>CAJQUN010000242.1:0-600000 GCA_907163345.1 Haberlea rhodopensis
TGTAACATCTTTCTTCCCGCCTGGGGGATGCTAAGTCTAGACTGTGAGCTCGCCCCAAGATTCCCTTACGCAACTCCGGCGTACTTGAACTACCCAGCGGTTACCCAATCTCAAAGATCCGTCGTCGGCCACTCTGAACTTCGTCGGCTGGCCAAGATGCACAATAGACAACCATCTCTGAACCTCAGCATCTGATCTCTGAGCTCTCCTGATATTCTCATAAATATCTGGCTCAGCTAATAAGGTAGAGACATACACTGGTGATGCATCTATATCAAAATCATAGCCGAGATGGCAATAGGAGGTCATCATAGCCGACAAATGGATGACGTCCTCAGCAGAACTCCTCACTTTCCGGCTCAAGGCGTCTGCTGTCAAATTGGCCTTTCCCGGATGGTACTCAATCTCGCAATCATAGTCCTTGAGTAGGTCCATCCATCTCCTCTGTCTCATGTTCAGCTCTGCCTGAGTAAATAGAAACTTGAGGCTCTTGTGATCCGTGTATATGGTGAATGAAGTGCCATATAAGTAGTGCCTCCAGATCTTCAGGGCAAAGATGATAGCCGCCAATTCCAAGTCATGAACTGGATATCTGGTCTCATGCGGCTTCAACTGCCTCGATGCATAAGCTACCACATGGCTTATCTTGCATCAGAACACACCCAAGGCCCTGCAGTGATGCATCAGTATATAAAACAAATCTGGAGTTCTCCGTCGGGATCACTAACACTGGCGCCGTCGTCAACCGGTGCTTCAACTCCTGGAAGCTCTCCTCACAAGCTTCTGACCAAAAAGAAAGGCATACCCTTCTGAGTCAACGGAGTCAGCGGTTTGGCAATCTTCGAAAAGCCCTCAACAAAGCGCCGATAATACCCGGCCAAACCAAGAAAACTCCGGATCTCAGGCACAGAAGTGGGGGCAAGCCCACTCCATCACAGCCTCAATCTTCTTCGTGTCTACTGATATCCCGCTGCTCGAAATGACATGCCCCAGAAACACTACACTGCTCAGCCAAAACTCACATTTACTGAGCTTAGCATACAACTGATGCTCTCTAAGAATCTGAAGCACTGTCCTCAAGTGTTTCACATGATCTTCCTCACTCAGGGAGTAGATAAGAATGTCGTCAATAACACGATGACGAACTGATCAAGATACTGCTGAAACACTCTGTTCATCAGACTCATGAAGACGGCCGGGGCGTTCGTCACACCGAACGGCATCACTAAGAAACTCATAATGCCCGTATCGAGTCCGGAACGCTTGTCTTCTGCACATCTTCCTCTCTGACCCGAATCTGATGATACCCGGATCTCAAGTCAATCTTGCTATACACCCTGGTACCTTGCAACTGATCAAACAAGTCGTCTATCCTTGGGAGAGGATACTTGTTCTTCACTGTAGCCTTATTCAGTGCCGGTTAATCGATGCACAGCCCGCATCGAAACCGTCCTTCTTCTTCACAAAGAGAACTGGTGCGCCCCATGGCGACACGCTCGGGCGTATATACCCCTTGTCCAAGAGATCCTGCAACTGCTCTTTCAACTCCCTCAACTCTGCCGGTGCCATCCTATAAGGTGCACGAGAGATAGCGGATGTCCCTGGCAGCAACTCGATCCCAAATTCAACTTCCCCTGGCCGGTGGAAATCCTGGGATCTCTTCTGGAAATACATCCGCAAATTCTGCCACAACTGGTACATCCTCAACTCTCAGTTCTTTACTCTTCCCAGACGTGTCCACGGCATAAATAAGATAGCCCGTGTGCCCACGTTCCAACAGCTGAGACATCTTGATCGCTGAAATCACGGAATCTTCGCACGAGACCCGTTGCCAAAGAAAGTCCACTGACTGCCCAACTCAGGTCTGAACTTCACTGTTCTCTGCCGGCAATCTACCACTGCCTGGTATCTGTTTCAGAACATCAATTCCCAAGATGCAGTCAAAGTCTGACATACCCAGCACAATCAAGTCTGATCTCAACTCGTTGCCCTCAAAATAAATGAGGCTATCTGCCAAAAACTGATCAGCAACGACGTTTCTTCCAGTGGGTGTCGAGACCAATAGAGGCGTGGGCAAAGAAGACGTGCGCATATGGTGTCTTTCCACAAATCCCACAGACACAAAGGAATGGGAGGCACCTGTATCTATCAAAACAAAAGCAGGGTACGTAAATAAATGACACGTACCGGCAATCACCTCCTCTGGAGCTGCCTGAGCCTGCTCCCTGGTCAGCGCATATATACTTGTCCTGGGGTGGTCCCACTGTCTGACCTCCCGATGGACGAGGCCCAAACTGTTGCCTCTGCTGTACTGTCCTATCCTCAAACCTTGGCCTGCTGCCCTGATACTCTGACTGGCCTCCCCTGGTGGGACAATACCGAGCAATGTGGCCCATCTTGCCACAGACATAACATGCAGGACACTTGTTTGAAGAATGTGGTCCTCCACAGTTGTTGCACCTAGGCTCTCCCGGCCTCTCCCCTTGTGAAGATCCTCGATTGGCCGACCAATTACCCTTCTTGTTATCCTGCTTCTGTCCAAAGTGTTTCTTTCCACCATACCGCGAAGATGAAGAGGCACCACGGGGCTTAAATGGCTCACCCCGAGGCCTCAAACTGTCACTAGTCTGCCTCTGTTGCGGTACCGGTGGTGGCATGGCATAAGCTCCCACTCCTAGCTCAGCAAGCTCCGCTCTTGTGAGAGCATCATCAAAAGAAGTTGGGTTATTGATGATAACCCGGTCATAGAGCTCCGGTCGCAGTCCTTTCATGAAATTTCTCATCTTGGCACGTCCATCAGAGGCAATATGGGGGACATACCTAAGTAGTGATGAGTACTGTGTGGCATAGTCTGCCACTGTCATGTTCCCCTGCCTCAGACTAGCAAATTCATCCTCTTTGTCTGCCTTGCTGCCGCGGAGAAGTATCGGTTCAAGAACCTGGTCCTGAAGAGCGTCCAGTCAATCACAGCACCCAGTGCTCTCATCTCCATCACTGTGCTCCTCCACCACATCAATGGTTTCTTAGCCAACTGGAACTCCGCCAGCCTCAGCCAAGCAGTAATAGCACACGGAGCCGATACAAAGATCTGCTCAAGTCTTTCTAACCACTCTTCAGCCTCTTCTCCGGACTCTGTCCCCTCAAACCGGGGCGGATGATAAGACAGAACCGCGTCAAGCTAATCTCACCGGTAGCAATAACTGGACCACTGGTTTCCATTCCTACAGCCGGTGGAGGTAGAGGATTAGCCTGTCCAATACTCGCATTTACACTCCCAACATCTCCGACTTCCTCATTAGCAGCCATGCTGTAACACAAATGTTAACAACAATCCGAAGCAATATATAACATGTCGTTAGATAACAGGAGTGATATAAGCATGTTAGTATAACAGGATATACAGTAATATGCACCACATGCATAAACATGCTTCAAATGAAAGCACCTAGCCAATAATGCTAAGGCTACCCTTCACTCGTTCCCGGGTACTCTAACCATTGCTCTGATACCACTAATGTAAGGACCCTAATCCTTATGTGCGGAATAAAGGCATAATAGAGCTAAATAAATGATCAGAGTAGAGTAAACAAGTTGAGTCTATGAGCTTAAGCATTTACATGCCAAAATAAAGGACTACCAAAAGGATTAATTACATTCCAACAAATGAATGTGTCCACTATAGTTTTACGCTACTCCTAGAGTAGGCACTATACAAAAGAATCATGTCCTTTCATCTACCAAAGATGCTCGTGAAGCTCACTGTCTCAACCCGTTCAAGCCCATCTATCATGCCAAAAAGGTACCTACAAGGACAACCCCCAAACATGAGCAATAATAATCATTCATATTCAACACAATATGAAGATAAAGCGTAAATGCATAATCAATATAAAACACTTCCTGTTTTTCCCATGCATTTCAAACGCTTCCCGTTTGGTTGTCCCTGTACCATAACTCATGAGTATAATCAACAGATTATTTTTAATGGCCAAAACATGTCATGACATCATAAACCATCTCAACTGTACCACATATTGGTCACCATTCCCTAGTCTGTCCATCACAGTGTATTTTAATGCCCCTCGCTTATATTCATATGGGCGGCATAGGATAACCTCGCTACAATGGACATGCGGCGCTCCCACCCCTCGCTTCACAGAGAGCGGCAAATACCCTTTCCTCGCCCCATATGACAACCACGCTCAAATGTGACATGCGGCGCCCCACCCCTCGCTTCACATTTGGCGGAACCAATACAAAAAGCGGCAAGCATTAAAATCATCAAAGGATGACCACGACTCATGGGATGTGCATCCAATAATCATAATATGCATCTAACATCAATATGCATAAATTACCATGTATATGCATCCACAATGCAATACCTCATATGGCATAAATCAACATGTATATGCATCCACAATGCAATACCACATATATACTCGCATCCACAATGCATAAACAATGAGCATATAAATACATGTTACCGTTGGGTGCCCGTACGTCCACTACGTACCTTTCCAAAATGTGGAATGTGATTGGACCTCAATTCCTTGGCTGCGTTGCCACCTGGGTTGGTTCTACATATTCACAAATACCAATATTAGAACCCAATAATAGTCCAATACCAAAAATCCCACAAAAATAACCAAAAAAAACCATATTTTGGCTTTCGCGATCGATCGCCCCTCACGGCGATCGATCGCCAATACCCACTGTCCGAAAAATAAAAATTGCACCCTTCGGCGATCGATCGCCACCCCTGGCGCGATCGATCGCCAGACCCGCCGATCGATCGCCCAAGAGTGGCGATCGATCGCCAAAGGCTTGAAAAGCCTACTGCCTGGGCGCGATCGATCGCCTGGAATGGGCGATCGATCGCCATCCCCTGTAACCCGAAAATCCTCCATTTTTGCATCTCAAAACCATTCCAACCCATTCCAACTCTTAACCAACAAACCAACAACTCAAATAACAACATAAACCATCAAAATACACCTTAAAACAACCATAAATCCAACCTTTAACCAAAACCACAACAACCCAACAAAACCCATTTTAAAACCATTCAAAACCAAACCAAACTCAAACCAAACTTCACAAAATTAAAGCATGAGGTACCCATACCTCTTGGGGATCTCAAATCACCCAATATGCTCCACAAATCAAGAGTTTTGAAAGGTTTCTCCTCAACCCTAGGCCTTGAGCTCGAAAATGAGAAGAAGAGGGAAGGGTTTGGGTGTTGGAAATGATTTTGGTAAAGTGAAGTAAGAGTTGGAAATAAAAGGGTGGGTTTATTAAATCAAATGTATACCAATTAATTCCATGGTGTATAAAACACCCCAACATGATATTTTCAAAGCATTTACTCAAAATGCACCAAATATCAAATAAACACATGATTCCCAATTAATTGCTAACCAATGCAAATAAATCATGCTTCCAATAATATTTACCCAACATGCACCACATGCACCCTAAAATGCAATCCCGGGTCAACCCTATCCATATGACCATGCATTTTCCATAAGGTAAATAAATCCCAAAACATAATCAATTACCACATAATTAATCATGTAAACTCAATTAAAGCCAAATAGCAATTTAACCATTTCGGGGATGTCACACAATTAGTTCATAAGACAGGCTATCCTAGAATATCCTTCCGTAAAAGCCTGTAGTATCTGTCAAAATTCATAAAACTTTTCATCTTGAGTACAATGATTGGTCATCTTTACTTTACTGGAATCAACAGGTATCTGGTGAGATTATATCACCTATCCCAAAACAACACTTGATTCAACCAAGATTTACATTTCAATAACTTGGTACACCCTTTGAGCTTCACGAAGCGTCTGAAAAATCAATCACATGTGTTCTGTGTGGTTCCTTCCGGATCTCGTATACACTAGTATACCACTGATGAATATGATTACACTTCCGCCCAAAAGTTACGGAATATTTTCTTCATCAAATTCATAACTCTACCGGTATAGTTGTCAGACCACACGACATTTCCAAAAATTCAAAATGTCTATATCTGGTTTGACCAATTGCCTTGAGAAAATGTCTATATCTGGTTTGACCAATTGCCTAGAGAACATTTTCTCTTCTGACTCAAACTGATGGTAACCAGAGTAAAAATCGTTCTTCTTATACATTAAAGTTCCTTACAACTTGATCAGTTACTTTTCGATCTTAGGCAGTAGGTATTTATTCTTGACAATAGCCCGATTCAACTGCCTTTAGTCGATACACGTCTTCATAATATCATCTTTCTTCTTCACGAACAATACTGATGTTCCCTCAAGGTGACATAATTAGACATATGTACCAGTATCGAGGATATTCAGCAACTATTCATATATCTGTCAACTCTGCTGATGACATTCCGTACAGTGCTTTCGATATCAAATATACTCCTTGTCATCAACGAATAGTTAAAATCAATTTCCTTCTTTAGTGAAAATTCTTTCATTTCCTCAGGAAAATCTTGGTAGGTTTTCTTACCTCTATAATATCAGTCAACCTCGACTCTTTTTGATAAGCATCAACTGCTTATTATCAATTATCCCTCGTTTTCCAAGTATTTCAACCATAATATTTTCATTGCTGATACTATCAGTATCTTAGCTTGCTATTCGTGTCGATATACATTTCATTTGTAGCCACAACATAATCAAAAATCCATTATACTCTAAAATCAACTTACAATATCTGAAAATTTATCAGAGTATACATGTCCTTGATACAATCAAAACCATATTTCGACAACACCAATTAATTCGAATCCACATCACTATCATTAAAATTGTAAGCTACAGTTCACTATTACAAGTGTGGATAGTATAATTAGCACTGCTGATGTATTTTCCAAATCATAATAACTGATGCACATTTTTTTTGTCTCAATAACACTTGTGCAGTGTGATCAAATACGTGACATGTATCTGTGATCACTAGTATTTAAGCATCTCTAACCGTATCCTCTATCAAGGTATACTCTCTGGTCTGTTGGGAAACCAAAAATAACTATCAGGTATTACCTCTAGTCTGCAGGTAATTTACTGCTGCTGGAACTGAGTGGTCGTAAAGAATAACCACCATGATATCTACCCCTAGCTCAGGGTATTTGTTGTTATGGCTGCATCTATTCCCGAGTAGTAACAGACATGCTCTGACTGGCTACAATCAATATCAGTTCTTATTATTCTTTCAAATAGATCAGTAGATATTTACATCCACAGTAACCTCAAAAGATTTGGTATTCTACAGTCTCATAGTCCCTTAAGAACTACTAGAGCTGGATAAATTTGAGTGATACTTCTGAAACTTTTCCAGGACTACTTGGATTATCCCAATGATAGTCACTTCATTAATCTTTAATCCAGTTCTAATTACTTCGCACCACATTGGTGTCTTATTCCTTAGTCAAAATCTAATCTCTCCACTAGTGAATAGCTATTGAGATTAAGCAGATATTTCCATTTCTCAAGTCCACGATAATCAATTAACGTTTTCTATGTCATCAACATAGCATTCTCGTAAACATATTTTCTCGTAAATATTCTTTCCTGTGTCAACAAGAGGGAAAACTCTTCTTCCATCACTACCATTACTCTAGATACTCTCATCTAGAAGAGTTAATCATGTAGTATTTATTCATAAGTTGGACATATAAACTAGAACTGAATTACGACAGTCCCCCAATCCAAGTCCTCAGTCAAACAATTCTCGTTGTTTCTCACAACAACTATACTCGATCATTCAATTGAAAAATCGCTAGTTTCAATATTCTCAAGTTCTAAATTATCATCTTGGCGTACATTTTGACGTAAACTCATACGTATAACCTTGGTCTTTCAGACTTAAATTCCTGATGTCAATCGACACAAAGCGTTTTAAACTAGTTCTAGTGTCATCCCACTATTCACAAGGATTAAGTCCCAAAGTGATAAATAGAAGTCTCAAAAGTTATCACTATGTTATAATTCAATTAACAGTTTACAGTGCCTACAGGTACAATAGATAGCTCTTAAAGTCTGTATCGTTGCTACCTGTCCAAACACTAACTGTTCATCATAAAATCAAAACATCATATATAATCTCAAGTCAGAGATGTTCTCATCACTTATTCTACATCATCATCCGGTCAGCAACTATCAGTGCTAACAAATAAAATTCTCAATTTCTCTAGATTGTCTGCAACTCAGCATTCAAAATCTCTAGATGATATGCGACTCATCATATTAAAATATTCAGAGATATGACATCTCGTTATTCCTGCTCTCTAATCCAGTACATGCATAAAATCTCATTATCGAACATGTAAACATAGCAGGCAAGAGCATATAAATCAGATAGTCAGACACATGCACAAACAATTCCTTTGTGTCTATACTCAGTGTCCTAACTCTAGTTCGAGCATATCCCAGACTATGCTCTGATACCATAATGTGAGGGCCCGATCCTAATGTGGTGTTTAATTAACACATAATGATTAATTTGCGTAAACAGCGGAAGATTTATTTCAAAGGTCTTATCAAATGGCCCTAAAAAATTTTTCGCTTTTAGGTGATACATATATAGTGATACTGAAAATACGTAATTCCAGTTTCCAATTTAACACGTTGAGCATAACATCCATATCAAGTATAAATCAACCAGTAGTAGAATACTTCAAATACAGATACTCGGGGCATACCCCGGTAATTCAAAACATAATTAAAAATATTCTAACAACTACTGGGACTCAAAATAAAACATAAACCTGAGCTCGCTCTCAAGGAGCTCTGGTATCTCTCGATGCGTCGCTGTAAGCATCGTCTCCATGTCCTCCTGTAAAGCCTGTCATGTCCGGACAACAAAAGACATGACAGTCCCCACAAAGGGGGTCAGTACCCCAGTACGAGAAATAAATAAATCATGTCAAATGACAAAGTATCATGCAATGCATACCATGTATGAATGCGATGTATGAATGGGTACAAGGAATCGAATATCAAGATACCAAAAATCGGAGTCCAAAGGAAGGTATCATCAAATCATCAAAGCTCGAGCAGAGGGTGACAGTATACGTACATTGCGCTAGGAAAACTCATCCTATGTACGTTACTGCATCCAGCCCTCGTGTCTAGGTCCGGTCGCACCTGCACGTGACTACAGTTACTACCTATACTGTCTGTCATCGCCATGCTCGTCGTACCCGACACTCAGAGTAAGTCAACTCAGTCAAATCATGGATATCAAAGGAATGATAGATCAATATGATATGCCCATGAATCATTTATGCATCAAATGACATATGCAACTCAATATATCATGCAATCTCATGTGAAAGTATATACAAATCATGTAATTTCACATATCATGTAATCCAAGACATTTATCATGTCATATAGTCACATAAGAATCATATAGTGACAAGTAAGTCATATAAATCAAATAATGACATATAAGGCCATACATTAGCATCATTACACGTCTTTGCCAGACGTCATGATAAAACTCATTTCAACGTACCTCGACCCAAGCTAATCTACCGAGACTTCTCGAGTCAACACCGGAATCTATTAACCTGGTCATAACAGTTCCAAATACAACATAATGTCACATACTAGTCTTAAACTTATCAAAATAAAACTCAAACTTAGACCCAAAACCAATTCTCTAAATTTCAGTCTGCGCAACTGTAGAGATCGGCTCATAACTTGTCCGATACCTAATAAACTCATATGGGTCCAATTTATTTTCAAAGCTAACTCAAAAATGAACATTTCATCAGTTCAACTCATCTTCAAATTCGTTCATTTAGCCTAGGTAAAATGGCCAAGAACAATCTGCTAGAAAAACAGGACAATTTACCAAATTTCAGCTTGACCCAATTTTGTATAAAATTCATATTAAATTCATATGATGTCCAAATGACTTGAGGCTAGTGTGGAAATCACGAAAACTCAAAGTACTACAGTTCATATTTGAAGTCCAGAAGCTAGTTCGGTCATCTAGAGGCACATGCAAAGCAAAGTATGCCAGATTTAAAAATACTCATATTCTGTTTTGACAGAGTGAGCGGTTCTAGGGAAAATTGCATATCTTACACATGGAAACTCCAACACATGTAAGGCCAGTTTCTAATGCAATATAACCCAACATAAAACAAAACATCTCTTATGAGCTTTAAGCTAAACAATTCATCTTCATGTACATTATGTGAAAAACGTACAGCCTAAAAACTCGTATATCCCCTGCTTCCAGATTGTATAGTTGCTGGTAAAATTATCATAATTCTTTCATATGAGCTCCAAATTGAGTGAGGCCAATTTCAAATGCAAGATAACCTCGAATAATACAATACTTATTAGAGCCTAAAAATTCATATTCGTAGCCATTTATTCCCAAAAATACGAATAACAAAATGCATGAAACTCGCATGCAGTGAATTTCCAGATTTGACACATGTTGGTAGAACGACCATAACTTTTCCATCTTAAATCCAAATTAGCTGATTTCGGTGGACAGTTAAAGCTAACACATAATACTACAACTTGTTATAAGAGCTATATTTTCCAATTCGAAACGTAACTATGCTAAAAACGCGAAATATCAGACGGTTTATGCACTGGTTTTAGCAGACTACAATTGACAGCAACTTCTTCATGAATGAACACCATGGTTCGACCCTCAATCCTACATGCATGTTGATAAAACTCAAGGATGATGATATACCTTCATTTATCTTCAAGATTTGAAGCTTGATCATCCACAAAACCAAGCCAAGATCGAAAATCCTACACCAAAACTGCTGCTACTCGAAAATCTTGCATGTCCTTTCTCCAAACTTGAAATTTCTTGGTGCATCTTGTTCCTCAAGCTTAGTAGCATTCAAATATATCTTTGCATGTGACATGCACTTGAAAATTCAAGAGGATTTTGGTAGGAAAATTAGCTGCCATTTTCGAAAATGGTAGAAGAGAGAAGGAGGAGGAGTGATGGTGAAGGAAGAGAGAAGATGGTGTTGGAAAATGAAGTAAAAATCTGATTTTTGGCATGGTATATGCGTGAGATTCAATGCCATGCATGATTTTATTTATTTAATTGATGTATTGTGGAATCCATGTGTCAATACATCACTCTCTTGCAAGATTATTGGTCCAAAATCATGTATTAAACATGAGTAAAGTTAATTAGTGGCATGTGTTCTCCAAGTGCCATGTGATCATGCACATGCTCATGCACTAAAACATGCTCCACTAGTTGGTTGACTCATCGTAGTCGGAACACCTTAATTTAAAGTTTGCACTTTTAATTATCCGGGTTTGTTTAATCATCGTTAATCCGGATTAATTAGTATCGGGGCCTTACACAGATGCTCGAGGACATGTTGAGGGCATGTGTTTTGGAGTTTGACACTCCGTGGCAGAATTCAGTATGGCTGGTGGAGTTCTCCTATAATAACAGTTATCAGGCGAGCATTCAAATGGCCCCTTTTGAAGCTCTGTATGGACGACGATGTAGATCACCACTGTATTGGGAGGACTTGACTAGCAAAGCGGTCGGAGGACCGGATATGATCAGAGATATGGAGGGTAAGATAAAATTGATACGCCTGAAGATGAAAGCGGCCCAGGATAGGCAAGCGGCCTATGCCAATAAGCGGCGACGACCACTAGAATTCCAGTTAGGAGACAGGGTCTTCTTTAAAATCTTGCCCTTCAGGGGTGTGGTTCGTTTTGGGATGCGGGGAAAGTTATCTCCAAGGTATGTTGGGCCATATGAAGTTTTACAGCGTATCGGTACTTTGGCATATCGTTTGGCTTTACCGCCATCCTTGTCTGGCATACACGATGTTTTCCATGTCTCTATGTTGAGGAAGTATGAGCCAGACCCGTCTCATGTCTTACAGCCTACAGAAGTTCAGTTAGACTCAGATATGTCCTACGAAGAACGACCGATCAGAATTCTGGATCGTGAGGATCGCAGACTACGGAGCAAAGTTATACCGATGGTCAAAGTTCAGTGGGATCGTCGAGGTGTCGAGGAGGTTACATGGGAGACGGAACGACATATGGTGCAGCACTATCCGGAACTATTTTCTGGTATGTATTTATGTTTAGTTCCGTTATGATGATGCATGTGGATTTCGAGGACGACATCTTATAAGTAGGGGAGTAATGTAATACCCCAGAAATGATATATGATTATGTTCTAAGATGATGAATTATGATGTGTTTAAGGGTTGTGGTGTATTTAAATTGGGGGCCACGATTTATGATATGATGATATGATGTGGGGAGCATATTGGGTGTTTTTAAAGGATGTATTAATTAAATGAAGTTAGAAAATATCAAGGGAAGATATTTTTATACATCATATGAAATACCGGGATACAATTAAACACCACAAAACCACCCTACATGCAACCACCCACCCCCCACTTACAGCAACCCACGCCCCCTCCCCTGTTTTCTGGAAAAGAAGTTGACCAGGCAGGCATGTTCCCACTTAGATATTTTCACCAAAATCCCTTCCAAAAACCTCCTTCTTCCTCCCTTCTCTTCGTCTGATATCTGGACTGCTGCTAGGAGGAAAGTGGTCGGAAATTACTTGTCTTTTCTTGACAAAAATCGGAGAGCAAAAGTGGTGAGGGATCACGCTGGTTCACCAGCTTTTTCGTTCTTTACATGTATGTTTGTCATAGCAGATTTGGCATGTTAGTGTTAGGTTTGTTGAAAAATTGTTATGAACACTTTTAAGTAATGTTTATGATGTCCCTAGCATGCTTTGCCAAGTAGCTTACATGACTTATGTGTTAGATCTTCGATTGTGAAAAGGACTCCTCGAAAATCTGGGCAAGGAAGTGCCCTGTTTGTATGTTGAGTAGGGCTTTTGTTATGAAGATTTGAAGCATGCTAACTTAGGTTATGGGAAAACTTTTGACGTAAATGCATACATGGAAGTTTGGTGAATATGCCAGCATATTTGTTTGAGCATGAACTATGGGCTTTATGGTATTTTCGAGGCTATGAATATGTATGTTCAATAATTCTGGGCTCGAAATTATGCCCTGTTTTTTTCAGAAATGTTGATTGAGTATTGATAAAAAGGGGTAGATTTAATGCATGTAGGTTTCAGTTATAAGTGAACCTTTAATTTTAATACATGCATGAAAGTATGTGGAAGTTATTGATATTCTTGTTTAAGCACTTTATGTGTGATACGAAGTAGTATTGATGGTATGAAATGGGGTGCTCAAAAATCTGGGGAAGTCCCGATTTTTCAGAGCTCTCGATCGATCGAGATTTGGTTCCGATCGATCGAGCAAGACAGTGGGTCTAATGTATGATTTAAAACTTTGATGTCGATCTGTCGATGGATTTTCTCGATCGATCGGTGAAGCTCTTTGTGGGTTCCTCGTTTACTTAATCCATTATGTATTCATTAAACATACATATGTGAGTCTGAATTAAGTAATATACCATGCACGGATTAAGAGTTCATGCTAGTTAAGTTGTTTACAAGGTTATCAAAAAAACCTAACAAACTATACATATCATGTACATAAACAACCTAATTCAAAAGAACTCCTAGGCAGTGGTTCCCCTCGCAGCGGAAATCATGACTCACGCTCCCCACGTCTATGAGTCCCTACAGAAACATTCACAACGTGAGTATAGATAACAACTATCTCAGTGCAATATCAAAACACAATATCAATATCAATGATAAAGCTCAATAAATCAGATAACGTGAATGTTCTGTATCATGCATCCACAAATGCATTATGTCATGACATGTCTCAACAAGTTCCCTATTATCACGAGTCTCATATGATATGCCTATTCAGCTCAATATGTCTGTGAGAAACCACATCACATCTTCATATTAGCAGCACATATCATAGTACCATACTCATCTGTGATAATAACCAGAGTATATACCCACACCAGGCGTATATCTCTCAAGCCAAAGCATATGTAGTATATCTATCGTGGCAACGATCCCAGCCCAAGCATATGCCCCACACTAGCATATCTATCCAGGCACCGATCCCAGTCAAAGCATATGCCCAACACTAGCATATCTATCGTGGCAGTCAAAGCATATACCCCACCAGGTATATCTATCAAGACAATGATCGTACCAAAGCATATACACATATCTATCAAGGCATCCATACCAATCATATGAAATCTATGTATGCACATGCATATGATACTACCAATCATATGACACAACGATAACATAAATCATATGATATCAAAACCATAATAGCATCATCATATCATATCTATACTCCGTACGTCAACACGTACCTGTACTGCGACACAAACGAGATAAAGCAGTTGTCAATAGCTAAGTGCCTCGTTGTCCTGTCCCCTGTGATGGTGCTACAACAATGCCAACAATATATCATGTTATCATAGGCATTAAAATCAAATTCCACAAAATATTTTATTTTTCAAAATATTACCACTGGCGATCGATCGCGATCAACACCGATCGATCGCCAAAACTCTCTGCCCCCTCGCGATCGATCGCAACAACTTGGCGATCGATCGCCACAATGCTCTGTTCATCGCGATCGATCGCGACACTTTCACCGATCGATCGCCATCCAATTTCACCGCCTTCAAATGTTACTGTCATCGGCGATCGATCGCTCACTCGCACCGATCGATCGCCGATGCCCAGAAAAATGAGAGCATGGCGATTTTCAAGCTTATCTCCATGAATCTTCTCCTACACCTCATATTAAACCATGTCAACATGTTTCTTGCAAGACCTAGGAACATATAAACATAAATCTAACATCATAGATTCCAATTCCTAGCATATAAACATGTTATGATTGTACACATGCACACTTGAGCTTTCCCTTCACATATATCAACATGAATGACATAATTCAAGTATATAACTATGAATTTCTTACCAAGATGGTACAATTCCACTTCACACACCCTCCTAGCTCAAGTTACAAGTGAAATCCAAGCTCAAACCAACAACTCCTTGAAAGAAATGGAGAGGAGCTTGTGTAGTGTTTTAGTAGGTGTAAAAGGTGTTGTATGTGATTTCATCCCCTTAATCCACTTGATATAGGATCTTTAATTACTTAAGTCCCTTGCTATCATACCATTTAAAGGTAATTACATGCTAACTAACATGTACATGCAATGCACTCCAAATTCAAATGCAACTCTAATGCACATGTTGATGCACTTTCAACACTTAATCCATAATTCACATGTTTATAGTATGAATGTATTACACACCATGTTTCATGCCTTCTCATATTTCATTTCATATCTAAATCAATGCATTCTTGGTTCCACTCGAACTCCCATTATTATACCGTGAAATGATATAATTACACCATAATCATATCACACGTATATAACACAAATCAAGGCATTACATTTCTCCCCCACTCATTGAATTTCGTCCTCGAAATTGCCTATACAAAACATGCATATCGAAACACGCAACTCAACTATGATACGATATGAAAATAGGAAACATGATCATATATGCAACACTACAGTATATATGTACCAACCGTATCATAAAACTGTAAAATCATACCAGTAAACAAATCCAGATACCGTTGCATCATATGCTGCTCCGTCTCCCACGTTGCCTCTTCGACACCCCGTCTGTCCCACTGTACCTTTACCATAGGAATCACTTTGTTACGCAACCTGCGTTCAGCTCGATCCAAGATCATAACCGGTCGTTCCTCATACGACACATCTGTATCCAACTGTACATCAGGTAACTGTAATACGTGACTCGGATCTGGTTCATACTTCCTCAACAGTGAAACATGAAAAACATCATGAATACTACTCAAAGCTGGTGGTAGTGCCAAGCGATATGCCAACGTACCAATACGTTGCAACACCTCATACGGACCAACATATCGTGGAGACAATTTTCCACGCTTCCCAAATCGTACTACACCTTTAAAAGGTGAGATTTTCAAGAACACACGGTCACCAACTTGAAATTCAAGTGGTCTACGTCGCTTATTGGCATAAGCAGCCTGTCTATCCTGAGCAGCTTTCAATTTCAATCGTATTACCTTGACTTTCTCTTCCATATCATGAATCATATCCGGTCCATGTAAGGAAGACTGATCCACATCATCCCAATATAATGGCGATCTACATCGTCGCCCATACAATGCCTCAAATGGTGCCATCTGTATACTAGACTGATAACTGTTGTTATATGAAAATTCTACTAATGGCAATGACTCTTGCCAAGAAGTATCAAACTCTAATACACAGGCACGCAACATATCCTCAAGCGTCTGTATCGTACGCTCTGTTTGTCCATCTGTCTGAGGATGATATGCTGTACTCAATCGCACTTCAGTTCCCAACGCTGTCTGTAGCCCTTCCCAGAAATGAGAAGTAAATCTCGGATCCCTATCCGATACAATGAAAACTGGAATACCATGTAGCCTCACTACATGTTGAATGTATACCTGTGCCATTCTCAGATATGTATATGTCATACAATATGGCACAAAATGAGATACTTTGGTAAGTCTGTCAACAATTACCCAAATTGCATCGCAACCAGAAGACGTCCGTGGCAAATGAGTCACAAAATCCATCGTGATATGTGCCCATTTCCACTGAGGAATTTCCAAACTATGTAATTCACCTCCTGGTCTTTGTCTTTCCGCTTTCACTTGTTGACAAATCAAACATCATTTCACAAAACTCAATACATCCTGTTTCATACATTTCCACCAAAATTGGGTACGTAAATCATGGTACATTTTCTTCCCTCCAGGATGTATACTGTATCTACTACAATGAGCACGTTGTAGTAGTTCTTGGCGTAGTCCTAATGACGCAGGTACTACCCAACAGTTTCTGTACTTCAAAGTTCCATCACTTGTTAGTACAAATTGAGATGTTTGTCCTTGATTTATCTTTTCCTTCCAATGTTGTACCTCATCATCACTCCCTTGTGCCGTTCTTATTTTGTCAAAAATGTCAGGTTCAACCAACAATGTTGATACCCGTACCGGCACTGACTCCATATCAAAATCATAACCAAAGTACAACAAGAAGTCATCAAAACAGATAAATGAACCATCTCATCAGCCGTATGATGTACTTTCCGACTCAAGGCATCTGCTGTAAGATTAGCTTTTCCTGGATGATAATCAATCTCACAATCATAATCTTTCAACAGATCCATCCATCTCCTTTGTCTCATATTCAACTCCGCTTGAGTGAATAGAAATTTTAAGCTCTTATGATCAGTATATATGGTAAACGACGTACCATATAAATAATGTCGCCATATCTTCAATGCAAAGACAATGGCAGCCAATTCCAGATCATGTACTGGATATCTCATTTCATGTGGCTTCAACTGTCGTGATGCATAAGCCACTACATGTTTGTCCTGCATCAAAACACAACCTAATCCAAGTAATGATGCATCAGTATAAACTGCAAACCTGTCATGCTTAGATGGAATGATCAAGACTGGAGCTGTAGTCAATCGATGTTTTAATTCCTGGAAACTACGCTCACAAGCCTCTGACCATTGAAATGATACTCCCTTCTGTGTCAAATGTGTCAATGGTTTGGCAATCGCTGAAAATCCTTCAACGAATAGTCTATAATAACCTGCCAAACCCAAGAAACTACGAATCTTTGGCACAGAAGTAGGTGCTGACCAATTCAACACTGCTTCCACTTTCTTTGGATCAATTGATATACCTTACTCTGATATGACATGACCCAAAAATCCAACACTAGTCAACCAAAACTCACACTTACTGAGTTTGGCATACAACTGATGTGTCCTCAACAATTGCAACACCATATGCAAATGTTGAACATGTTCGGCATCACTCCGTGAATAGATCAATATATCATCGATAAAGACAATGACAAATCGATCAAGGTATTCCTGAAACACACGATTCATTAAACTCATAAAGACAGCAGGAGCATTTGTTACTCCAAATGGCATTACCAGAAACTCATAATGTCCATAACGAGTTCTGAATGCTGTCTTTTGTATATCTCCTTCCCTCACACGTATTTGATGATATCCTGACCTCAAGTCAATCTTAGAATAAATCCTTGATCCCTGCAACTGATCAAATAAATCATCAATACGAGGAAGAGGATATTTATTCTTTATGGTTACCCTGTTCAATTGTCTATAATCAATACACAATCTCATTGTCCCATCCTTCTTCTTCACAAATAATACCGGAGCACCCCAAGGCGATACACTAG
The DNA here is from genome assembly GCA_907163345.1 of Haberlea rhodopensis. Taxonomy (NCBI): domain Eukaryota; kingdom Viridiplantae; phylum Streptophyta; class Magnoliopsida; order Lamiales; family Gesneriaceae; genus Haberlea; species Haberlea rhodopensis. Next base: position 18,279 of record CAJQUN010000242.1, read on the forward strand.
GACGTATGTACCCCTTGTCCAATAAATCTTGCAATTGAGTTTTCAACTCTTTCAATTCAGTTGGTGCCATCCGATAAGGAGCACGTGAAATTGCAGAAGTACCAGGTATCAAATCAATACCAAATTCCACTTCTCGACTCGGTGGGAATCCAGGTATCTCATCTGGAAACACATCTGCATATTCTGCAATCACTGGTATCTCCTCCACTTTCCTTTCTCTTTTCTGTTCTATGACATCAAGGGCATAAATCAAATAACCTTCATGTCCACGTTCCAACAAACGCGACATTCGGATTGCTGATATCAAAGGAATCCTTGCCCTCGATCCCTGGCCATAGAAGTACCATTGAGTTCCAGTATCAGAATGAAATCTCACAACCTTATGACAACAATCCACAACAGACTGATATCTACTCAAAACATCAATCCCAATAATACAATCAAAATCTGTCATGTCTAACACAATCAGATCAGCTTGTAATCCAAACTCAGTCTCAAACTGAATCTCACAATCAGACACACTCTGACAAGCCATTACAGTAGTTCCCATGGGTGTCGAAACATAAAGAGGCATCAACAGTGGAGACGAGCATATATGATACCGATCAACAAAAGTTTGTGCAACAAAAGAATGTGATGCACCAGTATCAATCAAAAGTAAGGCTGGATAAGTAAACAAAGTACACTTACCCGCTATCACAGCATCAGGAGCTGCCTCTGCTTCCTCCCTGTTTAGTGCATACACCTGAGCCTGAGGTGTTCCTGCCCTCTGTCCGCCACCAGACTGTACTACACTCTGTGGTCTCTGCTGCACTGTATTCTCTGACATGGGTCCTCTCCACTGTTGTCCGCCCACTTGAGGACAATCACGGATCACATGTCCTGGTTTCCCACAACGGAAACAAACTACTGTATCAAACTGTGGACAATTCTTTTGATAATGTGGCCCTCCACATTTAAAACACTGTAATCCTCGTCCACTACTGCTACTACTACCTTGGGACTGTCCCTTAGCCCTTCTGTCATCCCCTTTCCTTGGTCCAAACCGTTTCCCACTAAACCTAGATGACGATGCACCACCTCGTGGTGATTTAAAGGAATCTCCTCTAGGTCGCATACTGTCAGATGTAGGTGGTTGGGCTTGTCCAACATCTTTATACACTCCTACAGCAATCTCAGCCATCTCAGCTCGAGTCAAGGCTTCTTCATAAGATGTAGGGTTATTGGACATGACCCTATCAAACAATTCAGGCCTCAACCCTTTCACAAATTGTCTGATTTTTGCCTTTGTATTGACAGCAATATGTGGCACATAGCGAAGCAAAGAGGAATAGTGCACAGCATAATCAGATACTGTCATGGATCCCTGTCTCAAATTTGTAAATTCATCCTCTTTCCTTTGCCTTGCAGCAACAGAGAAATAATGCTCCAGAAACTTTGTTCTAAACACATCCCAGTTCACTGTCTGTCCTTGAGCCCTCAACTCAAGTACTCTGGATTTCCACCACATCATAGCTTTCTTGGCCAACTGATATTCAGCTAAACGTAACCAAGCAGTCTTGGCACACGGTGCTGATACAAATATCTGTTCTATACGTTCCAGCCACTCCTCTGACAGTTCCCCTGACTCAGTCCCCTCAAACCTAGGTGGCTGATAACTCAGAAACTGGGTCAAAGTCAATTCTCCAGGCAACAATACCTGTTCCACTGGCCCTTGTTCAATCGGTGGTGGTGGCACAGGCGCCATCCGTACACTCGCATTGCCACTCATGGCATCCCCAACATCCTCATGTAACCCTCTGTCTGTCATAGCTGTAGATCAAGGGTTAACAATAACAATCATAAAAATATAACATGTTAGAATAACATCATATGCCAACTCCTAACATGCTATTACCATTCGCAAAGTGTTTAGGTAACTCCCTAATACACTTCTTCTACCCATGTTCACCCCGTTCTCGAACCACTGCTCTGATACCACTAATGTGGGTTCCTCGTTTACTTAATCCATTATGTATTCATTAAACATACATATGTGAGTCTGAATTAAGTAATATACCATGCACGGATTAAGAGTTCATGCTAGTTAAGTTGTTTACAAGGTTATCAAAAAAACCTAACAAACTATACATATCATGTACATAAACAACCTAATTCAAAAGAACTCCTAGGCAGTGGTTCCCCTCGCAGCGGAAATCATGACTCACGCTCCCCACGTCTATGAGTCCCTACAGAAACATTCACAACGTGAGTATAGATAACAACTATCTCAGTGCAATATCAAAACACAATATCAATATCAATGATAAAGCTCAATAAATCAGATAACGTGAATGTTCTGTATCATGCATCCACAAATGCATTATGTCATGACATGTCTCAACAAGTTCCCTATTATCACGAGTCTCATATGATATGCCTATTCAGCTCAATATGTCTGTGAGAAACCACATCACATCTTCATATTAGCAGCACATATCATAGTACCATACTCATCTGTGATAATAACCAGAGTATATACCCACACCAGGCGTATATCTCTCAAGCCAAAGCATATGTAGTATATCTATCGTGGCAACGATCCCAGCCCAAGCATATGCCCCACACTAGCATATCTATCCAGGCACCGATCCCAGTCAAAGCATATGCCCAACACTAGCATATCTATCGTGGCAGTCAAAGCATATACCCCACCAGGTATATCTATCAAGACAATGATCGTACCAAAGCATATACACATATCTATCAAGGCATCCATACCAATCATATGAAATCTATGTATGCACATGCATATGATACTACCAATCATATGACACAACGATAACATAAATCATATGATATCAAAACCATAATAGCATCATCATATCATATCTATACTCCGTACGTCAACACGTACCTGTACTGCGACACAAACGAGATAAAGCAGTTGTCAATAGCTAAGTGCCTCGTTGTCCTGTCCCCTGTGATGGTGCTACAACAATGCCAACAATATATCATGTTATCATAGGCATTAAAATCAAATTCCACAAAATATTTTATTTTTCAAAATATTACCACTGGCGATCGATCGCGATCAACACCGATCGATCGCCAAAACTCTCTGCCCCCTCGCGATCGATCGCAACAACTTGGCGATCGATCGCCACAATGCTCTGTTCATCGCGATCGATCGCGACACTTTCACCGATCGATCGCCATCCAATTTCACCGCCTTCAAATGTTACTGTCATCGGCGATCGATCGCTCACTCGCACCGATCGATCGCCGATGCCCAGAAAAATGAGAGCATGGCGATTTTCAAGCTTATCTCCATGAATCTTCTCCTACACCTCATATTAAACCATGTCAACATGTTTCTTGCAAGACCTAGGAACATATAAACATAAATCTAACATCATAGATTCCAATTCCTAGCATATAAACATGTTATGATTGTACACATGCACACTTGAGCTTTCCCTTCACATATATCAACATGAATGACATAATTCAAGTATATAACTATGAATTTCTTACCAAGATGGTACAATTCCACTTCACACACCCTCCTAGCTCAAGTTACAAGTGAAATCCAAGCTCAAACCAACAACTCCTTGAAAGAAATGGAGAGGAGCTTGTGTAGTGTTTTAGTAGGTGTAAAAGGTGTTGTATGTGATTTCATCCCCTTAATCCACTTGATATAGGATCTTTAATTCCTTAAGTCCCTCGCTATCATACCATTTAAAGGTAATTACATGCTAACTAACATGTACATGCAATACACTCCAAATTCAAATGCAACTCTAATGCACATGTTGATGCACTTTCAACACTTAATCCATAATTCACATGTTTATAGTATGAATGTATTACACACCATGTTTCATGCCTTCTCATATTTCATTTCATATCTAAATCAATGCATTCTTGGTTCCACTCGAACTCCCATTATTATACCGTGAAATGATATAATTACACCATAATCATATCACACGTATATAACACAAATCAAGGCATTACACTCTTCGATCGATCGGTAAAATGTTCGATCGATCGAGCGAGGCAGGAAGCCAAGACACTGTTAGTGCACAGTGTCTCGATCGATCGAGACTTTGGGCCGATCGATCGAGACCGGCAGAAAGATGAAAATATAATGATGTTTTATTTTGTAAGTTTTTGATGTGAGATGGTTTTGAGGCATCTAATATGGTATTATGTGGTCTTGTAGAACCATCACAGGTACCTGCACCATCTAGGAGATAAAGTCTGTTGACTCCTCCTCCTTTTGAAAAGGTACGTAAGAGACGTACGGGCATCGGACGGTAAAACACATCCCTATACTATGACTATGCATATATCGCATGAATATACACGACGAAATAATGATGTTTATATGACGTTTATATGATGATGTGTATACGATGTTTATATGATGATGTTTATACGATGTTATTGTGGTAAGGTGCCACGGGGTAAGGTTCCCCACATGGTAAGTAGCCATGCGATGTTATTGTGGTAAGGTGCCACGGGGTAAGGTGCCCCACATGGTAAGTAGCCATGCGATGTTATTGTGGTAAGGTGCCACGGGGTAAGGTGCCCCACATGGTAAGAGGACATGCGATGTTATTGTGGTAAGGTGCCACGGGGTAAGGTGCCCCATATGTATGATTATGAATCAGGGACAACAATAAGAAGTTAATGAATATCCAGCATATTTACTTAACCAAGATTTCATGCATTTACTATAATGTTTATATGATGTTAAGTAAAATAGTATATGCTCATGATGTGTTGTTCCTGTAGGTACACTTTTGGACGAAAGGACTAAGGGTCGGGTTGAGGCAGTGAGCTACGAGGGACACAGGAATGTATAGAATTCAAGTTATGATTAGTATCTACTCTAGGAGTAGTGTAAATCTAAATGACATTCCTTTAGAATGTAATGAATTATTTTTGAAGTTTTGTATTTTGGCCTGTAATTCTGTAGCTCGTGTATCAACCAAAACCTTAAGATGTTACCTTAATGCATGATTAGTCCTTCTTATGTCTTTTAATCACTGTTAAGGTGGGAAGACCCCACAGTAGTGGTATCAGAGCAGTGGTTAGATAACTCGGGAATGAGTGAAGGGTAGCCTTAGCAATAAGTTGGCTAGGTACTTACTTTTGAACATGTTTTATATGTATGTTGCGTATGAAGTTTCTATGTTATGCTAACATGTTTAATTATCTAACGATGTGCTTTATGAACTGCTTTTGGTGTTGTTATTAACCCTTGTGTTGCAGCATGGCAGCGAATATAGAAGTGGGTGACGCCATTAGTCTAAATGCAAGTGCTGGGCGTACGAATCCATTGCCACCACCAGCCTTGGGCGAAGAACCCTCGGAACAGCAGTTGCTACCTGGGGAATTGAGCTTGGCTCAGTTTATGATGTATCGACCTCCGATGTTCGAGGGAACTGAATCCGGAGAGAAAGCTGAGGAATGGTTAGAGAGGATCGAACAGATATTTGTGGCAGCGCCTTGTGCAAAGACGCCTGGATCCGATTAGCAGAATTTCAGCTGTCCAAGAAGGCATTGATGTGGTGGAAAAGCACAGTGATTGAGCAAGAGGCTCTGGGACAGGAAGTAAATTGGAAGATGTTCCGAACCCGGTTTTTGAACCGCTATTTCTCAGCCGCTGCAAGACAGGCCAAGGAGGATGAGTTTACCAGTTTAAGACAAGGTACCATGCCTGTATCTGACTATGCTTTGCATTACTGTTCCTTACTACGATATGTGCCACACATTGCTGCAAGCACTCAAGCGAAGATGCGGAACTTCATGAAAGGCTTGAGGCCTGAACTGTATGACAGGGTGATCACTTATGGCCCTGCTTGTTTTGATGATGCACTCTCACGAGCTGAGCTAGCTGAGTTGGGAGTTGGTGCATATCCTGATGCGGTGCCACCTCCGGCACCCCCTCAGAAATCTACTTCTGACCACTTGAAGCCCAGGGGTGATCAGTTCAAGCCTAGGGGGAACACGTCAGCACCGAGATTCAGTGGCAAGAGGCCCGAGAATCGATGGAAAGGGAAAGGTAGGAATGATACTTCATCTGGGAGGGGACAGCCTCAGGGAGATAGATCTGGAAGAGCTCAGTGCACTATATGTGGATTATCACATTTGGCAAAGGACTGTGTTGGTTGCTATGTCTGTGGCGACAGAGGCCACTTCGCTCGACAGTGTCCCAACAGGGGAAGACAGCAGAACTCTGCGGGGAGGCCTGCGGACAGAGCGGCACCGCACAGACCACCTTTCGCACCGAGGCAGTATGGAGGTCAGCCCACGGGGCCACCTCAGGGTCAGGTGTATGCTTTGACGAGGGAGCAGGCTACAGCGGCTCCGGAGGAAGTTATAGCGGGTACGCGTCTTTTATTTACGCACCCTGCTCTTATATTGATAGACACAGGTGCGTCACACTCTTTTGTGTCGACGAGTTTTGTTGAAAGGCACCACATATGCACTTCTCCGTCCCCCATGCCTCTTATGGTCTCGACCCCCGCTGGAAGAAGTTTGACTACGGATCAGATTGTTTATGATGGCATCATTTATTTTGAGGATAATGAGTTAAGATCAGATTTGATTGTGCTGGGAATGACAGACTTCGATTGCATTGTGGGCATCGATGTTCTGAACAAGTATCAGGCGGTCGTTAACTGCAGGCAAAGGACTGTCCGATTCAGATCTGATATGGGAGTCCAGTGGACATTCTTTGGGGATGGTTCTTGCCCAAAGATTCCGTTGGTATCGGCTGTCAAGATGGCACAGTTATTAGAACGAGGCCATACAGGATGTCTTATCTATGCCATTGATATGACGGAAAAGAGGAAGGAGTTGAAGGTTGAGGATGTGCCCGTAGTGGTGGAGTTTCCTGATGTCTTCCCGGAGGAGATTCCCGGATTCCCACCGACGAGAGAGGTCGAGTTTGGGATTGAGTTACTACTAGGGACGTCTGCAATTTCTCATGCCCCGTATAGGATGGCACCAGCGGAGCTAAGAGAGCTAAAGATTCAATTGCAAGAGCTCCTAGACAAGGGCTACATACGCCCTAGCGTATCGCCATGGGGTGCGCCTGTCTTATTTGTTAAGAAGAAAGATGGATCGATGCGCCTATGCATTGACTATAGGCAACTGAATAAGGCCACAGTCAAGAACAAGTATCCACTTCCGAGGATTGATGACTTGTTTGATCAGTTGCAGGGAACGAGGCTCTACAGTAAGATCGATCTGAGGTCGGGGTACCATCAGATACGAGTAAGAGAAGATGATGTTCAGAGGACGGCTTTCAGGACCAGATATGGGCACTATGAATTTCTGGTCATGCCTTTTGGGGTGACGAATGCCCCAGCTGTCTTCATGAGCTTGATGAACAGGGTGTTCCAGCCGTATTTGGATCAGTTCGTCATAGTCTTCATTGACGACATACTTATCTACTCTCGGACGGAAGAAGAGCACGTAAGACACTTGAGGATAGTGCTCCAGATCCTTAGGGATCATCAGTTATACGCAAAGCTTAGCAAGTGTGAGTTCTGGTTGGACAGCGTGGTATTCTTAGGCCATGTCATATCTAGCCATGGAATATCTGTGGATCCCAGAAAGATTGAGGCTGTGATGGAGTGGGATGTACCCACTTCTGTACCAGAAATACGGAGTTTCCTCGGTTTGGCAGGTTATTACCGACGTTTCGTCGAAGGTTTTTCGAAGATTGCCAAACCCCAGACACAGCTGACTCAGAAAGGAGTCCCCTTCTTTTGGTCTAAGGCTTGTGAGGAAAGCTTCCAAGAGCTGAAACACTACAGCGCCTATACTGGTGATTCCGTCTGAGGATAAGAGGTTCGCCTTGTATACGGATGCGTCATTACACGGCTTGGGCTGTGTGTTGATGCAAGATAAGCATGTAGTAGCTTATGCATCGAGGCAGCTGAAGCCACACGAGGCTAGGTATCCAGTGCATGATTTGGAATTGGCGGCCATCATATTCGCCTTAAAGATCTGGAGGCATTACATGTATGGCACGTCTTTCACTATATATACGGACCATAAGAGCCTGAAGTTCTTATTCACTCAGGCAGAGTTGAATATGAGGCAAAGAAGATGGATGGATTTGCTCAAAGATTATGATTGTGAAATTGAGTACCACCCAGGTAAAGCAAACTTGATAGCAGACGCCTTAAGTCGGAAGGTAAAGAGTACTGCAGAGGATGTTATGTGTTTGTCAGCCTTGATGACGTCTTATTGCCAACTGGGCTATGATTTCGATGTAGACACGTCGCCTGTGCAAGTGTCGACCCTATTGGCGGAGCCAGACATATTTGAAGCGATCTGGAAGGCCCAGAAGTCGGATAGTGAGGTTCAGAGGTGGACATCATTGGTACTTCAGGGTCAGCCATCCAAGTTCAGAGTGGCTGAAGATGACTCTTTGAGATTGGGCGACCGATGGGTAGTCCCAAATACACCAGAACTGCGTAGAGGAATATTGGAGCGGGCTCACAGTAGTCGTTTCAGTATCCACCCAGGGGGAAAGAAGATGTACAAAGATCTATGCGATCAATTCTGGTGGAGACGCATGAAGCGTGAGGTAATTGTTTTCGTTAAAAGATGTTTGATCTGTCAACAGGTAAAGGCAGAGAGGCAGAGGCCTGGTGGTGAGTTGAAGAGCTTAGAGGTGCCTGAATGGAAGTGGGAGCATATATCTATGGACTTCGTGACCCACTTGCCAAGGACGGCCTCAGGATTTGATGCGATCTGGGTGAGCGTAGATAGGCTGACGAAGACGGCTCATTTCATCCCTTACAGTATGTCATATACATACTTGAAGATGGCCCAGATGTATATACGGGATGTGGTGAGGTTGCATGGTATTCCAGTCTCGATAGTATCTGACAGGGACCCGAGGTTCACTTCACATTTCTGGGAGGGTCTCCAGACAGCTTTGGGCACAGAGGTGAGACTGAGTACGGCCTATCACCCTCAGACAGACGGCCAAACAGAGCGTACCATTCAGACGTTCGAGGACATGTTGAGGGCATGTGTTTTGGAGTTTGACACTCCGTGGCAGAATTCAGTATCGCTGGTGGAGTTCTCCTATAATAACAGTTATCAGGCGAGCATTCAAATGGCCCCTTTTGAAGCTCTGTATGGACGACGATGTAGATCACCACTGTATTGGGAGGACTTGACTAGCAAAGCGGTCGGAGGACCGGATATGATCAGAGATATGGAGGGTAAGATAAAATTGATACGCCTGAAGATGAAAGGGGCCCAGGATAGGCAAGCGGCCTATGCCAATAAGCGGCGACGAACACTAGAATTCCAGTTAGGAGACAGGGTCTTCTTAAAAATCTCGCCCTTCAGGGGTGTGGTTCGTTTTGGGATGCGGGGAAAGTTATCTCCAAGGTATGTTGGGCCATATGAAGTTTTACAGCGTATCGGTACTTTGGCATATCGTTTGGCTTTACCGCCATCCTTGTCTGGCATACACGATGTTTTCCATGTCTCTATGTTGAGGAAGTATGAGCCAGACCCGTCTCATGTCTTACAGCCTACAGAAGTTCAGTTAGACTCAGATATGTCCTACGAAGAACGACCGATCAGAATTCTGGATCGTGAGGATCGCAGACTACGAAGAAAAGTTATACCGATGGTCAAAGTTCAGTGGGATCGTCGAGGTGTCGAGGAGGCTACATGGGAGACGGAACGGCATATGGTGCAGCACTATCCGGAACTATTTTCTGGTATGTATTTATGTTTAGTTCCGTTATGATGATGCATGTGGATTTCGAGGACGACATCTTATAAGTAGGGGAGTAATGTAATACCCCAGAAATGATATATGATTATGTTCTAAGATGATGAATTATGATGTGTTTAAGGGTTGTGGTGTATTTAAATTGGGGGCCACGATTTATGATATGATGATATGATGTGGGGAGCATATTGGGTGTTTTTAAAGGATGTATTAATTAAATGAAGTTAGAAAATATCAAGGGAAGATATTTTTATACATCATATGAAATACCGGGATACAATTAAACACCACAAAACCACCCTACATGCAACCACCCACCCCCCACTTGCAGCAACCCACGCCCCCTCCCCTGTTTTCTGGAAAAGAAGTTGACCAGGCAGGCATGTTCCCACTTAGATATTTTCACCAAAATCCCTTCCAAAAACCTCCTTCTTCCTCCCTTCTCTTCGTCTGATATCTGGACTGTTGCTAGGAGGAAAGTGGTCGGAAATTACTTGTCTTTTCTTGACAAAAATCGGAGAGCAAAAGTGGTGAGGGATCACGCTGGTTCACCAGCTTTTTCGTTCTTTACATGTATGTTTGTCATAGCAGATTTGGCATGTTAGTGTTAGGTTTGTTGAAAAATTGTTATGAACACTTTTAAGTAATGTTTATGATGTCCCTAGCATGCTTTGCCAAGTAGCTTACATGACTTATGTGTTAGATCTTCGATTGTGAAAAGGACTCCTCGAAAATCTGGGCAAGGAAGTGCCCTGTTTGTATGTTGAGTAGGGCTTTTGTTATGAAGATTTGAAGCATGCTAACTTAGGTTATGGGAAAACTTTTGACGTAAATGCATACATGGAAGTTTGGTGAATATGCCAGCATATTTGTTTGAGCATGAACTATGGGCTTTATGGTATTTTCGAGGCTATGAATATGTATGTTCAATAATTCTGGGCTAGGAAATTATGCCCTGTTTTTTTCAGAAATGTTGATTGAGTATTGATAAAAAGGGGTAGATTTAATGCAAGTAGGTTTCAGTTATAAGTGAACCTTTAATTTTAATACATGCATGAAAGTATGTGGAAGTTATTGATATTCTTGTTTAAGCACTTTATGTGTGATACGAAGTAGTATTGATGGTATGAAATGGGGTGCTCAAAAATCTGGGGAAGTCCCGATTTTTCAGAGCTCTCGATCGATCGAGATTTGGTTCCGATCGATCGAGCAAGACAGTGGGTCTAATGTATGATTTAAAACTTTGATGTCGATCGATCGATGGATTTTCTCGATCGATCGGTGAAGCTCTTCGATCGATCGGTAAAATGTTCGATCGATCGAGCGAGGCAGGAAGCCAAGACACTGTTAGTGCACAGTGTCTCGATCGATCGAGACTTTGGGCCGATCGATCGAGACCGGCAGAAAGATGAAAATATAATGATGTTTTATTTTGTAAGTTTTTGATGTGAGATGGTTTTGAGGCATCTAATATGGTATTATGTGGTCTTGTAGAACCATCCCAGGTACCTGCACCATCTAGGAGATAAAGTCTGTTGACTCCTCCTCCTTTTGAAAAGGTACGTAAGAGACGTACGGGCATCGGACGGTAAAACACATCCCTATACTATGACTATGCATATATCGCATGAATATACACGATGAAATAATGATGTTTATATGACGTTTATATGATGATGTGTATACGATGTTTATATGATGATGTTTATACGATGTTATTGTGGTAAGGTGCCATGGGGTAAGGTGCCCCACATGGTAAGTAGCCATGCGATGTTATTGTGGTAAGGTGCCACGGGGTAAGGTGCCCCACATGGTAAGTAGCCATGCGATGTTATTGCGGTAAGGTGCCACGGGGTAAGGTGCCCCACATGGTAAGAGGCCATGCGATGTTATTGTGGTAAGGTGCCACGGGGTAAGGTGCCCCATATGTATGATTATGAATCAGGGACAACAATAAGAAGTTAATGAATATCCAGCATATTTACTTAACCAAGATTTCATGCATTTACTATAATGTTTATATGATGTTAAGTAAAATAGTATATGCTCATGATGTGTTGTTCCTGTAGGTACACTTTTGGACGAAAGGACTAAGGGTCGGGTTGAGACAGTGAGCTACGAGGGACACAGGAATGTATAGAATTCAAGTTATGATTAGTATCTACTCTAGGAGTAGTGTAAATCTAAATGACATTCCTTTAGAATGTAATGAATTATTTTTGAAGTTTTGTATTTTGGCCTGTAATCCTGTAGCTCGTGTATCAACCAAAACCTTAAGATGTTACCTTAATGCATGATTAGTCCTTCTTATGTCTTTTAATCACTGTTAAGGTGGGAAGACCCCACAGTAGTGGTATCAGAGCAGTGGTTAGATAACTCGGGAATGAGTGAAGGGTAGCCTTAGCAATAAGTTGGCTAGGTACTTACTTTTGAACATGCTTTATATGTATGTTGCGTATGAAGTTTCTATGTTATGCTAACATGTTTAATTATCTAACGATGTGCTTTATGAACTGCTTTTGGTGTTGTTATTAACCCTTGTGTTGCAGCATGGCAGCGAATATAGAAGTGGGTGACGCCATTAGTGTAAATGCAAGTGCTGGGCGTACGAATCCATTGCCACCACCAGCCTTGGGCGAAGAACCCTCGGAACAGCAGTTGCTACCTGGGGAATTGAGCTTGGCTCAGTTTATGATGTATCGACCTCCGATGTTCGAGGGAACTGAATCCGGAGAGAAAGCTGAGGAATGGTTAGAGAGGATCGAACAGATATTTGTGGCAGCGCCTTGTGCAAAGACGGCCTGGATCCGATTAGCAGAATTTCAGCTGTCCAAGAAGGCATTGATGTGGTGGAAAAGCACAGTGATTGAGCAAGAGGCTCTGGGACAGGAAGTAAATTGGAAGATGTTCCGAACCCGGTTTTTGAACCGCTATTTCTCAGCCGCTGCAAGACAGGCCAAGGAGGATGAGTTTACCAGTTTAAGACAAGGTACCATGCCTGTATCTGACTATGCTTTGCATTACTGTTCCTTACTACGATATGTGCCACACATTGCTGCAAGCACTCAAGCGAAGATGCGGAACTTCATGAAAGGCTTGAGGCCTGAACTGTATGACAGGGTGATCACTTATGGCCCTGCTTGTTTTGATGATGCACTCTCACGAGCTGAGCTAGCTGAGTTGGGAGTTGGTGCATATCCTGATGCGGTGCCACCTCCGGCACCCCCTCAGAAATCTACTTCTGACCACTTGAAGCCCAGGGGTGATCAGTTCAAGCCTAGGGGGAACACGTCAGCACCGAGATTCAGTGGCAAGAGGCCCGAGAATCGATGGAAAGGGAAAGGTAGGAATGATACTTCATCTGGGAGGGGACAGCCTCAGGGAGATAGATCTGGAAGAGCTCAGTGCACTATATGTGGATTATCACATTTGGCAAAGGACTGTGTTGGTTGCTATGTCTGTGGCGACAGAGGCCACTTCGCTCGACAGTGTCCCAACAGGGGAAGACAGCAGAACTCTGCGGGGAGGCCTGCGGACAGAGCGGCACCGCACAGACCACCTTTCGCACCGAGGCAGTATGGAGGTCAGCCCACGGGGCCACCTCAGGGTCAGGTGTATGCTTTGACGAGGGAGCAGGCTACAGCGGCTCCGGAGGAAGTTATAGCGGGTACGTGTCTTTTATTTACGCACCCTGCTCTTATATTGATAGACACAGGTGCGTCACACTCTTTTGTATCGACGAGTTTTGTTGAAAGGCACCACATATGCACTTCTCCGTCCCCCATGCCTCTTATGGTCTCGACCCCCGCTGGAAGAAGTTTGACTACGGATCAGATTGTTTATGATGGCATCATTTATTTTGAGGATAATGAGTTAAGATCAGATTTGATTGTGCTGGGAATGACAGACTTCGATTGCATTGTGGGCATCGATGTTCTGAACAAGTATCAGGCGGTCGTTAACTGCAGGCAAATGACTGTCCGATTCAGATCTGATATGGGAGTCCAGTGGACATTCTTTGGGGATGGTTCTTGCCCAAAGATTCCGTTGGTATCGGCTGTCAAGATGGCACAGTTATTAGAACGAGGCCATACAGGATATCTTATCTATGCCATTGATATGACGGAAAAGAGGAAGGAGTTGAAGGTTGAGGATGTGCCCGTAGTGGTGGAGTTTCCTGATGTCTTCCCGGAGGAGATTCCCGGATTCCCACCGACGAGAGAGGTCGAGTTTGGGATTGAGTTACTACCAGGGACGTCTGCAATTTCTCATGCCCCGTATAGGATGGCACCAGCGGAGCTAAGAGAGCTAAAGATTCAATTGCAAGAGCTCCTAGACAAGGGCTACATACGCCCTAGCGTATCGCCATGGGGTGCGCCTGTCTTATTTGTTAAGAAGAAAGATGGATCGATGCGCCTATGCATTGACTATAGGCAACTGAATAAGGCCACAGTCAAGAACAAGTATCCACTTCCGAGGATTGATGACTTGTTTGATCAGTTGCAGGGAACGAGGCTCTACAGTAAGATCGATCTGAGGTCGGGGTACCATCAGATACGAGTAAGAGAAGATGATGTTCAGAGGACGGCTTTCAGGACCAGATATGGGCACTATGAATTTCTGGTCATGCCTTTTGGGGTGACGAATGCCCCAGCTGTCTTCATGAGCTTGATGAACAGGGTGTTCCAGCCGTATTTGGATCAGTTCGTCATAGTCTTCATTGACGACATACTTATCTACTCTCGGACGGAAGAAGAGCACGTAAGACACTTGAGGATAGTGCTCCAGATCCTTAGAGATCATCAGTTATACGCAAAGCTTAGCAAGTGTGAGTTCTGGTTGGACAGCGTGGTATTCTTAGGCCATGTCATATCTAGCCATGGAATATCTGTGGATCCCAGAAAGATTGAGGCTGTGATGGAGTGGGCTGCACCCACTTCTGTACCAGAAATACGGAGTTTCCTCGGTTTGGCAGGTTATTACCGACGTTTCGTCGAAGGTTTTTCGAAAATTGCCAAACCCCTGACACAGCTGACTCAGAAAGGAGTCCCCTTCTTTTGGTCTAAGGCTTGTGAGGAAAGCTTCCAAGAGCTGAAACGTCGTTTGACTACAGCGCCTGTACTGGTGATTCCGTCTGAGGATAAGAGGTTCGCCTTGTATACGGATGCGTCATTACACGGCTTGGGCTGTGTGTTGATGCAAGATAAGCATGTAGTAGCTTATGCATCGAGGCAGCTGAAGCCACACGAGGCTAGGTATCCAGTGCATGATTTGGAATTGGCGGCCATCATATTCGCCTTAAAGATCTGGAGGCATTACTTGTATGGCACGTCTTTCACTATATATACGGACCATAAGAGCCTGAAGTTCTTATTCACTCAGGCAGAGTTGAATATGAGGCAAAGAAGATGGATGGATTTGCTCAAAGATTATGATTGTGAAATTGAGTACCACCCACGTAAAGCAAACTTGATAGCAGACGCCTTAAGTCGGAAGGTAAAGAGTACTGCAGAGGATGTTATGTGTTTGTCAGCCTTGATGACGTCTTATTGCCAACTGGTCTATGATTTCGATGTAGACACGTCGCCTGTGCGAGTGTCGACCCTATTGGCGGAGCCAGACATATTTGAAGCGATCAGGAAGGCCCAGAAGTCGGATAGTGAGGTTCAGAGGTGGACATCATTGGTACTTCAGGGTCAGCCATCCAAGTTCAGAGTGGCTGAAGATGACTCTTTGAGATTGGGCGACCGATGGGTAGTCCCAAATACACCAGAACTGCGTAGAGGAATATTGGAGCGGGCTCACAGTAGTCGTTTCAGTATCCACCCAGGGGGAAAGAAGATGTACAAAGATCTATGCGATCAATTCTGGTGGAGACGCATGAAGCGTGAGGTAATTGTTTTCGTTAAAAGATGTTTGATCTGTCAACAGGTAAAGGCAGAGAGGCAGAGGCCTGGTGGTGAGTTGAAGAGCTTAGAGGTGCCTGAATGGAAGTGGGAGCATATATCTATGGACTTCGTGACCCACTTGCCAAGGACGGCCTCAGGATTTGATGCGATCTGGGTGAGCGTAGATAGGCTGACGAAGACGGCTCATTTCATCCCTTACAGTATGTCATATACATACTTGAAGATGGCCCAGATGTATATACGGGATGTGGTGAGGTTGCATGGTATTCCAGTCTCGATAGTATCTGACAGGGACCCGAGGTTCACTTCACATTTCTGGGAGGGTCTCCAGACAGCTTTGGGCACAGAGGTGAGACTGAGTACGGCCTATCACCCTCAGACAGACGGCCAAACAGAGCGTACCATTCAGACGTTCGAGGACATGTTGAGGGCATGTGTTTTGGAGTTTGACACTCCGTGGCAGAATTCAGTATCGCTGGTGGAGTTCTCCTATAATAACAGTTATCAGGCGAGCATTCAAATGGCCCCTTTTGAAGCTCTGTATGGACGACGATGTAGATCACCACTGTATTGGGAGGACTTGACTAGCAAAGCGGTCGGAGGACCGGATATGATCAGAGATATGGAGGGTAAGATAAAATTGATACGCCTGAAGATGAAAGGGGCCCAGGATAGGCAAGCGGCCTATGCCAATAAGCGGCGACGAACACTAGAATTCCAGTTAGGAGACAGGGTCTTCTTAAAAATCTCGCCCTTCAGGGGTGTGGTTCGTTTTGGGATGCGGGGAAAGTTATCTCCAAGGTATGTTGGGCCATATGAAGTTTTACAGCGTATCGGTACTTTGGCATATCGTTTGGCTTTACCGCCATCCTTGTCTGGCATACACGATGTTTTCCATGTCTCTATGTTGAGGAAGTATGAGCCAGACCCGTCTCATGTCTTACAGCCTACAGAAGTTCAGTTAGACTCAGATATGTCCTACGAAGAACGACCGATCAGAATTCTGGATCGTGAGGATCGCAGACTACGAAGAAAAGTTATACCGATGGTCAAAGTTCAGTGGGATCGTCGAGGTGTCGAGGAGGCTACATGGGAGACGGAACGGCATATGGTGCAGCACTATCCGGAACTATTTTCTGGTATGTATTTATGTTTAGTTCTATGATGATGCATGTGGATTTCGAGGACGACATCTTATAAGTAGGGGAGTAATGTAATACCCCAGAAATGATATATGATTATGTTCTAAGATGATGAATTATGATGTATTTAAGGGTTGTGGTGTATTTAAATTGGGGGCCATGATTTATGATATGATGATATGATGTGGGGAGCATATTGGGTGTTTTTAAAGGATGTATTAATTAAATGAAGTTAGAAAATATCAAGGGAAGATATTTTTATACATCATATGAAATACCGGGATACAATTAAACACCACAAAACCACCCTACATGCAACCACCCACCCCCCACTTGCAGCAACCCACGCCCCCTCCCCTGTTTTCTGGAAAAGAAGTTGACCAGGCAGGCATGTTCCCACTTAGATATTTTCACCAAAATCCCTTCCAAAAACCTCATTCTTCCTCCCTTCTCTTCGTCTGATATCTGGACTGCTGCTAGGAGGAAAGTGGTCGGAAATTACTTGTCTTTTCTTGACAAAAATCGGAGAGCAAAAGTGGTGAGGGATCACGCTGGTTCACCAGCTTTTTCGTTCTTTACATGTATGTTTGTCATAGCAGATTTGGCATGTTAGTGTTAGGTTTGTTGAAAAATTGTTATGAACACTTTTAAGTAATGTTTATGATGTCCCTAGCATGCTTTGCCAAGTAGCTTACATGACTTATGTGTTAGATCTTCGATTGTGAAAAGGACTCCTCGAAAATCTGGGCAAGGAAGTGCCCTGTTTGTATGTTGAGTAGGGCTTTTGTTATGAAGATTTGAAGCATGCTAACTTAGGTTATGGGAAAACTTTTGACGTAAATGCATACATGGAAGTTTGGTGAATATGCCAGCATATTTGTTTGAGCATGAACTATGGGCTTTATGGTATTTTCGAGGCTATGAATATGTATGTTCAATAATTCTGGGCTAGGAAATTATGCCCTGTTTTTTTCAGAAATGTTGATTGAGTATTGATAAAAAGGGGTAGATTTAATGCAAGTAGGTTTCAGTTATAAGTGAACCTTTAATTTTAATACATGCATGAAAGTATGTGGAAGTTATTGATATTCTTGTTTAAGCACTTTATGTGTGATACGAAGTAGTATTGATGGTATGAAATGGGGTGCTCAAAAATCTGGGGAAGTCCCGATTTTTCAGAGCTCTCGATCGATCGAGATTTGGTTCCGATCGATCGAGCAAGACAGTGGGTCTAATGTATGATTTAAAACTTTGATGTCGATCGATCGATGGATTTTCTCGATCGATCGGTGAAGCTCTTCGATCGATCGGTAAAATGTTCGATCGATCGAGCGAGGCAGGAAGCCAAGACAATGTTAGTGCACAGTGTCTCGATCGATCGAGACTTTGGGCCGATCGATTGAGACCGGCAGAAAGATGAAAATATAATGATGTTTTATTTTGTAAGTTTTTGATGTGAGATGGTTTTGAGGCATCTAATATGGTATTATGTGGTCTTGTAGAACCATCCCAGGTACCTGCACCATCTAGGAGATAAAGTCTGTTGACTCCTCCTCCTTTTGAAAATGTACGTAAGAGACGTACGGGCATCGGACGGTAAAACACATCCCTATACTATGACTATGCATATATCGCATGAATATACACGATGAAATAATGATGTTTATATGACGTTTATATGATGATGTGTATACGATGTTTATATGATGATGTTTATACGATGTTATTGTGGTAAGGTGCCACGGGGTAAGGTGCCCCACATGGTAAGTAGCCATGCGATGTTATTGTGGTAAGGTGCCACGGGTAAGGTGCCCCACATGGTAAGTAGCCATGCGATGTTATTGTGGTAAGGTGCCACGGGGTAAGGTGCCCCACATGGTAAGAGGCCATGCGATGTTATTGTGGTAAGGTGCCACGGGGTAAGGTGCCCCATATGTATGATTATGAATCAGGGACAACAATAAGAAGTTAATGAATATCCAGCATATTTACTTAACCAAGATTTCATGCATTTACTATAATGTTTATATGATGTTAAGTAAAATAGTATATGCTCATGATGTGTTGTTCCTGTAGGTACACTTTTGGACGAAAGGACTAAGGGTCGGGTTGAGGCAGTGAGCTACGAGGGACACAGGAATGTATAGAATTCAAGTTATGATTAGTATCTACTCTAGGAGTAGTGTAAATCTAAATGACATTCCTTTAGAATGTAATGAATTATTTTTGAAGTTTTGTATTTTGGCCTGTAATCCTGTAGCTCGTGTATCAACCAAAACCTTAAGATGTTACCTTAATGCATGATTAGTCCTTCTTATGTCTTTTAATCACTGTTAAGGTGGGAAGACCCCACATCGGGAATATCCGATCGGGTCGGTTCGGGTACCCGAAAACCCGACCCGAATGCCCACCCCTAGGCCCGCTGGCCCTTCCCTGCGTACTGCTTCTTATACCACTTTATAGCGCTTTGAATTGTGGTCATCTGTCTTCTCATTCCCAGCCATTCCCTGACTCTGTTCCATAATGCCAATGTGTAATCGCATTTGAAGAAGAGATGGTCATGCGCATCAGGGCCGTTAGAACATAACCTGCACGTTTTGTCCTCAACATAACACAGTCTATCCGCTGTTTGCAGTTTGCCAAGGATGGCTAGCCACAATGCGAATGCGTGCTTAGGTAGGATACCCCGCTTCCATACAATTGTCCCCCAAATGACCTTGGTGGATGGTGGTTTGAAGAAAGTGTAGGCACCATTTATCCTTGGTCCATCATACCAACTGTCCAATATAGTTACCGCAGAGGCAGGCGTCCCCAGCCCAGATAAGAGTTCATCCCTGATGAGAAGAATGCGCTTAATGAGAGGTGAGTCAGCCGGCTTCGGAGCCCAATCCCAAATGCCAATGTTATTCCGGCTGAGGTAAATGTGGTGGATCCATCTCAGCCATAAGGACTGCCGGCTAGATTGGATATCCCATAGCACTTTGGAAAGGAGTGCCTTATTCCAGCACCTCAAGTCCCGTAAACCCGCACCCCCATCTTGCTTGGCAGTGCACATCGCCACCCAGTTGATAGGTGGGTGTTTGGAGTTCCAAATAAAGGAACGGCAAAGTGAGTAGATGCGATCAATAACCCCAAACGGGATAGGCAGAATAGAGAGCCAGAAACACTCCACCCGCTGCAGAACCGATCTGATGAGTTCCAATTTCCCAGCATACGACAGAGTGCGCTTAGGCCAACAATGCAACTTAGCAGAGATTGCCGATAACAGAGTGTCGTAGTCCGCGAAACAGAGCTTCTCAGCAGCCAGTGGGATACCCAGGTACCGAAATGGTAGCACCCCTTGAGTGAAGCCCGTGATCTGTAGCAGCTGTGACCTCAACTGCTCATCAATTCCTGACATATAGATCGCTGATTTGAGATTATTGGCCTTCAGCCCAGCACAAGCCCCAAAACTGTGAAGGCAGTTTGAAAGGATCTCAACAGATCGAGTGTCGGCACGCCCAAATAGCAACAAATCATCAGCATATGCAAGGTGAGGCAGCTGGTTTTGGTAAAGGGTTGATTGTGAATCAGCCATGGTAAGCATTACTGATGTTGGACTGGGTAATGGCTTTATATTTCCGGTAAGACGTACGAGGTCTCTGGGGAGATGCTCGAGGTTTATGGAGTACTATGGCATTAGTACAGAGCATCATTAGGATGAGTATACGTGGTGTATACGGATTTTGATTTGGTAATAGTGGCATTGATGCACTATTCTAAACCAGTTGTGTATTTCTGGGTTCCGGGATATATTTTGGTATAAATATATCCATGTTTTCCGAACGGTGGTTCGAGGTTGGAGGGTCATGGATTCATGACACTTTCCTTGTGAGGAAGGCGTTATTGATATACCTACCGGTTGGGAATCTTTGGGAAATTCAACGAGTCGGTTATGTGGTGTTGATCTGGGAGTCACACCACTGGTCGTTGATTTGTCAATCATCATTCTCCGTTGGGTGGGAATTATTGAGGATTGACAGTTGAGATTGGGACTTTTGGTGTGATTGGTAATGCCTGAGTCGATTGCATTGCGTATGCAGGTAGTATTGGTGCTTAGGCATGTATGTCGGTGTGTGTATACGAATGCCAGCATTTTCTTGGTACTCGTTGAGCATCGGGTTTGTATGCTTTGATGATTGAATCTCCGGTGAGAGATTGTGGCACCTTGAGATTGGTAACCTCAACGACACGATGTATTCTGAAGAATGATCGTGAGGTCTGGTTGACTCCCTTGAGGAGGGATTGTCGTGTGTTGAGACCATAGTAATTCATTTATGGGTAATTTGATAACATCCCTGTGTTAGGATTGTTGAATCCTAGGGTAAACGAGGGATGCTCATGATTCGGATTTGTTAGGTGTCGTGGTTGCCACATGTGGCGGGAATGCAATTGATTTTCTTGCATGTCCTTTTGGGAACATGGGACCTTGTGGAGTCTCGATATTGTGTTTGGACCAAGATGTGATTTCTTGGAACATACAGACGTAGACATCTTTGGAGATGTGTTTTGTGTAGATCGGTGGCCATGAGTTGCCCGATCCGTGTTTGTGATGACCAGGGATTATAGATGTTAATCCCGGAGTGTTAATATCCCCTAAAGTTGTTTTACGTGGCGATTTGGAGTTTAATCGCGGTGTTGGGCCTTCTGGGCTCGTTTATTTGGGTAGTTGGGATCGTTGGATCTAGAGGTTGAGATTGTATTCTCATTTGGGTGAAAAACCTAAGAGTTGGGTTTTTGATGTGTCTCGGGATCTGGGATGCTTTGTGTGGGCACCGGTAGGGGGTTTTGGAGTTAGAGAGAGAATTTTTGAAAACAGATGATTTTTAATGAATCATGATGTGTTTGTGGGGCTATTAGTATTTCGGGGTATTTTTGCTATAAATACAAGTTGAACCCGAGATTTTAATTGGAAAAATCATTTCACCTCCTTCAGCCCATCTCTCTCTCCCCGTCCGCGCCCATTCCCGATTTCCCCAACCCCCGCGGCTTCAAGCGGTGAGCCCGCCGCCGTCCGGCCGCCGTTCGGCGCGTGCGACCCGCCAACGGCTTCGTCTCGTCGAGGCGCAGCTATCCCCTCCGGCAATTGAGAGTTTCGTCGCGTTTTGAAGTCGGATTTTGCAGGAAAGCGTCGATCCCCAATTTCTAGGGTTTATCGGATTTCGACCGATTTACTTCCGATTTTCGATTGGGTAACCATCCTTACCCCTTTTCCATGCTTGTCATGTTTTCCCTGCTAAATTTGGTGGTATTGGTTCGAATTTATTTCGAATTTCGTAGGGTTTGGTTCGAAAATTTGGGGGTTTTTGGCCATGGGTGTTGATTCTTGCTTTGATAGTTAATTCACATTTTAGATGAATTATGGTGTTTAATTGGGTTCGATTTGTGAGATAAGGGTTCGAAATTTTGTAGGGTGTTCTTGAACAATTTCGACATTGTCTCATTTGTTTCCCTCCCTGCATGTACCCTGCCCCGGGTCTTTTAAATGGTTAATTGTCGTGTGTTGACAATATTTTTGAGGGTAATAGGTGTGCTTGAGCATGGGTTACATGTTTGTAAACAATTGTGAATTATTTATCGTGTTAGCACATCGTTCCTCGGGGCATGGAACTCGAGCAAGGTTTGGCTCGGACTTCGGAGATTTAAGGTACGTGCGACGTACGAGCATTACTATATATATTAGAGCATTGTGAAATGCATAAGGTATTTTTGATTGCATTGAATATTGTGCGTATGGTTATATATACATGTTGATATAGCCAAGGAACGACCAAATCTTGATATCGCCGCTTGTAGCGTGCGTGACACTAGAGTAGGATAACTCTTACAAGATATAAGGGGTACTGGGTTTATATGACTATTGTAGGGCATTTGAGATGCCTGAGGATGATCGTAGAATCATGTATTCATTATAAGACATTTGAGATGTCTAGGTATAATGAAGGATTGGTAAAATAAATGCTAGGCATTTGAGCTATCTGTGATTGATAGCGAGGTTGTGAAATCAGTATTAGATATTGAGATATCTATATTTGCATGTATAATGAATTTGGAATCACTATCTATTGATACTCAAGAATTAGGCATGCGATGGGTTAATCAATGTGTTGATTTACTGATTTTTGAGATTTGATGAGTTTGATGATTGTGAGAACAGGGACAGTACACGGAATCCCGGATGAGGACGTTGCCATCCAGGGAGTATCATTTAAAATTCATTAGTATTTACTTTTGTTGTAAATTATGAATTTCATTACTGTGATTATGGGATTTTGTGTATTGGTATGCTCACCCCGTTGGGGGCTGTCTCTGTTGGGGCAGGTGAACAGGTACATCGATGGCTTTGGAAATGAGCTCGAGCTGTTGATTGGATGTACTCCCAGGATCGTGGTACCAGGGCATGATGGAGCACGGTATCGTATAGAGTACTTATATACACCTAAGGGTTATATACATATTCATGATGCTCGCATGTGAGCACGATTATACTTGTATATGGATTGTATATAAAGGCATGAGCCTTTCTCTCTTTCATTTGATGTTGCATGCAATTAGAGGTAGAATTGCTAAATGATATGAGAGTCATTTGTGTATTATGTGGGTGTTGAAACCCACTTTTATCGTCATATGTGTGGTGTCTTCCCTGGCTGGGAATTTACTTAGTATTGCTGCATTCTGATGAGTATTATGTTTTCTCTGGCCGGGAATTATGTTATGTGTTATGCTTTTATTTCGGGATAGCTCTATTTATGGGGAGACTCTGCCCAAATTTTTATAAAAGTCCACAATGTAAAAAGTGGCACAAAGGGGATGGTAATGGGCGAACTTTATGAGTCTATTTGTTGTTAGGCTGATGATCTTATAACATTGAGTGTTAATGGAAATTTTGTAATTGTCATGCAATGATAAAGTATCATCTGAGCTTCCCGATTGACTTTTTATTGAAAGCATGTGCCACACATAGTGGTTAATACACTAATCAAGGGTTAAGGGCTTGGGGTCCTTACATTAGTGGTATCAGAGCAGTGGTTGCTCATTGGGGCTGTTAAGGGCCTAGGAAGTTATTGATAGCACATAATGCATGATGGCATTAATGTTGTATGACATAACAAATTGTTTATGTGCTATTATGATATGAAAAGTGGTATTGCTAACCATTGTGGTTGCAGGAATCGTGTGGAACACGATAGGATGGCATTAATAGTGATGTCTGGCACTCCGTGTGTTACGTGCCAAGGAATCTGATTTTGTAAGAGAATCAGGTAAAGGGATATTTCCGAGGTAACATGTCTTGGTATACGTATTGACATGCAAGTGGTTGCATATATGTATTGAATGTT
This sequence comes from Haberlea rhodopensis, assembly GCA_907163345.1. NCBI lineage: Eukaryota > Viridiplantae > Streptophyta > Magnoliopsida > Lamiales > Gesneriaceae > Haberlea > Haberlea rhodopensis. The sequence goes on from CAJQUN010000242.1 coordinate 42,475, forward strand.
TGATGCATAGCGTATACGGCTATTGCTGCTAACCCTAATGGTTGCAGGTTACAGGAAATATGGAGTACGAAAAGGAATGATGATTATACATATGTACGGGCATCCAAAGGGTAACATGTATTATGTGTTTAGTTATTTAACACAAGGTAAATCAAGGTATGCATAAGATAGTGCATTATGATATGATACATGTTGATACGCATCGTTTTGCATATGTATGTTGTGAAATATAAGAGGTGTATTTCACGAGTCAAGGTTATCCTAGTGAGGATTTCAATGCTTACGCTAAGGTCCATATGAAGCGAGGAAGAATTCCGCTTATGTGGAGTAGTAAGAAGCATTGAAATGCACTACTGATAAGTGACTCAATTCCATAAGAAGCAAGAATTCTGCTGACATGGATTCCATAGGAAGCGAGGAAAAATTCCGCTTACGTGGATTTCCATAAGGAGCAAAATTCTGCTTACGTGGATGTCATACGAAGCGAGGATGAGATACCGCTTGTATGAAGAAGCGAGGATGAGATGCCGCTTGTTAGGATGATGATTCATTCCTTTGTGAGGACACGGATGATAGCGGTGATGTGTCCCGCTGTGTTGATTTATATTCATTTCATTATGAGGACACGGATGATAGCGGTGATGTGTCCCGCTGTGTCGATTTATATTCATTTCATTATGAGGACACGGATGATAACGGTGATGTATTCCGCTGTGTCGATTTATATTCATTTCATTATGAGGACACGGATGATAGCGGTGATGTGTCCCGCTGTGTCGATTTATATTCATTTCATTATGAGGACACGGATGATAGCGGTGATGTATTCCGCTGTGTCGATTTATATTCATTTCATTATGAGGACACGGATGATAGCGGGTATGTATTCCGCTGTGTCGATTTATATCTATTGGCGATGGTTCATTCCGCCAGGTGTATTGATAGCGATGGTTCATTCCGCTATATTGATTGGCGATGGTTCTTTCCGCCAGGTGTATTGATAGCGATGGTTCATTCCGCTATATTGATTGGCGATGGTTCATTCCGCCAGGTGTATTGATAGCGATGGTTCATTCCGCTATATTGATTGGCGATGGTTCATTCCGCCAGGTGTATTGATAGCGATGGTTCATTCCGCTATATTGATTGGCGATGGTTCATTCCGCCAGGTGTATTGATAGCGATGCCTCTTTCCTCTATTATGTGGACGATGATTCATACTCAGGTGTATAGCGAGGTTTCATGCCACTTATTATATGACGAGGTGTCATGCCGTCGATTCTATAGCGATGGATTGTGCCGCTATGTACTCAGCACAGGATTTTGCCACCTCCGAGCGATGGGTGCTGATTACGCACTATTATTGAGCGACGGAGACAAGTATGCCGCTATATTGTTAGCGATGAGGTATGAGTTATTGCTATTCTATTAGCATTATTGTAGCTGGCATGCGTTGATATACATGTTTTATTATGACTATTTTACTAGCATGATAGTGGATGACATACGCTGATGTACATGTATCGTCACTAGTTGACAATGCCTTAGATGACCGGAGTATAAAGTTGTGCACAATATTTTTTAAAATGTGGCCCTCCACATTTAAAACATCGTAACCCTCGACCACTACTACTGCTACTGCCTTGGGACTGTCCATTGGTACTTCGTTCACCACCCTTTCGCATAGTAAACCGCTTCCCACTAAATCTAGAGGAAGATTCACCTCCTCGTGATGATGTAAACGGTTCTCCTCTACGTCTCATGCTCTCTGATGTAGGTGGTTGGGATTACCCAACATCTTTGTACACACCAACAACAATCTCAGTCATCTCAGCTCTCGTCAATGCTTCTTCATATGACGTAGGGTTTTTAGAAATTACCCTATCAAACAACTCAGGCCTCAAGCCCTTCACAAACTGTCTGATCTTTGCCTTTGTGTTTGCAGCGATTTGTGGTACATACCGAAACAATGAAGAATACTGCACAGCATAATCAGACACTGTCATTGTTCACTATTTCAGATTTGTGAACTCATCTTCTTTCCTCTGCCTTGCAGCCACAGAGAAATAGTGATCAAGAAACCGAGTTCTGAAAACATCACAATTCACTGTCTGTCCTTGAGCTGTCAGCTCAATCAATGTGGCTTTCTGTGATGACCAGAGATTATGGATGTTAATCCCGGAGTGTTAATATCCCCTAAAGTTGTTTTACATGGCGACTTGGAGTTTAATCGCGGTGTTGGGCCTTCTGGGCTCATTTATTTGGGTAGTTGGGATTGTTGGATCCCGAGGTTGAGATTGTATTCCCATTACGGTGAAAAATCTAAGAGTTGGGTTTTTAGTGTGACTCGGAATCTCGGGTGCTTTGTGTGGGTACCGGTATGGGGTTTTTGAGTTAGAGAGAGAATTTTTTGAAAACAGATGATTTTTAATGAATCATGATGTATTTGTGGGACTATTAGTATTTCGGGGTATTTTTGCTATAAATACCAGTTGAACCCGAGATTTTTATTATTGGAACCATTTTCCCCACCTTCCCTCTCTCTCCTCGCGCGCGCCATTCCCGATCCCCTTTGACCCCCGCCACTTCCAGGCGTGCGCCCGCCGCCGTTCGGCGCGTCCGACCCACCGGCGGCTTCGTCTCTTCCAGGCGCACCTCTCCATACCATCAATTCGAAGTTTGGTCGCGATTTGAGTTCGGATTTCTGCAGAAAGCGCTAGGGTTCGAAACTGGATTCTGTCCGATTTTGGGGCTCGATTTTTGGTACAATTTTGGGGCTTTTATTCAGGTGTTTTTGGGGCATTTTGTGCTTTGATTTGGGTCAAAAATTTCTTACTTTGTAGTTCAAAAAAAATTGTTGCTTAATGGTTCGAATTTCATGCTGTGTGCGTGGGGTTATGTTCAAATTTTGGGGGTTTTTGGCAAGGAGTTATGATTCTTGCTATTGATCGATTAATTCATGCTTTAGATGTATTATGGTGCTTAGTTTGGGTTCGATTTGTGTTGTAAAGGTTCAAAAATTTGTGGGGAGTTCTTGAGCAATTTTCGATAATGGTTAATTGTCGTGTGTTGACAATATTTTGAGGGTTATGAGTGTGCTTGAGCATGGGTTGCATGTTCGTAAATAATTGTGAATTATTTATCGTGTTAGCACATCGTTCCTCGGGGCGTGGAACTCGAGCAAGGTTTGGCTCGGACTTCGGAAATTTAAGGTACGTGCGACGTACGAGCATTACTTTATATGAGAGCATTTGTGAAATGCATAATGTATTTTGTAGGGTCTTCCTACCTTAACATCATATAATACACATATAATGGACAGAACATGAATTTATAACCTCTTAAGGGTTCCGGTTGTAGCTCGAGCTAAGAAGATTACAGGCCAAAATAAAATTTGCAAAAGCTATTTAATTACATTATCAACAATGAATGTTAAAGCTATAGGTTTACACTACTCCTAGAGTAGAGACTATCAAAATCCTGCATCCTATATTCATCTTGCTCCTTTTAGCTCACCTCCTCAACCCGACCCTAGGCCCTCGGTCCAAAAGCGTACCTACAGGGACAACACATCGTGAGCATATACATATTTACTTAACATGATATAAAAGACATACAGTAATGCATAACATCTTAGTTAAGTAAAAGTTATTGGTCGTTCTTCAACTTCTTTTGTTATCCCTGATTCTTATTCATGTATAAGGGCATCTTACCCCATTGTATGGCATCTTACCATAACATAACCGTCGTGTGGCATCTTACCACATGGGCATCTTACCCAATCATATGGCGTCTTGCCATATCATAACATTGTGTGGCATCTTACCACGTGGGCTCTTACCCACTCACATACATTGGGTGGCATCTTACCACATGGGCGTCTTACCCAATCATATACGTCGTATGACCTTATCATAAACTTACTTATTATCATAAACATCATCATCATAAACGTCATCATAAACATCATCATCGTAAACATCATCATAATCATCATCATAAACATCGTCATCATAAACATCATCATCGTAAACATCATCATAATCATCATCATAAACATCGTCATCATAAACATCATCATCGTAAACATCATCATAAACATCATCATCGTAAACATCATCATAAACATCATCATAAACATCATCATCATAAGCACCATCGTTAAATGTAGGAGTATGGTTTACCGTCCAATGCTCGTACGTTTCTTACGTACCTTAATTCCAAAAGAAGGAGAAATTGCAGAACTTTATCTCCTTGAGGTTGTGGGTACTTGGGATGGTTCTACATAACCATACAAATTGATATTAGAAGCCAAACAATAGCCTAATACCAAAAATTCCATCATTTAAGCCAAGAAAATAACCTTCAGCAAAATCGCTTATCGATCGGTCACCCTTACCGATTGATCGGTAACTGTTCATATTTAAAATTTAAGCTACGCCCTTTCACCGATCGATCGGTCCAAGCCACCGATCGATCGTTAGTCATCCACCGATCGATCGGTAGCTTTCACCGATCGATCGGTAAGTGAAGGAATTTCACCCCTCGCTTCGCACATGCACCGATCGATCGTTGCCCTGCTACCGATCGATCGGTCGCTGCGATTTTTCGAGCAAACTCCATTTTTTTGGTATAAAACTACCAAATAAACCAATACATCTTAAACCAAATACATCCCAACAACTTATCACCACAAAAACCTCATAAAACCATACCCCAACCACTTGCAACATACACCCAAAACAAACCCACCTAAAACACTTCAAAATCATCCCATTTCAAAACCAAACATCATAAAAATTTAAGGAAGGGTTCCATACCTCTTGAAGACTCCAAATCTTAACAAAGATCACACAAACACAAGTTTTGTGGAGTTTCCTCCTTCCTCCTTAGAAGGGTTTCGAAAATGAGGAGTGGTTTAGGGTTGAGGATGAGTTGGGGGGTTTTAAAAGAGTAAAGGTGAAATGGGGTTAAAATGATGGGTGAAGGGTTAAAAAAGAAGGGGTTGGGGATTAATTTAAAATCACACCCCAAACTTAACATGATTCATAAAATACTTCTTCATGACATTTTACAAGCATTTAGTAAAATGCAATATACTTCCTCTAAATTCACATCTTCCTCATATTTAGAAATCAACACAATTAAATCATGTTAACATCTTATTACCCATCACATAAATCAATTACCACATGATTCATCATATAAACACAATTAATGCCTTAATCGTAATTAATTAATTTCGGGGCATCACATATTTTAATTGCATTAGATGGTTGTGGGTATGGCTATATATATATGTGTTGATATGACTATGGAACGACCTAGTCTTGACATCGCTGCCATAAGTATGTGTAATACTAGAGTAGTATAACCTTACATGAGATATGGGGTACTTGGTTTATATGACTATTGTAGGGCATTTGAGATGCCTGAGAATGATCGTGGAATCATGTATTCATTATAAGACATGTGAGATGTCTAAGTATAATGGAGAATTGGTAAAATAAATGATAGGCATTTGAGCTATCTGTGATTGGTAGCAAAGTCGAAAAATCAGTATTAGATATCGAGATATCTATATTTGTATGTATAATGAATTTGGAATCATTAATTATTGATACTTGAGAATCAGGCATGCTATGAGTTAAATCAATGTGTTGATTTACTGATTTTTGAGATTTGATGAGTTTGATGATTGTGAGAACAGGGACAGTACACGGAATCCCGGATGAGGACGTTGCCATCCAGGGAGTATCATTTAAAATTCATTAGTATTTACTTTTGTTGTAATTTATGAATTTCATTATTGTGATTATGGGATTTTGTGTATTGGTATGCTCACACCGTTGGGGGCTGTCTCTGTTGGGGCAGGTGAACAGGTACATCGATGGCTGTGGAGCTGAGCTCGAGCTGTTGATTGGATGTACTCCCAGGATCTTGGTACCAGGGCTTGATGGAGCACGGTATCGTATAGAGTACTTATATGCACCCGAAGGTTATATACATATTTATGATGCTCGCATGTGAGCACGGTTATGCTTGTATATGGGTTGTATATAAAGGCATGAGCCTTTCTCTCTTTCATTCTATGTTGCATGCAATTAAGAGTAGAATTGCTAATGATATGAGAGTCATGGGTGTATTATGTGGGTGTTGAAACCCATTTATGTTGTTTTATGTGTGGTGTCTTCCCTGGCTGGGAATTTACTTAGCGTTGCTGTGTTCTGTTGAGTATGTGTTTTCCCTGGCCGGGAACTATATATTATGATGTGCTTTTATTTCGGGATGGCTCTATTTATGGGGAGACTCTGCCCAAATTTTTATAAAAGTCCACCATGTAAAAAGTGGTGTAATGGGGATGGAAATGGACGGAATGAGTCTATTGTTGGTAGAGATGATCTTAATGTTGAATATTAAAGAAATTTTGTAACTGCCATTCAATGGTAAAGTATCATCTGTGTTTCCCGATTGATTTTATTGAAAGCATGTGCCACACATAATGATTAATACACTAATCAATGGTTAAGGGCTTGGGGTCCTTACACTTTCCACCACATCATAGCTTTCTTAGCCAACTGAAATTCAGCCAAACGTATCCAGGCGAACTTGGCACATGGTGCTGACACAAAGATCTGTTCAATACGTTCCAACAATTCCTCTGCTTGTTCCCCTGATTCAGTACCCTCAAAACGAGGTGGCTGATAACTCAGAAACTGTGTCAAAGTCAACTCCCCAGGTAACAGTACTTGTTCCACTGGCCCTTGCCCAAATGGTGGTGGTGGCACAGGCGCCAATCCAACACTAAAATTGCCACTCATGGGATCCCCAACATCATCATGTTGCACTCTGTCTACCATTACTGCAAATACAGGTTACCAACAACAACAATATATAAAGCATGTCAGTATAACAATATACCATGACTCATAACATGCTTTCAACGTATTAGGTAACTCCCTAATACCTTCATCTACCCTTGTTCACCCCGTTCTCGAACCACTGCTCTAATACCACTAATGTGGGGTCCTCGTTACTTAATCCGTTATGTATCAGTTCATTATACATATGTGAGTCAGAATTAAGTAACGCATACACTGATTAAGAGTTTACTAATGTGGGTTGTTACAATTCTTACACAATCCTGTCATAATATACGTATCAGTTGTACTGTAAAACAACCTAGACTCGTTTAACTCCTATGCAGTAGTTCAACTCGCAGCGGAATAGACTCACAATCCCGTCCTCCCACGTCTATGAGTCCCTACAGAAACAATCACGCAACATTAGTATAGATAATTAACCATCCCAGTGCGATATCAATACAAAACATAAACGATAAAGCACTATAAACATCAAATGTGATTGTCCTGTATCATGCATCATCAAATGCAATTATGTCATGACATGTCTCATTCCTCATCCTGTTATAACTAGACCAATATGATATGTCTATCTCAGCTCAATATGTCAGTGGAACTTCCTCACATCTTCATATTAGCAGCACATATCATAGTACCGTCCTCACATGTTATAACAGCCAGAGCATATACCCAACCGGCATATATCTCTCATGCCAAAGCATATGTAGCATACCTATCGTGGCAACAATCCCAGCCAAAGCATATGACCAATACTGGCATATCTCTCGTGGCACCGATCTCAGTGAAAGCATATGCTACACATCTATCGTGGCATCCATCTCAACGAAATAATATCATGAATGCACAAGCATATGATGTCACTAATCATATGATACCATGCTCACACCATCATCACAACAATATCATATACTCATATGTCAAAGTGTACCTGTTCTGTGACACAAACGATATAAATTAAGCGTAATGTCTAACTTCCTCGTTGTCCCGTCCCCTGTGATGATGCTACGACAATACCAATAATGTATCATGTTATCATAGGCATCAAAATCAAAATCTACAAAAAATATAACATTTAAGTCTACCGATCGATCTGTCACTCTAGCGAGCGATCGGTCCAAACATGCAACCCTAGCGATTGATCTCTCAGAAGTTAGTGATCGATTGCTCTAAAACTGAATTTCTGAAAAAATGCTACGGCATTTGAGCGATCGATCGGTCGCCATCAGGGATCGATCGGTGCATGAACCGCCTTACTTTCCCCTGTTTCACAGATCGATCGGTACGTTCCTAGCGATCGATCGGTCGCAACAGAATTTTCAAACCATGGTTTTTTGTGATGCTTATCTTCTTGATGGTATCTTTCACCTCAAATCGTACTCTCACAACATCATAAAACAACTATATAGCATGAACTAAACATGTTTTCAACAGATTACCACTTAGTTCATTGAATTCACCAACATATGAATTCCATCTTTCTTTCACCAAATCACATACTTCAAGTTTGATACATTAAACACATATATCCATCAACTATGATAACAAAACATGGAAATTCTACTTGCCTTACCAAGTTATGCACTTTCTTGTTGTTCTTACAATTCCAACTCCAACAACAACTCAAGGAGAATGAGAGAGAGTGTGTAGAGATTTGATAGGGTTGAATATTACATGTATTTATGCTATGATATGTATATATTTTCGTGTTGATTCTTGGATTATTTTACGGGTTTTGGTATATATTTCTATATTTCATGAATCAATGTTGAAATTCATAAAAGTAGAGGAAATGAGCCAAAAATGATGAAAAATGACCAAACCGAGCGAACGCGTCAAATCCGGGAAAGGAAGAAAAATTCAAAAGAAAATAAAAAAAAATTAAAAGCATCTTGATTGATCGAGACCCAACTGCTCGATCGATCGGCCGAAGGAATTTTTGAAAAATAAATTCTTTAGAGTTTGGGTCCAAGAGGGAAGTCCTTGATTCTTATTCCTTTATATATATACACGAAAATAACAACCAAGGAGTGACTTCTGTAACCTAGGAATAGCCTCCACTCTTCCATACTCCATATCACCTTCATCCACCATCACCACTTCATCCTAGAAATTGGAACAAGCCAACAAGAGAATCGAGGAGGACGATCGAGAAAGAAGCGAGGAAGGATCGAGAATCAGCGAAGGAGTCGACTTGGGAGTTTGATTTTACTTTTCTATTATTTGTTTTGAATTATTATTGGATTTAATGTGTTTTGGATGATTGAGAAATATCTTAAACATTGTTTTTCCTTTAATATTCTTGATTGATTGAATTCATACATCTTCTATGAGCATGTGTTATTGTTCTTAATGCTTTTGAAGGATTGATCACCTTTGAATGATATTTTATTGTAATTGAGATCGAGAGATGAAATTATAATACGATATAATAATTCATGCCGTGTGTTAAAGATTGAGATCGAGAGATAAAATCACATACGAGTGATAGGTTTGGGTTGTTTAATCTAAAGTTAGTGGTGTTCATAATGCACATTCAATATTAAATTGTTAATTAAGTAAACGAGAGTTACTTGTTGCAATTTGATGTTAGACTCAATATAGCTCGAGAGAGTATATTGAATAAATTCGGAAAACCCGTCACCTTAGAGATGTATGGAGAAAAGAATTGTAAGAGTTGGGTTAGGTGAATCATAGTCTTGATAATTCTTTCTTGTGGACTTTTCTCGTGATCGTCGATTATTTTGGTTGGGTTGTAGTAGCTTAATTTAGTTTAGTTTAATTATTATTTATTATCGTAGGTTAAATATAGTTAAAATAAATCTTATTTGGTACTTGCTTGTTAGTCCCTGTGGGTTCGACAATCCGTATTCTTCCTATCTATACTAAAACTTGACACCGTGCACTTGCGGTCTAAAATCGCTAGATTGGAATTAATTGTTTAAATAAAAGCGATCAAGTTTTTGGCGCCGTTGCCAGGAACTAACTTTGACTAACTAGTAATATCATACTAGGTTCTTTGACTGTAATTTAACCATTGTTTTTGTTTGGTTTTCTAAATTTTCGAAAAAAAAAATAAGTAAATAAATATATTATATTTTGGTTTTGTTTTGTTTGTCTTGTGAGGTACTTGGAGATGCTACATCAACAAGCTTTCACAATGTAAGGACCCCCTTAGCCCTTAACCCCTGATTAGTGTATTAACCACTATGTGTGGCACATGCTTTCAATAAAAAGTCAATCGGGAAGCTCAGATGATACATTATCATTGCATGACAATTACAAAACTTCCATTAACACTCAATGTTATAAGATCATCAGCCTAATAACAAATAGACTCATAAAGTTCGCCCATTACCATCCCCTTTGTGGTACTTTTTACATTGTGGACTTTTATAAAAATTTGGGCAGAGTCTCCCCATAAATAGAGCTATCCCGAAATAAAAGCACAACACATAACATAATTCCTGGCCAGGGAAAACATAATACTCATCAGAATACAGCAATACCAAGTAAATTCCCAGCCAGGGAAGACACCACACATATGATAACAAAAGTGGGTTTCAACACCCACATAATACACCAATGACTCTCATATCATCAGCAATTCTACCCTTAATTGCATGCAACATAGAATGAAAGAGAGAAAGGCTCATGCCTTTATATACAACCCATATACAAGTATAACCGTGCTCACATGCGAGCATCATGAATATGTATATAATCCTCAGGTGTATATAAGTACTCTATACGATACCGTGCTCCATCAAGCCCTGGTACCACGATCCTGGGAGTACATCCAATCAACAGCTCGAGCTCAGCTCCACAGCCATCGATGTACCTGTTCACCTGCCCCAACAGAGACAGCCCCCAACGGGGTGAGCATACCAATACACAAAATCCCATAATCACAGTAATGAAATTCATAATTTGCAACAAAAGTAAATACTAATGAATTTAAATGATACTCCCTGGATGGCAACGTCCTCATCCGGGATTCCGTGTACTGTCCCTGTTCTCACAATCATCAAACTCATCAAATCTCAAAAATCAGTAAATCAACACATTGATTAACTCATCGCATGCCTAATTCTCGAGTATCAATAGATAGTGTTTCCAAATTCATTATACATGCAAATATAGATATCTCAATATCTAATACTGATTTCACAACCTCGCTATCAATCACAAATAGCTCAAATGCCTAGCATTTATTTTACCAATTCTCCATTATACCTAGACATCTCAAATGTCTTATAATGAATACATGATTCTACGATCATCCTCAGGCATCTCAATGCCCTACAATAGTCATATAAACCCAGTACCCCTTATATCTTGTGAGAGTTATCCTACTCTAGTGTCACGCACGCTACAAGCGGCGATATCAAGATTTGGTCGTTCCTTGGCTATATCAACATATATATATAACCACACGCACAATATTCAATGCAATCAAAAATACCTTATGCATTCCACAATGCTCTAATATATATAGAAATGCTCGTACGTCGCACGTACCTTAAATCTCCGAAGTCCGAGCCAAACCTTGCTCGAGTTCCATGCCCCGAGGAACGATGTGCTAACACGATAAATAATTCACAATTATTTACGAACATGTAACCCATGCTCAAGCACACCTATTACCCTCCAAAATATTGTCAACACACGACAATTAATCATTTAAAAGACCCGGGGCAGGGTACATGCAGGGAGGGAAACAAATGAGACAATATCGAAAATTGTTCAAGAATACCCTACAAATTTTCGAACCCTTATCTCACAAATCGAACCCAATTAAACACCATAGTTCATCTAAAATGTGAATTAAACCATCAATAGCAAGAATCATCACCCTTGCCAAAAACCCCCAATTTTCAAACTCAAAGCCCTTAAATTCGAACCCAATTCTTTAAATTCGAACACAATAATTCACAAAAAGGCAGGGGAATACATCACAAGCATGGAAAAGGGGTAAGGAAGGTTACCCATACGAAGATCGGAAGGAAAATCGACCGAAATCGAAGAACCCTAGAATTTGGGGATCGACGCATTCCTGCAAAATCCGACTTGAAAACGCGACGAAACTCTCAATTGCCGGAGGGGATAGCTGCGCCTCGACGAGACGAAGCCGGTGGCGGGTTGCACGCGCCGAACGGCGGCCGGACGGCGGCGGGCGCACCGCTTTTGTGCGCGGGGGCTGGGGGCGACGGGATAGGGGCGGGCGCGGGAGAGAGAAGGAAAAGTGGGGCTGAAATGAAATTAAAATTAAAATCTCGGGTTCAACTGGTATTTATAGCAAAAATACCCCGAAATACTAAAAGTCCCACAAATACATCATGATTCATTAAAAATCATCTGTTTTCAAAAATTCTCTCTCTAACTCAAAAACCCCCTACCGGTGTCCACACAAAGCACCCCAGATCCCGAGACACATCAAAAACCCAACTCTTAGGTTTTACACCGTACTGAGAATACAATCTCAACCTCTGGATCCAACGATCCCAACTATCCAAATAAACGAGCCTAGAAGGCCCAACACCGCGATTAAACTCCAAATCGCCACGTAAAACAACTTTAGGGGTTAATAACACTCCGGGATTAACATCTATAATCCCTGGTCATCACAATATCCCCCACTAAAAGAATTTCGTCCTCGAAATTAACACCGGTGTAACACATAACACCCAGGCTACACAACAACATGAAGCCAGAACCTCGATTCTTGACCACAACAGAATCGTATTAATAAACGCGAGGGTACCTACCTCGCACCAAACTCTGAAACAAAGCGACATACCAAAACCAACATATCACCCAAGAGGCAAAGCGTACCTCGATGCGGGTCATCCCAAAAGTCAGTCCCTCATGACTGTAAAACAACTAATACTTACGACTGTAGATCGGACAGTCATCCTTAGTTCTAATACAACTAGTAAGAACGCATCATAAATGACACATCAACCGTGAGAACGTTGACCTCGTGTCGAACTCTGGTGTGGAATAGACTTCCAAATCCATCATAACGCTAAAGAGTGTCAGCACAGCTCAATGCTAAAAATCCAAAAGCAGTTAGTCAACAGAAACTGCACGGATTCGAATCGCTCTCGATTCCATCGTAGATATCATTTAATGACATCTCTATCATGACTCACGATGTCTAACATACATCGTTACGAGGGAAACTCTAGTATACCACGGTGTATACATACCAAACCTGGTTCCCGCTATACAGACCACCTCCATCCAAGGAGCAGTTGCACCCTCTGCAACTCAGATCGGGCAACTCACGGCCACCGATCCACACAAAAGACATCTCACAAGATGCCCACCTCCGGATATCCCAAGAACCACATCCTGGTCATAAATAAACAATCGAGACTCCACAGAGTTTCAAATTTGAAAGGACATGCAATAAACCCATTGCATCCTCAACGCTTGTGTCGTCAGCGACACCCAACAAATCCGAAATTCCTGCCATCCCTTGATAATCCTAGGATTTAACAATCCAAACTTGGGAAGGCTATCGCATAACTCGAAGGAAAACACCAACAAGGGAAATACCTTAACCCACACAAGATAATCCCTCCTCAAAGGGAGTCAACTAACTTCACGATTGTTCCTCATAATTATCGTGTCATGGAGATTCCCAATCTCAAGGTGTTCCATATCTCTCATCAGAGTTTTAACCATCCTAAAATAGCATAACTCTATGCTTGAAAGAAAGGAAATAAATAACTGGCATCCGTATACTCACCAGTATACCTGCCTAAGCACTGACATCGCATGCATACTCAATGCACTTGGCTCGGGTATCTACAATCTACCCCTAAGCCCCAAACACAACCGTCAATTCTGAGTCATTCCCTACCCAGTGGAGAACGATAATCGACGATCAACAACACGGTGTGATTCCCAAAAACAACACCACATGTACCAACTCACCGAATCTTTCAAAGATTCCCAAATAGGTATAATACTACCTCCTTCCTCACAAGGGAAGTGCCATCGAACTCGAGATCCACAAGTCTCGAACCACCGTTCGGAAAAACTGGATACAATAACACCCATTGCATCCCAAATACACGGGTTCCCTCAGATCGAGTCAATAACGACCTGATGACTCTCTTGTTGGTACTCCAACATCATGAGCTGTCCCAGACAAGTCTCACCAAGATTAAACATAAACGTATACACGTTTCAGTGAGGCCTGCACAACCCCAACCTCAAATGACGTGGTGACTACTAGAGTCCACCACAATCCACATCGTATCACCTTACGATTTGCCAAACTTGGTTCCAACGAGCAGTGTAACGGCTCTAGCAAGCCCATCATGGTGCTACACACATGCGGCAGACAACCTAGTCTCTGCCTCTTTAGGTTTACCTCAAACCTACCAACAAGACGGACATTTCCGCACGGCATACCATACTGTGGGAAGAAAATCAATAGAGTAGTGGGTCTTTGCCCAACATTCCTCTAATGCCTAAACACCCTGGACACTCCAGTGTCCCTATGTACTTAACATAACCAAATCCTACTCCCTTAGGACCCATCCTACACCCTCAAGGGTGGTGTGACCATGTCTACCACATGTCACATTGACAGAAAGCGAGTAATTTCCTCCATGATTACTCCTGTCGTCAAATCACATGGTCAAAAGCCATTCCAACGAGCATACCTCAAGGGTATCACCACTCGTAATATGATTACCCCAAACATAAGCTGCGGTACGATGACATGTACAGCGCATCCATCCATTCCTCGAGCAACCCGCTCGGTATAAGGGCCACGTCAATCGGTGACGCACACACCACCTTGTGCTCGGTACTGGCACCCAAGGCATGCCACTGAATACGTATACTCAACACATTGTTCATCGTAACGATGATGCATGTCTAATAAGACATCTCCTACACCATCGTAATCGTCAGCCTGTGACGACACATGCCAACTCATGGCATCTAAGGCATTGTCAACTAGTGACGATACATGTACATCAGCGTATGTCATCCACTATCATGCTAGTAAAATAGTCATAATAAAACATGTATATCAACGCATGCCAGCTACAATAATGGTAATAGAATAGCAATAACTCATACCTCATCGCTAACAATATAGCGGCATACCTGTCTCCGTCGCTCGATAATAGTGCGTAATCAGCACCCATCGATCGGAGGCGGTAAAATCCTGTGCTGAGTACATAACGGCACAATCCATCGCTATAGAATCGACGGCATGACACCTCGTCATATAATAATTGGCATGAAACCTCGCTATACACCTGAGCATGAATCATCGTCCACATAATAGCGGAAAGAGGCATCGCTATCAATACACCTGGCGGAATGAACCATCGCCAATCAATATAGCGGAATGAACCATCGCTATCAATACACCTGGCGGAATGAACCATCGCCAATCAATATAGCGGAATGAACCATCGCTATCAATACACTGGCGGAATGAACCATCGCCAATCAATATAGCGGAATGAACCATCGCTATCAATACACCTGGTGGAATGAACCATCGCCAATCAATATAGCGGATGAACCATCGCTATCAATACACCTGGCGGAATGAACCATCGCCAATCAATATAGCGGAATGAACCATCGCTATCAATACACCTGGCGGAATGAACCATCGCCAATAAATATAAATCGACACATGAAATTATGGTTCCTCCTTCCTTTTCCACGTAAGCGGAATTTTTCCTCGCTTCCTATGGAATCCACGTAAGCAGAATTCTTGCTCCTTATGGAAATCCACGTAAGCGGAATTTTTCCTCGCTTCCTATGGAATCCATGTCAGCAGAATTCTTGCTTCTTATGGAATTGAGTCACTCATCAGTAGTGCATTTCAATGCTTCTTACTCCACATAAGCGGAATTTTTCCTCGCTTCATATGGACCTTAGCGTAAGCATTGAAATCCTCACTAGGATAACGTGGACTCGTGAAATATCAATAGTGCATTTCAATGCTTCTTACTACTCCATATAAGCGAAATTCTTCCTCGCTTCATATGGACCTTAGTGTAAGCATTGAAATCCTCACTTTATATTTCACAATATACATATGCAAAACGATGCGTATCAACATGTATCATATCATAATGCACTATCTTATGCATACCTTGATTTACCTTGTGTTAAATAACTAAACACATAATACATGTTACCTTTTGGATGCCCGTACATATGTATAATCATCATTCCTTTTCGTACTCCATATTTCCTGTAACCTGCAACCATCAGGGTTAGCAGCAATAGCCATATACGCTATGCATCAAACATTCAATACATATATGCAACCACTTGCATGTCAATACGTATACCAAGACATGTTACCTCGGAAATATCCCATTACCTGATTTTCTTAAAAACCAGCTTCCTTGGCACATAACACACGGAGTGCCAGACATCACTATTAATGCCATCCTATCGTGTTCCACACGATTCCTGCAACCACAATGGTTAGCAATACCACTTTTCATATCATAATAGCACATAAACAATTTGTTATGTCATACAACATTAATGACATCATGCATAAATATGTGCTATCAATAACTTCCTAGGCCCTTAACAGCCCCAATGAGCAACCACTGCTTTGATACCACTAATGTAAGCCCTTAACCCCTGATTAGTGTATTAACCACTATGTGTGGCACATGCTTTCAATAAAAAGTCAATCGGGAAGCTCACATGATACATTATCTGTGACGCCCCGAAATGATTAATTGCAATTAAGGCATTAATTATGTTTATATGAGTAATTATGTGGATAATTGATTTACGTGTTGAAATTAATTACCACGATGAAATGCTTAGTCACCTGATAGGCATGACCCGGGGGGGGTTACATTTCAAGGTGCATGTTATGCATGATATAAAATGGGGTGTTAACATGATTTAATTGTGTTGATTGTTAATTATGAGGAAAGTATGAATTTAATGAAGTTGGTTGCATTTTTGTAAAATGCTTTTAAAATACCATGTTGGGGTATTTTATACATCATGTTAATTTTTGGGTATAATTTTATTAACCCTTTCCCCCACCTTACCCAACTCACTTTACCCTTTTCACTCTTAAATCCCCAATTACTCTCAAACCCTACCCCTTTACCACATTTTCGAAATCCTTCAAAGGAGGAAGGAGGAAACTCCACAAAACTTGTGTTTGTGTGATCTTTGTTAAGATTTGGAGTCTTCAAGAGGTATGGAACCCTTCCTTAAGTTTTTATGAAGTTTGGATTTGAAATGGGATGATTTTGAAGTGATTTATGTGGGTTTGGTTGGGTATATGTTGTATGTTGTTGGGGTATGATTTTTGAAGTGTTTTATGTGGGTTTTAACAAGTTATGATAATGTTAGTGTGATGGGAAAGTTTGGGTTTGTATGGTATGGGATTGAACTTGGAAAATGTACAAAAATGGTGAAAAACCGCGACTCTGTGCGAGGCGATTGATCGCCTGAAAAGAGGCGACCGATCGCCATAGGGCAGTACCATTTTCGCAAGGGAGGCGATCGATCGCCTAAAATGAGGCGACCGATCGCCGAGAGGCAGTAGCCATTTCACGTGTTAGGCGATCGATCGCCTAAAATTAAGCGATCGATCGCCGCGAAGAAAAATTTGAGGCGATCGATCGCCTCAAGTAGCGATCGATCGCCACTGTGTAAAAGTTGGCAAATGATGTTTTTTGTTGAATTTTTGGTATTTGGCTATTGTTTAGCTTCTAATATCGATTTGTATGGTTGTGTAGAACCATCCCAGGTGCCAACAACATCGAGAAGATAGAGTTCTTCAATTTCTCCACTTTTGGAATTAAGGTACGTAAGAAGCGTACGGGCATCGGACGGTAACACACTCCTAACTCTGATTATGCATTAATTGCATAAGTATTCATGATGTTTATGATGATGTTATGATAAATGAAGATGATACGATGTTTATAATGATGATTATGATAAGCAAGTTTATGATGATGATGTTATGATAAAGGAAGATGATATGATGTTTATAAAGATGATTATGATAAGTAAGTTATGATGATGATGATTATGATGATGAAGTTTATGATGAGGATTTTGATAAGTAAGTTTGTGATGATGCAATACGATGTTTATGATGTGGTAAGATGCCACAGGGTAAGATGCCCACATGATAAGAGACTATACTCCTATATTATGACTATGAATGTATAAGAATTTACGATGCCACGATGATGTGTATAATGCATGAAGATGATAAGATGTTTAAGATGATGTTATGATAAGTAAGTTCACGATGAAGATGATTTGACAATGAATCAAGATGATAAGACGTTTAAGATGATGTTATGATAAGTAAGTTCACGATGAAGATGATTTGATAATGAATCAAGATGATAAGATATTTACGATGATGTTACGATGAATAAAGATGATTTTATGATGAATAAAGATGACAAGATGCTTATGATGATGTTATGATAAATGATGATGATATGATGTTACTATAACGATTATGATGAGACGATGACGTCTAGGAGATGATAATGCTTATATGATAATGATGTTTACAAGATGATGATGTTTATAAGATGCTATGATGTCTATGATGAATATGAAACTATGTTCTTAAGAATGGTTGAATGTCCGGTGGTTATTATGGGCAAGCGAGGAAGGTCTTGCCGCTCACATAAATGAGCGATGGGGTACATCCGCTATCAAGGTGTAGCGATGGGTATCATCCGCTGAGCGATGGGGTACATCCGCTATCAAGGTGTAGCGATGGGTATCATCCGCTGAATAAAGAGATACATCCGCTATCAAGGTGTAGCGATGGGTATCATATGATGTGTTATGTCGAGCGAGGGGGGGCCAATTATACCGCTGTCATAATGGAACCCGGACAATCCCATTTCTAATTAACATAGTTTGTGTGAGCATATATGTGAAGTATGATGTTTAATCAGTTATGGCAAGAACTAATGATTTTATGCATGACTATGAAACAGGGACAACCAAAGAGGGTTAATATGATTAACCAGGAAGTATATGTTATCAATTACTTCATGCATTTATTTATATGCCATTTCCTTATGATTATTAAGTAAAGATGTATATGCTCATGATGGGTTGTTCCTGTAGGTACACCTTTGGACTAAAGGACTAAGGGCCGGGTTGTGGCAGTGAGCTTTGAGGAGCATGAAAGAAGTTAGGATACAGGAATTCTTTGGATAGTCTCTACTCTAGGAGTAGAATTAATTCTATCGCCATAACATTCTTTTGCGAATGTAATAAGTTAAGTTTGAAATTTCATTTTCGGCCTGTAATCTTATTAGCCCCAAGCTACAACCGAAACCCTAAGACGTTATAAATGCATGTTTAGTCCCTAATAGGTGATTAATATGATGTTAAGGTAGGAAGACCCTACATTAGTGGTATCAGAGCAGTGGTTAGATAACCCGGGAACGAGTGAAGGGTAGCCTTAGCAATAAGTTGGCTAGGTGCTTACTTTTAACATGTTTTATGCATATGTTGCATATGAAGGATATGATGTTGTATTAACATGTTTTGTTTCTCTAACGATGTATTATATGAACTGCTTTTGGGTATCGTTGTTAACCCTTGTGTTGCAGCATAGCAGCAAATGCAAAAGTAAGTGATACGATGTTATATGCACTCTCCGTCGCCCACGCCTCCTGTAGTCTCGACCCCCGCCGGAAGGAGTATGATTACTGATCGGATCGTCTACGATGGCCTCATTTATTTTGAGGATAAAGAACTAAGGTCAGATTTGATTGTTCTGGGGATGTCAGATTTTGACTGCATTCTGGGCATTGATGCTCTGAACAGGTATCAGGCAGCTGTGGACTGCAGACAAGGACTGTCCGATTCAGGTATGATATGGGAGTCCGAAGGACATCCTATGGGGATGATTTCCGTTCAAGGATTCCGTTAATATCTGTTGTCAAGATGGCACAGTTATTGGAACGAGACCACAAAGGATATCTCAACTATACTGTTGTTATTACTGAAAAGAGGAAAGAGTTAAAGGTTGAGGATGTGCCCGTAGTGGCGGTGTTTCCTGATGCATTTCCGGAAGAGATTCCAGATTCCCTCCGACGAGAGAGGTCGAGTTTGGGATTAAGTTACTACCCGGGGACGCCTACCATTTCTCGTGCCCGTATAGGATGGCACCAGCGGAGTTAAGGGAATTAAAGGTTCAGTTGCAAGAGCTACTTGGCAAGGACTATATACACCCTAGCATATCGCCTTGGGATGCACCAGTCCTATTTGTCGAAAAGAAAGATGGTTCGTTGCGGTTGTGCACCGATTTCAGACAACTGAACAAAGCCATAGTGAAGAATAAGTATCCGCTTCCGGGGATCGACGATTTGTTTGATCAGCTGCGGAGTACGAGGCTCTACAGTAAGATCGATCTGAGATCGGGGATCATCAGATTCGAGTTTGAGAGGACGATGTACAAAAGACAGCTTCCAGGACCTTATGTGGGCACTACGGATTCTTGGTGATGCCCTTGGGGTGACGGATGCCCCAACCATTTTATGAGCCTGATGAACAGGGTGATCCAACCATGTTTGGATCAGTTCGTCATAGTTTCCATTGACGATGTACTTATTTACTCTCGAATTGAAGAGGAACATGTAAAGCACTTGAGAACGGTACTCCAGATCCTTAGGGATCATCAGTTGTATGCAAAGCTCCGTAAGTACGAGTTCTGGTCAAGCAGTGTAGTATTCTTGGATCATGTTATATCAAGATCGCTAAGCCGCTGGCACGGTTGACTCAGGAAGGAGTCCCATTCTTTTGGTCCGAAGCTTGTGAGAAAAGCTTCCAAGGATTGAAGCGTCGTCTGACGACAGTGCCAGGGTTGGTGATTCCTTCTGAAGACAAGAGGTTGCCTTGTACACGAATACATCACTTCAAGGTTTGGGCTATGTGTTGATGCGAGATAAGCTTGTGCTGGCTTATGCATCGAGGTGGTTGAAACCACATGAGGCTAAGTACCCAGTCCACGATTTGGAGATGGCAGCCATTATGTTTGCCTTGGAATTTGGAGGCATTACTTGGATGGTACGTCGTTTACCATATACACGGACCATAAGAGCCTGAAGTTTTATTCACACAGGCTGAGTTGAATATGCGACAAAGAAGATGAATGGACTTACTCAAGGATTTTGACTGTAAGATTGAGTACCATCCTAGTAAAGCAACTTAATAGCAGGCACCTTAAGTCGGAAGTGAAAAGTACTGCTGAGGACACTATGTGTTTATCAGCGATGATGACTTCTTATTGCCGTCCGGGCTATGATATTGATGTGGACACATCGCCGGTGCGAGTGTCGATCTTGATGGCCGAGCCAGACATATTTGAGGTTATCAGGAAAGCCAGAGATCGGATGATGAGGTTCAAAGATGGTCATCTATAGTACTTCAAAGACGGTCATCAAAGTTCAGAGTGGCAGAATATGATTCATTGAGATTGGGCCACCGATGGGTAGTCCCAAATACGCCGGAGTTGCGTAAAGGAATCGTGGAGCAAGCTCACCGTAGCCAGTTCAGTATCCACCCAGGAAGAAGAAAGTTGTACAAGGACCTAAGTGGTCGATTCTAGTGTAGACGTATGAAGCGTGATGTTATGGCCTTGTCAAAAGATGTTTGATCTGCCAGCAGGTAAAGACAGAAAGACAGAGGCCTGATGGCGAGCTGAAGAGCTCGGAAGTACCCCAATGGAAGTGGGAACATGTACCTATGGACTTTGTAACCCACTTGCCAAGAGCGGCCTCTGGATTCGATACGATCTGAGTGATCGTGGATGGGCTGACGAAGTAGCTCACTTCATCCTTTGTCATGTGTCTTTCACGCACCTAAGGATGGCTAATTATATGTGCGGGATGTAGTGAGGTTGCATAGAGCTCCAGTCTCGATTGTGTCTGACAGAGACCCAAGGTTTACTTCACATTTCGGGAAGGGTCTCCAGACAACTTTAGGCACAGAGGTGAGACTGAGTACGGCCTATCACCCTCAGTCAGACGGCCGGACAGAGCGTACCCTTCAGACGCTCGAGGACATGTTGAGGGCATATGTTTTGGATGTTGATACTCCGTGGCAAGATTCAGTGCCAATGATGGAGTTCTCCGATATTAACAACTATCAGACGAGCATTCGAATAACTCCTTTTGAAGCTCTTTACGGACGACGATATATGCCACCACTGTATTGGGAGGAATTGACTAGTAAAGCGGTCGGATGACCGGATATGATTAAGGATATGTAAGACAAAATTTAGTTGATACGCCAAAAGATGAAGGTGACCCAGGATAGGCAAGCAGCCTATGCCAACAAGCGGCGATGACCGCTAGAATTCCAAGAAGGAGACAAGGTTTTCTTGAAAATCTCACCCTTCAGGGGTGTGGTCCGTTTTGGTATGCGGGGGAAGTTATCCCCGAAGTATGTTGGTCCATATTAAGTATTGCAGCCTATCGGTACCTTGGCCTACTGTTTGGCTCTACCGCCGTCTTTATCTAGGATGTATGATGTTTTCCATGCCTCTATGTTACGGAAGTATGAGCCAGACCCGTCTCATGTATTACAGTCTACTGAAGTGCAGTTGGACTCAGGGGTATCCTACGTTGAACGACCGGTCAGAATTCTGGATCGTGAGGATCGCAGACTAAGAAGTAAAGTTTTACCGATGGTCAAAGTTCAGTGGGATCGTCGGAGTGTCGAGGAGGCTACGTGGGAGACGGAGCGGCATATGGTACAGCACTACCCGGAACTATTCTCTGGTATGTGATTTATGTTTAGTTTCTTTTGGGGTAAGTGCATGCGATTTCGAGGACGAAATCTTATAAGTAGGGGAGTGATGTGACGCCCCGAAATGATTAATTGCAATTAAGGCATTAATTATGTTTATATGATTAATTATGTGGATAATTGATTTACGTGTTGAAATTAATTACCACGATGAAATGCTTAGTCACCTGATAGGCATGACCCGGGGGGGGTTACATTTCAAGGTGCATGTTATGCATGATAGAAAATGGGGTGTTAACATGATTTAATTGTGTTGATTGTTAATTATGAGGAAAGTATGAATTTAATGAAGTTGGTTGCATTTTTGTAAAATGCTTTTAAAATACCATGTTGGGGTATTTTATACATCATGTTAATTTTTGGGTATAATTTAATTAACCCTTTCCCCCACCTTACCCAACTCACTTTACCCTTTTCACTCTTAAATCCCCAATTACTCTCAAACCCTACCCCTTTACCACATTTTCGAAATCCTTCAAAGGAGGAAGGAGGAAACTCCACAAAACTTGTGTTTGTGTGATCTTTGTTAAGATTTGGAGTCTTCAAGAGGTATGGAACCCTTCCTTAAGTTTTTATGAAGTTTGGATTTGAAATGGGATGATTTTGAAGTGATTTATGTGGGTTTGGTTGGGTATATGTTGTATGTTGTTGGGGTATGATTTTTGAAGTGTTTTATGTGGGTTTTAACAAGTTATGATGATATTAGTGTGATGGGAAAGTTTGGGTTTGTATGGTATGGGATTGAACTTGGAAAATGTACAAAAATGGTGAAAAACTGCGACTCTGTGCGAGGCGATCGATCGCCTGAAAAGAGGCGACCGATCGCCATAGGGCAGTACCATTTTCGCAAGGGAGGCGATCGATCGCCTAAAATGAGGCGACCGATCGCCGAGAGGCAGTAGCCATTTCACGTGTTAGGCGATCGATCGCCTAAAATTAAGCGATCGATCGCCGCGAAGAAAAATTTGAGGCGATCGATCGCCTCAAGTAGCGATCGATCGCCACTGTGTAAAAGTTGGCAAATGATGTTTTTTGTTGGATTTTTGGTATTTGGCTATTGTTTAGCTTCTAATATCGATTTGTATGGTTGTGTAGAACCATCCCAGGTGCCAACAACATCGAGAAGATAGAGTTCTTCAATTTCTCCACTTTTGGAATTAAGGTACGTAAGAAGCGTACGGGCATCGGACGGTAACACACTCCTAACTCTGATTATGCATTAATTGCATAAGTATTCATGATGTTTATGATGATGTTATGATAAATGAAGATGATACGATGTTTATAATGATGATTATGATAAGCAAGTTTATGATGATGATGTTATGATAAAGGAAGATGATATGATGTTTATAAAGATGATTATGATAAGTAAGTTATGATGATGATGATTATGATGATGAAGTTTATGATGAGGATTTTGATAAGTAAGTTTGTGATGATGCAATACGATGTTTATGATGTGGTAAGATGCCACAGGGTAAGATGCCCACATGATAAGAGACTATACTCCTATATTATGACTATGAATGTATAAGAATTTACGATGCCACGATGATGTGTATAATGCATGAAGATGATAAGATGTTTAAGATGATGTTATGATAAGTAAGTTCACGATGAAGATGATTTGACAATGAATCAAGATGATAAGACGTTTAAGATGATGTTATGATAAGTAAGTTCACGATGAAGATGATTTGATAATGAATCAAGATGATAAGATATTTACGATGATGTTACGATGAATAAAGATGATTTTATGATGAATAAAGATGACAAGATGCTTATGATGATGTTATGATAAATGATGATGATATGATGTTACTATAACGATTATGATGAGACGATGACGTCTAGGAGATGATAATGCTTATATGATAATGATGTTTACAAGATGATGATGTTTATAAGATGCTATGATGTCTATGATGAATATGAAACTATGTTCTTAAGAATGGTTGAATGTCCGGTGGTTATTATGGGCAAGCGAGGAAGGTGTTGCCGCTCACATAAATGAGCGATGGGGTACATCCGCTATCAAGGTGTAGCGATGGGTATCATCCGCTGATGAGCGATGGGGTACATCCGCTATCAAGGTGTAGCGATGGGTATCATCCGCTGAGCGATGGGGTACATCCGCTATCAAGGTGTAGCGATGGGTATCATCCGCTGAATAGAGAGATACATCCGCTATCAAGGTGTAGCGATGGGTATCATATGATGTGTTATGTCGAGCGAGGGGGGGCCAATTATACCGCTGTCATAATGGAACCCGGACAATCCTATTTCTAATTAACATAGTTTGTTGTGAGCATATATGTGAAGTATGATGTTTACTCAATTATGGCAAGAACTAATGATTTTATGCATGACTATGAAACATGGACAACCAAAGAGGGTTAATATGATTAACCAGGAAGTATATGTTATCAATTACTTCATGCATTTATTTATATGCCATTTCCTTACGATTATTAAGTAAAGATGTATATGCTCATGATGGGTTGTTCCTGTAGGTACACCTTTGGACTAAAGGACTAAGGGCCGGGTTGTGGCAGTGAGCTTTGAGGAGCATGAAAGAAGTTAGGATACAGGAATTCTTTGGATAGTCTCTACTCTAGGAGTAGAATTAATTCTATCGCCATAACATTCTTTTGCGAATGTAATAAGTTAAGTTTGAAATTTCATTTTCGGCCTGTAATCTTATTAGCCCCAAGCTACAACCGAAACCCTAAGACGTTATAAATGCATGTTTAGTCCCTAATAGGTGATTAATATGATGTTAAGGTAGGAAGACCCTACATTAGTGGTATCAGAGCAGTGGTTAGATAACCCGGGAACGAGTGAAGGGTAGCCTTAGCAATAAGTTGGCTAGGTGCTTACTTTTAACATGTTTTATGCATATGAAGGATATGATGTTGTATTAACATGTTTTGTTTCTCTAACGATGTATTATATGAACTGCTTTTGGGTATCGTTGTTAACCCTTGTGTTGCAGCATAGCAGCAAATGCAGAAGTAAGTGATACGATGTTATATGCACTTCTCCGTCGCCCACGCCTCCTGTAGTCTCGACCCCCGCCGGAAGGAGTATGATTACTGATCGGATCGTCTACGATGGCCACATTTATTTTGAGGATAAAGAACTAAGGTCAGATTTGATTGTTCTGGGGATGTCAGATTTTGACTGCATTCTGGGCATTGATGCTCTGAACAGGTATCAGGCAGCTGTGGACTGCAGACAAGGACTGTCCGATTCAGGTCTGATATGGGAGTCCGAAGGACATCCTATGGGGATGATTTCCGTTCTAATACATCATGATTCATTAAAAATCATCTGTTTTCAAAAATTCTCTCTCTAACTCAAAAACCCCCTACCGGTGTCCACACAAAGCACCCCAGATCCCGAGACACATCAAAAACCCAACTCTTAGGTTTTACACCGTAATGAGAATACAATCTCAACCTCTGGATCCAACGATCCCAACTACCCAAATAAAAAGCCTAGAAGGCCCAACTCCGCGATTAAACTCCAAATCGCCACGTAAAACAACTTTAGGGGTTATTAACACTCCGGGATTAACATCTATAATCCCTGGTCATCACACACAAGCTTTGCCCAACAACATTCCGAGCCGTTCTACGCTGTTTGGGAGAGATTCAATGAATTGGCCAACACATTCCGGTATCACAACTTTTCGAACTATACTCTCATGCAATATTTCTTCAAAGGGCTGGATGCACATACACGAGAATGGGTATTGAGCGGAGCACTGGTGACTGGGAGTCCCCTGGTTGATAGAGATGAGAACAGTGTGGTGCACCTTTTCAATGATATGGCGGACTTTGATCATCATTTGAATTGTGATCCTTCAGTACAAGGTTGGAGTCACCAATACCCACCGGAGCCTCACTACCTTATTGATACGCCACAACCATTTGAACATCCCGAAGAGCGGAGAGATAGTTTTGTAGATATCACGACTCAGTTAGAGGATACCTTAATAAGATTCATGGCATCAACTGAGAACAGTTTGGAGTGCCAAACCAACTCTATGCGTCACCTAGAGCAGCAAATGGCGGTCCTCATGGAAACTATTTCAACTAGCTGCCAAGAGAAAGAGATGAGGGATACAATCAAGAGGCGGCGAATCGAGTTTGGTTATATGATGATGAACACTCAACCAACCAAGTTTGGGGGAGTGATCCTACTCATGTGGAAAAGTCAAGGGAACTTGAGCCTCTTCAAGAGATTGAGCTTACTTCAGAGATGTTATCTTAGGAGTTCTCATGTGAAGATGAGTCGAGTGTGATGTTGGAGGAGGAAGAGACTTTCGAAGATTCCGATTTGAGCCCATCGATGGAGACATGTTCTATGCCATATGTGGATCCGTATTTTCCATCGCTGCCAACTTCACTACACTATATCCTCGAAGATATGAAGCAAAGTCAAGATTCCTTCTCCCATGCCTACCATTTCATGAAGAAAGTTGTTGGAACAACGATCTTACACTGTTATAATCTTGCCAAGCTTGAGGGCATACTGAATGAAGACCCATTAGTGGTATCATACGATACTTACTATGAGCGGTAGCCACTCTTTGATGGTTGCATCTGATGGTCAAGCCGACGACTAAAAATCAGCGCTTCTTTGGAGGCAACCCAAGCATATCCTTTTGTTATTTAGTTTTGTTTTCTTTTTAAGTTTTTGCATTTTAGTTTGTTTATCTCTCGAGTCGACTATTTTATTTGCATTCTTCTCTTGCTAGGTACTCAGTTGTAGCGATGAACCCTACAACAGTGGAGCTTTCAAAGGCTGACCTTCATCAACCCTCATGCAAACGTCTTGATCAGGGGAGTTTACTTTTTCCCTTTTGATTCATTTGAGCATTGAGGGCAATGTTTGATTTAAGTTTGTGGGAGTGGCTTGCATGTTTTACTTGTTTCAACCACATGTTGTGTGCTTAATTGACACTCGAATCGTCAGATTATTATGAGCTAGAAATTTTTTTTTTATGAGTTCAAACTTGAGAAAAGAATGAATTATAGTAGTGACTATTCAATGAGGATTTTGATCTCACTATGCATATGAACTTGATTGTTGATGATTATTGGACTTGTATATGAATATCCTAATTTGAGTTAGCATGTCAAGAATCAGGAATATATTAAGCACAATGAGTCATGATCTTGTGGATTGCATGTTGAATAGTGATAATTGTTGTGATGTGTTCCCTTGTTGGTGTTTTCCTTCGAGTTATGCGATAGCCTTCCCAAGTTTGGATTGTTAAATCCTAGGATTATCAAGGGATGGCACGAATTCGGATTTATTGGGTGTCACTGTCGACACAAGCGTTGAGGATGCAATGGGTTTATTGCATGTCCTTTCAGAATTTGAACTCTGTGGAGTCTCGATGGTTTATTTATGATCAGGATGTGATCCTTGGAATATCCGAAGGTGGACATCTTGTGAGATGTCTTTTGTGTGAATCTGTGGTCGTGAGTTGCCCAAATTGAGTTGCAATGATGCGACTGCTCATTCGATGGAGGAGGTTTGAAAGTGGAAACCAGGTTTGGTATGTGTACATCGTGGTATACTAGTGTTTTTCCTCGTAATGATGTGTATTAGACATCGTGAGTCGTAATAAAGATGTCATTGGATGATATCTACGATAGAATTGGGAGCGATTCGAATCCTTGCAGTTTCAGTTGACTAACTGCTTTTGGACTGTTAGCATTGAGTCGTGCTGACGCTCTTTGACGTTATGATGGATTTGGAAGTCTATTCCACTCCAGAGTTTGACACGAGGTCAACGTTCTCACGGTTGAGGTGTCATTCAGGATGCGTTCTTACTAGTTGTATTAGAACTAAGGATGACTGTCCGATCTACGGTCGTATGTATTGGTTGTTTTGCAGTCCTGAGGGACTGACTTTTGGGATGAACCGCATCGAGGTACGTTTTGCCTCTTGGGTGATATGTTGGTTTTGGTATGTCGCTCTGTTTCAGAGTTTGATGTGAGGTAAGTATCCTCGCGTTTATTAAGACGATTCTGATATGGTCAAGAATCGAGGTTATGGCTTCATGTTGTTGGGTAGCCTGGGTGTTACGTATTACACCGGTGCTAATTTCGAGGACGAAATTCTTTTAGTGGGGGATATTGTGATGACCAGATATTAAAGATGTTAATTCCGTAGTGTTAATAACCCCTAAAGTTGTTTTACGTGGCGATTTGGAGTTTAATCGAGGTGTTGGGCCTTCCGGGCTCATCTATTTGAGTAGTTGGGATCGTTGGATCCCGAGGTTGAGATCGTATTCTCATTTCGGTGAAAACCTATGAGTTGGGTTTTTAGTGTGACTCGGAATCTCGGGTGCTTTGGGTGGGCACCGGTAGGGGGTTTTGGAGTTAGAGAGAGAGTTTTTGGAAACAGATGATTTTTAATGAATCATGATGTATTTGTGGGGCTATTAGTATTTCGGGGTATTTTGGCTATAATACCAGTTGAACCCGAGATTTTAATTATCGGAATCATTTTTCCTCACCTTGCTTCTCTCTCCCCGCACCCGCGCGATTTCCCGTCTGCCCCTACCCCCGCGCACAAAAGCACTTCGCCCGCCGCCGTCCGGCCGCCGTTCGGCGCGTCCGACCCGCCGCCGGCTTCGTCTCTTCCAGGCGCTCCTCCCCATATCAACAATTTGAAGTTTCGTCGAGAATCGCGTTCGGATTTGCCAGAAAAGCGCTAGGGTTCGAAACTGGATTTTGTCCGATTTGGGGCTCGATTTTTGGTACGTTTTTGGGGCTTTTCTTCAGGCGATTTTGGGGCGTTTTGTGCTTTGATTTGGGTTGAAAATTTAAGACTTTTATGGTTCGAAAATTTGTGGCTTATGGTTCGAATTTTCCAATTTGTTTGAGGGGTTTGAGTTTGAAATTTGGGGATTTTTGGCAGGGGATGTTGATTCTTGTAGTTGATCGATTAATTCATGTTTAGATGAATTATGGTGTTTAATTGGGTTCGATTTGTGAGAATAGGGTTCGAAAATTGAAGGGTGTTCTTGATTAATTTTCGATATTGTCTCATTCGTTTTCCCTCCCTGCATGTACCCTGCCCCGGGTCTTTTAAATGGTTAATTGTCGTGTGTCACAATATTTTGAGGGTTATGAGTGTGCTTGAGCATGGGTTGCGTGTTCGTAAATAATTGTGAATTATTTATCGTGTTAGCACATCGTTCCTCGAGGCATGAAACTCGAGCAAGGTTTGGCTCGGACTTCGGAAATTTAAGGTACGTGCGACGTACGAGCATTACTTTATATGAGAGCATTTGTGAAATGCATAATGTATTTTGATTGCATTGATGGTTGTGCGTATGGTTATATATATATGTGTTGATATAGTTATGGAACGACCCAACCTTGACATCGCCGCCACAAACGTGCGTGATACTAGAGTAGTATGACCTTATAAGAGATATGGGGTACTGGGTTTATATGACTATTGTAGGGCATTTGAGATGCCTGAGAATGATCGTGGAATCATGTATTCATTATAAGACATGTGAGATGTCTAAGTGAAATGGAGAATCGGTAAAATAAATGCTAGGCATTTGAGCTATCTGTGATTGGTAGCAAAGTGGAAAATCAGTATTAGATATCGAGATATCTATATTTGTATGTATAATGAATTTGGAATCATTAATTATTGATACTTGAGAATCAGGCATGCTATGAGTTAAATCAATGTGTTGATTTACTGATTTTTGAGATTTGATGAGTTTGATGATTGTGAGAACAGGGACAGTACACGGAATCCCGGATGAGGACGTTGCCATCCAGGGAGTATCATTTAAAATTCATTAGTATTTACTTTTGTTGTAAATTATGAATTTCATTATTGTGATTATGGGATTTTGTGTATTGGTGTGCTCACACCGTTGGGGGCTGTCTCTGTTGGGGCAGGTGAACAGGTACATCGATGGCTGTGGAGCTGAGCTCGAGCTGTTGATTGGATGTACTCCCAGGATCATGTTACCAGGGCTTGATGGAGCACGGTATCGTATAGAGTACTTATATACACCCGAAGGTTATATACATATTTATGATGCTCGCATGTGAGCACGGTTATGCTTGTATATGGGTTGTATATAAAGGCATGAGCCTTTCTCTCTTTCATTCCATGTTGCATGCAATTAAGAGTAGAATTGCTAATGATATGAGAGTCATGGGTGTATTATGTGGGTGTTGAAACCCATTTATGTTGTCTTATGTGTGGTGTCTTCCCTGGCTGGGAATTTACTTAGCGTTGCTGTGTTCTGTTGAGTATGTGTTTTCCCTGGCCGGGAACTATATATTGTGATGCGCTTTTATTTCGGGATGGCTCTATTTATGGGGAGACTCTGCCCAAATTTTTATAAAAGTCTACCATGTGAAAAGTGGTGTAATGGGGATGGAAATGGGCGGAATCTATGAGTCTAATTGTGGGTAGAGATGATCTTAATGTTGAATATTAAAGAAATTTTGTAATTGCCATTCAATGGTAAAGTATCATCTGTGTTTCCCGATTGATTTTATTGAAAGCATGTACCACACATAATGATTAATACACTAATCAAGGGTTAAGGGCTTGGGGTCCTTACAACTCCAAACCTGATCAAACTACTGAAAAGACTCCAAAATGAGAAATCGTGTGGGATAGATAGAATTCGCAGTGATAAGGGTACTGAGTTTACCAATCAGTCACCACTCGAATCATATCTAGATGACCTTGGTATTAAACACGAATACTCTGCTGCAAGAACTCCTCAACAAAACGGAGTTACTGAGCGTAGGAATCGCACTTTGAAAGAAGCTGCGCGAACTATGCTTGCGGAATCAGAAATATCGCAGAGATTTTGGGCAGAAGCCGTCAACACAGCTTGTTATACGCAGAACAGATCAATGATTATAAGCGTGCAAATAAAACCCCTTATGAGATCTGGAATGGCAGTAAGCCAAATATTTCTTATTTCCATGTGTTTGGTTGCAAATGTTTTATTCACAACAATGGAAAGACTCATATCTCCGTTTTTATGCCAAATATGATGCTGGAATATTTCTTGGTTATTATACAGTTAGTAAAGCCTTCAGAGTATTCAATAATAGAACTCTTACTGTAGATGAATCAGTGCATGTAAAATTTGATGAACATACTGACTGTACGGTATCTAATCTGCAAATCAACAATTTGAGCAATCGATTGGAAAGCACTTACATTGATGAAAATGTCGATGATGAGATCAATTACAGAAGAAGGACTGACTGCTCTTTAGAACCAGAAGTTCCTGAAGCTCAAACAGAGGAGTCTACTGGTCAACAAGCACTGCAGCCAGCTGAAAATGACACTAATGCACATACTCTTGCTGCAGTAGAAGGAGCAAATGAGAAAGATGCATCAATCAGCACTTCTGAACTACCCACTCATATCCAGTAAAATGAAGGGCTCAATCCTCTTGGACCTCCGCTCCAGTGGATGAAGGATCATCCTCCCGAGCAGGTCATAGGTAACCCTGTTGCTCCTCTACGCACCAGATGACAATTAATTAATGAATTCCTTCATGCTGCATTCATATCTCACCTAGAACCTAAGAAGATTGATGATGTTATGTTAGACCCAAGCTGGGTAGACGCTATGCAAGAAGAACTAAATCAGTTTGAGCGAAACAAAGTATGGTATTTAGTACCACGACCACATCATCACACTATAATAGGCACCAAATGGGTATTTAGGAATAAATTAGACGAAAATGGAACAGTAATCAGAAATAAAGCAAGATTAGTCGCTCAGGGCTACAGACAGGAAGAAGGCATTGATTTTGATGAAACCTTTGCCCCTGTAGCTCGACTAGAAACAATTCGTATATTTCTTGCATTTGCTGCTTTTAAAGACTTCAAAGTCTATCAGATGGATGTTAAGAGTGCCTTTCTTAACGGCAAACTCCAGGAAGAAGTTTACGTTGAACAACCTCTTGGATTTGAAAGCCATCAGCAGCCATCTTATGTATTTCATCTTAAGAAAGCTTTGTATGGTCTGAAGCAAGCTCCCCGTGCATGGTATGATACTCTATCAAAATATTTAACTGAGCATAACTTTACCATCGGCACGGTGGACAAGACTCTTTTCAAATTCACAAAAGGTGATCATACTCTGCTTGTTCAAATATATGTTGATGATATTATTTTCGGCATTACTAATTCAAAATTGTGCGAAAGATTTTCTAAAATTATGCAGGATCAATTTGAGATGAGCATGATGGGAGAACTATCATTTTTCTTAGGATTGCAAGTCAAGCAATCCAGTGAAGGAATTCTGATAAATCAGTCCAAATATACTAAAGAGCTGCTGAAGAAATATGGAATGAGTACCAGCTCAGCTGCTGCTACACCAATGAGCTCACCTGCCAAACTTGACTTGGACACTTCAGGAATACCAGTCGAAGTTACAATGTATCGAGGCATTATTGGATCACTACTGTACTTAACAGCCAGTCGACCAGACATTATGTTCGCAGTATGTATGTGCGCCCGATTTCAAGCAAATCCCAAGCAGTCGCATTTCACTGCTATCAAGAGAATTCTCAAATATATGAAAGGAACTCAGAATGTTGGTTTATGGTATCCAAGAGACTCAACGTTTAATCTGATCGGATATTCAGATGCAGACTATGCTGGTTGCAAAATTGACAGAAAGAGTACCAGTGGATACTGTCAATTTCTTGGAGATAGACTAATTTCATGGGGATGCAAGAAGCAGACATCCATAGCAAAATCTACTGCAGAAGCAGAATACCTTGCTGCTGGAAGCTGCTGTGCACAACTGCTCTGGATTCAACAACAACTGAGAGACTACGGAATTGAATCCACTGAAGCACCCATATTTTTTGACAATACATCTGCCATAGCAATTACTTATAATCCAGTTCTTCATACGCGTACCAAACATATTGACATTCGTCATCACTTCATCAGAGATCACGTAATGAAGAAAGAAATTCGGCTGGAGTATATCTCTACCGAACAACAGGCAGCAGACATTTTCACAAAACCCCTACCGGAGGCTAAGTTTTCTTACTTTAGAAATATTCTTGGTTTAATTGAAATCAATTCTTGATTGTTGTTATTTAAGGATGATAAATTCAGGGGGAATTACTTAGTTTATTCGCATGAATTAAGGGGGAATTTCAGTTACATTTTGTATTGGTTATTCAGGCTCAGCTGGTAACACAATGGTCTGCTGCAGTAGGTGTATATGTACCAGTAGGACTCTACATACCAGTAGATGTTCCCTACCGGTCGGACCCTACATACCAGCAGACTTTGCCAAGTATGCTTTGACTAAAATAACCTTCGTTACTCATTAACCTATTGGAACGTCGGAATTTAAATTCATCTTTTTGTTATAAAAATAAATTTCTTGAATCCCGCCCAAATCCTGTCCTTTTAAATTATTTTTTTAAAATCTTTAAATCGTTCGATGATCGCCACGTACCCATGTGTCCGCTCATCTACAGTACGACGTTACATACACTTCCATCTTTAACCGCCATTACTTTGGTTATTACTTTTTATCTTCTTCAACAAATCCCTGCGATTAACTTTCCTTCCAGAAAATTTTATTCAACAGGACTGCTGCTGCCTTCTCCGCATACTCTTAAGAAATGTCAAAGAATACCCAACCATGCTTCATCACTAATGCTGTTCACGTGGATTTTCATTCAATCTCCACATCATCTGATAAAGAGACAAAGGAACTGTTTCACAAGTTGGATACCTCCGGTCTCTTAGTGATCCTAAGCCAGGCTCCATCGTTCTACAAGGAAGCATTACACGAGTTCTTTGCCACTGCAAAAGTTGTTGATGACACCGTGGTGGCATCCGTCTCCGAACAGTTGGTTACAATCACCCAACTTGAATTTGCCACCCACCTGTGTCTTCCCTCCACAGGACTTTCTGATTTCTCCACTATTCAAGTAGAGCTAAGGGAAGAGATGCGCACCATATTTTCTGACTCCACAAATCGCCTTCAACGTCCTCCGTTCAGGAAAGTGTTAATGAAGAGTCATTTTCGACAACTGGCGGATATCATTTCCAAGGGGCTACTGTGTAAAGCCAGGTCATTTGATATCATCACCCCAGAAAAATTTGATGTTATGAGTGCCATATACAAAGGTTTGGAAATAAACTGGTCAGTTGTACTCTTTCAAATTCTCACTGGTCTAGTTGGTTCTGGAAAGGTCAATCAGGTTTCGCCCTACCACTAAGCAGCCTTTTTGACAGCAAAAACATTAAGACCGGGGCTCTCTCCAAACTTCATCCAGGGAGACTAATCACTGTGAAGTATCTTCAGCTTCACAGACAGCGAAGTGGCAGAGAGGTTGGGTTGACGAAGCGCCGATCGACTCAGGTTATTAGTGATTCTGAACAAACCATATCGAAATCCGCTGAGTCGTCTCCTCCTCCTCCTAAGAAGCCCAGAACCAGAAAAGGGGCTCCTCCTGCTCTCCGACAGAAAGTCATTGCTGCTTCTGATACCATCTCCTCCGCAGGTCCGACAGAAGATATCCCTGGTAGAGAACCCAGCCCTGAAAATCCTCCACCTGAGGAACCAACTGCCTCATTGGCCATGGTACTTGCCACCTCAGTGGCTCCCGCTGACAACTCTTATGCACTGGTGAGCTCTCAGCAAGCACCCAGCTCTATCAGTTTTAGGACACCCAAGTCCTTGTGTCCTTACTGTCATCCGAAGACCACCACCGCTGGTAAAGGCAAAACTCTTATGGCTCCAGTGTCCACGCCTGTTTCCTACGAGATACAAATGGTCATGGATACAGTTGAAGCCAAGGTGCAGCCACAGCTAGACATTTTTTATCGATGGGTGAAGGCACGAGTGAAAATTCGATTTAATGATTTCACTCCTCTCCTGGATCAAGCACGGGAAGATGAGAACCAAATTTTTGCTTATCTTCAAATCTCGGACCCTGAGAAGAGCCTGAAGCTGAGGGATATATTCCGTCTGATGAACTATGTGGGCGAACTTCAAGCCCTTGTTGAAACCCGTCTTCAGCATTTCAACGGTGATTCAGGCACAGCGAATCATGATAGAGCAGTTCTAAATGATCTTGGACCAAAACTGGAAATGGCCGAGCTAGCTCTTCATGATCTTCGCATATCAAGTGGTCTTCACTCATGCTCTACTGCTGTAAATGTTGCAAGCCCCGACCAGACTGATTTACAGATAGCCACTGCTGATTTGGAGATTGCTCCTACTAATGTGGAGATAGCTTCGATTGATCTGGAGACCACTACCACTGGAGTGGAGACAGCGTCAACTGCCTTGGAGGCAACTTCTCCTATTAAAGAAATCTCCTCTCCAACTGCTCCACTTGTCTCCTCTGCTCCCAGCCCTAACAATGATCAACCGACCCAACCGATGGTTGTTGATCATGAAAACGTGGACACAGTAATTCAGACTGTGGTTCATCAAGTTACCATCTCCTCTGGCAACCATGAACCCAGCGAGTCCTCACATTCTAATGATCACACACAGTTGTCTGCCGCTGCGGTTGCCCAAGCCACTGCTGATATGGATGTTCCTGCTCTAGACTCAACAGCTGCACCACTTATTGAAGACACTGCTTTACTATCTACTGCAGTTGTTGAAGATAATCCCGGCGTTCTTGCTACTACTGCTGACCCTCAAATAATTGATGTGGATCCGTCAATGGCTCAAGAACCTTCAGAGGACTTCTTCGACTTCCAAACTTCTATCCCTCTGGAAGGGCCACCTGACATTGTTGATCAGCTACTCCATCTTTCCAATGCAATTTCTGCACTAGCCAGTGATGTCAACAAGCTTAAACAGGAAGAGCGCACTACGACTCTTATTCTTGGCAGCCATCAGCAGCATACTGATAACCAGTTCCAGCATGTCTATAGGGACTTAAGCAGCTTAACGTCTACTGTCACCAGACTTCAGACTTTTGTTGCGGATGCATTTGCAGACTCCTTTTCTCGAATAAGGCAGGCTCATCTTCAGATAAATCAACACAATGAATCACTTCAGGCTGCCACCTCACTGGCTCTTGGAGATAAGATAGAAGATGCCAAGAAAGTCTTGACCGATCAACTGGCAACCATGCAGGCAGCATTTGCCTCTCAAATTCAAGATTTATGCAACAGTCTGCCTGCTGCTCCTCAAATTATTAGAAGACTACCTGAGTCAAGCCGCCCTGCTCCTCCATCCCAACGAGATCCGAGTCCAGCAAGTCATTCATCAACTGCATCTGGAGCATCACATCAGTCCAGACCATCTACTCAGCAAAGATCTCGAAGTCCGCACCAACCGTCTACCGAAAAGCGCGACTATTCCCAACATTGGTTCGGGAGGAAATAGTATCATTTTGTGATCCCTTATTAATTACTCTTATCTATTTAATGTTTTCATTTGACTTTTCTGTATTTACTGTAACATCATTATTGTGTTCACACTTAATGAAATTCCTCTATAAATAGAGACTCATTTTTGTTTTTATAACACACATTCACTCATCATGATTAGTTTCAATTCCTTGAAAATTCCTTGGTTTTCTCTTCGCAATTATTCAGTTTCATGGGTTTATTACTTATCTAAATCAACCCCTTATGGGTTGATTACTTATCTAACCCAGCTCCGTTAAGCTTCAGCGTTTGGATCCTGCTCTGATGCTCATCATCAGTCAGGAACTACTATCAGGAGTTATCTGGGTGCTGATGACAAAAAGGGGGAAAACAGAGATAGAGTATTTTCATAGGTGAATCCATAAACCATGGAGGCCTGATGAATATACATTTGACTATCCCTCCGATCTAAGATCTTCCTCTCTGAAACAAGGTGGATCGACGATCGAAGATTTTCTTCTCTGAAACAAGGTGGATCGAAGCTCTTCCTCTCCGCAACTAGGTGGATCGAAGCTCTCCGGTCTACACTGTTTGTTTAAAATTTGTCATGTATCAGCTATATTTTGTAGAAATAGATTTGTATTAGGTTCAATCCAGTTATAAGAATTCATCTTAAATGAAGATGAATCTCTCTCAATTGTCCAGTTTGATTACAACTTGTAATCTGCTTATCTTTATAACAAATGAAAAATTCCTTTCCATTATGTCTTCAAGTATTTTTCAGGATTCACCACTTAAATTATTCAAGTATGAAATCGTTATTGCTTAGTTTTGTCATCACCAAAAAGGGGGAAATTGTTGGGAAACGATTTCTAAGTTTTGGTGATTACAAACACCTTCCGGATGTTGAAGTCTTACCGGGTGATAAAGATCAACTGGATGGCTACCAACTGGATAGACATCAACCGAACAGACATCAACTGGATGAATACCAACTGGAAAGACATCAACCGGACAGACATCAACTGGATGGCTACCAACTGGATAGACATCAACCGGACAGACATCAACTGGATAGACATCAACCGGACAGACATCAACTGGATGGCTACCAACTGGATAGACATCAACCGGACAGACATCAACCGGATGGCTACCAACTGGATAGACATCAACCGGATAGACATAAACCGGACAGACATCAACTGGATGGCTACCAACTGGATAGACATCAACCGGACAGACATCAACTGGATGGCTACCAACTGGATAGACATCAACCGGACAGACATAAACTGGATGGCTACCAACTGGATAGACATCAACCGGACAGACATCAACTGGATGGCTACCAACTCGATAGACATCAGACAGACATCAACTGGATGGCTACCAACTGGATAGACATCAACCGGACAGACATCTACTGGACAACCATCAACCGGATAGTCTCACACTGAACAAAGACATCAACTGGTCACAAGAGGATGAACGACCAGTTGAACAAAGAAAACCAGCAGAAGTCTAAACTTCCAGTAAGAGCACTAATCAACGAGACAAAATAAGTACAACATTCTCTGACAAAGGTGCAACAGAGCGGCGCACCCTGCTATATCTCCGCCACCATTACCGTCAGAGTTAAAGAGCCGTTGCTTAACAAAATAGGAAAGAAGACAATATGAATTTGGAAAGCTAATCTCTTCCTAATACATAAAAGCTACCATTGGACAACCAAACCTATAAATACGTCCAAGCAAAAAATGAAGAGGTGAGCTGAGCGATTTTCAACAAAGAGAAACACCTCAAAAAAAACAAGAAAATCAACTTACTGATATTCCAAAAGTTCAGCAAAGAGCAGACAAGCAGTGCAACTGAATCTGTGACAGATTATTCCAACTGAAGCCTGCTGCTCAAGAACACTCAAAGCTAAAAGTGTATTCTGTAAAGAGTGTCATAGAATCTTTTGTAACCAAATTAAGAAGTTGTGATTGCCAGGAGTTTAGGCCAAGTTGTGTGAGTTCCTAAGAAGGTTGTATACTGTAAAGTGTAAACCAAGTCTTCTAGTGAATCCTTCCTGCAAAGGAAGAATGGGAGACGTAGAAGCGTTGTGCTTCGAACTTCCAGAAACAATACTTGTGTCATTTGTTTATCGCTTATTTACTACTCAGTTTTATTCCTCACAAGTCCAGCAGACGTCTTCCGCACTATAATCAGTGTCTGCTGACTTGCCTGATATTGAGAAGCAACTGTAATACTTAACAGTTTACAGTTAAAAAGAAAAAGAATCTAAATTGAATCTAGTGTTTATTCAACCCCCCCTTCTAAACACTACCTCGATCCTAACAGTGATGACCCACTACTCTAATGGTTTGTACGGTATGGCATACTGAGATGGAACGTATGATACGTGGGTAGGCTTGGTATAAGCCTGTGGGTATACTGCTTCTTGGGACCGAGTTTGGTGAATCGTATGATGATACGATGAGGACTTATGGTAGACTCGGTAGTCACTTTGTGGCATAAGGTTCGAGGCAGGAAATACCTCATGGGGACGTTATACGTCAAATGTTAAAGGACTTGTACTGGGACAGCTCATTTCTGTTGGGAGTACCAACGTGAGTGTCAACAAGTCATTGTTGGTTCTGGTTGAGAATCCTTGCATATGAAATGCAATGGGGAAACACAATTGGAATCGCGAAATATAGTTAGTGGGGTGGCACTACTATGTTGGTGTACCTCTTGGAGAGATTTGAATATACTGTCATGGAGACAACTGTATCGGTCGTGGGTTGATTGTAAATCAGCCATGGTAAGCAATATTGGTGTTGGACCGAGTAATGGATTTCTTACCTTTCGGTGAGACGTTCAAAGATACGTCTCCGGGAAATGCTCGATATTGTAATGTACTATGGTATTAGTACAGAGCATTGTTAGAATGAGTATACGTTGTGTATACGGGTTTCGGATTGGTAATAGTTGCAAGGATGCACTATTCTGAATTGGTTGTGTATTTGTTGGTTCCGGGATATATATTTTGGTATAAATATATCCAGTTTTTCCGAACGAGGGTTCGAGGTTGGAGGATCATGGATTCATGACACTTTCCTTATGAGGAAAGCAGTATTGATATACCTACCGGTTGGGAATCTTTGGGAGATTCAACGAGTCGGTTTGTGTGATGTCGATCTGGGAATCACACCATTGGTCGTTGATTTGTCAATCATCATTCTCCACTGGGTGATAATAATAGGGGATTGACAGTTGAGATTGGGATTTTGGGTATGATTGGCGATGCCCGAGTCGATTGCATTGAGTACGCAGGTAATATTGGTGCTTAGGAATGTATGCCGGTGAGTGTGTACGAATGCCAGCATTTTCTTGGTACTCGTCGAGCATCGGGTTAATATGCTTTGATAAATGAATCTCCGGTGAGAGATTGTGGCACCTTGAGATTGGTAATCTCAATGACACGATGTATTCTGAAGAATGATCGTGAGGCCTGGTTGACTCCCTTGAGGAGGATTGTCGTGTGTTAAGGCCATGGTAATTCATTTCTGACTAATTTACTAACCTCCCTGTGTTAGGATTGTTGAATCCTAGGGTAAACGAGGGTGGCCATGTGTAGGATTTGTTAGGTGTCGTAGTTGACACATGTGGCGGGAATGCAATTGATTTTCTTGCATGTCCTTTTGGGAACTTGAGACCCTGTATAGTCTCGATGATGTGTTTGGACCAAGATGTGATTTCTTGGAACATACGGATGTAGACATCTTTGGAGATGTGTTTTGTGATGATCGGTGGCTGTGAGTTGCCCGATCCGTGTTGCAAAGTGGTGCAATTACTCCTTTGATGGAGATGGAATTGGAAAACGAAAACCGGATTTGGTGTAAATACAATGTAATGTACCGGTGGTTTCCTTGGTAACGATGTAGATTTAACATCGTAGGCTAAATCATAGAGATATCATTGAGGCGATATCTATGTTGTAATCACGAATGATTCGTTTGGTTAGCAGTTACGGTTGACTAACTGCTTTTGGGTGGTTAGCATCGGGGTATGCTGATGTCCTTTTGAGTTGACGATGGTTTGGGAGACTTAATCCATTCCATATTTTAGTGCGAGGTCGGTGTCCTCGCGGTTGGTATGTTGTTCATGATATGTTCATGACTCGACGATGTAGATCCGTTTGGATTGTGTGGTTTCGGCATTACGTGGAGTACGCCGTGCAAATTTCGAGGATGAAATTTTATTAGTGGGTGATAATTGTGATGCC
Organism: Haberlea rhodopensis; assembly: GCA_907163345.1. Lineage (NCBI taxonomy): Eukaryota > Viridiplantae > Streptophyta > Magnoliopsida > Lamiales > Gesneriaceae > Haberlea > Haberlea rhodopensis. The sequence goes on from CAJQUN010000242.1 coordinate 83,871, forward strand.
CGGGAATTAATGGTGTTAATCCCGGAGTGGTAATGATCCTTAATGGATTTTAATTATGGCTATTATGAATTAATTGCGGCTTTGGGACTCCCGAGGATTTTAAGTCCGGTATTTGGAGTCGTTGGATCCAAGGGATGAGATTGTATTCTCATCGTAGTGATAACCATGAAATTTGGTTTTTGGTGGGATCTGGGGACCGGGGTACTTTGTTTTGGGGCTGGTATTGGAAATTGAGGTTGGAGAAATTGAAAACAGATGATTTTTAATGAGTCATGATGTATTTGTGGAGGTATTGGTATTTTGGAGCCTTGGTACTATATATACCAAGTGGACTCGGTAATTCCATCATTGAACGGAATTTCTTCACTCTCTCTTCGCCTCATTTCCCCCCAAACCCCTCTTTTCCCCTCCTTTCTCCTCCCATGGAAAAATCAATGCAGACTCGATTTGGGAGCCGGATTTCTCGAAGATAATCAGGTATTATCCTTCCCCTTGCCTTTATCTACGCTTTGATTGTAGAATTATTGATTTTGGTTAGGATTTGAGTTGAGTATGGAATTTGGGGATTTTTGATAAAAAATCCAATGTTGTGTTTTTGGAGTTTTTATTGAGTTTTATTGATCTATTTGAGGTGTTGAAGGCGTAAGGGGTGGTGGTTTTGAATTTGGGTGTGAAAAACACCATGGAAGCTCGAGTTTTTTTGGAAAATCGCAGGTCGTGATCGATCGCGGCTTGTCGCCGATCGATCGCGACAAGATTCTGAAATTTGGTGAAGATGTACAGTGCTGGCGATCGATCGCGAGGTGATTGGCGCTTGGTGAAGATGTACAGTGCTGGTGATCGATCGCGAGGTGATTGGCGATCGATCGCGGAGACGCGCGATCGATCGCGAGTGTGTTCTATTTGGCAGCGGGTGCGCGCGATCGATCGCAATAAAATCGGAGATCGATCGCGTCTCGAACTCATGTGTTTTTTTTCAAACTTTGGCAAAATGTTGGGATTTTGGAGACGGGTTTTAATTAGCCGATTTTTGGGGCAATGTCTACATTCCAATGGGAATGCTATGCTTTAAAATGGAGTGGTTGGAGCCAAATTTTAAAGAGAATATGGAATGACTAAATTTAGTAATTGGCTAACCTTTGAACTTGTAAAATGGAATATTTTGGGTATTATGCATGCTTAACCCGGAGTCTTTTAAAGTGATTAATCGTCATGGATTTACGATAGGTTTGGGGGTTGTGAACGTGCTTGGGCACGTGGTTGCATGCTTGTGTTTAATTATGAATTATTTATGTGTTAGCACATAATTCATCGGGTCGCGGGACTCAGTCAAGGTTTGGTTCGGTCTACGAAATCATAAGTTACGTATGACGTACGAGCATAGCCCTTTTATATAATTGCACTTGTTGAATGCTTGGTACATTATGTTGCAATAAATGGATAGACATTGGGAATTATATGGTGCGGCTCTTGAGCGAGCAATGATTTGGATGTTGTCGCCTTTGAGCGAACATCCGTTATGACGCCACTGCTGTTGAGCATGCGTGAGATTAAAATGCCGCTATTGTAGAGCGAGCGATGAAATAAAAATATGGAACTATTGGTTAGATATATATGATATCTATAATCACTTGTTTGGTGATTTAACCATGTTTGATTATGAAACTGGCATGAACAGAGTGGGTTTAGTTAATCAATGAGGTGATTAATTGGCTTTTGGGAATTTGATGTTTTCGGTTATTTTGAGAACACGAACAGCACAGGGGATCCCAGATGAGGATGATGCCATCCAGGGAGTGTTTTTAAATATTCATAGTCTTTACATTGAGTAAATTATGAATTGTATTATTGTGCTTATTGGATTGGTGGTATTGGTATGCTCACCCCGTGTGGGGGCTGTCTCTGTTGGGACAGGTGGTACAGGTGTAGCGGTGGATTTGGAGTTGAGCCCGAGCTGTTGATTGGAGGTGCTTCCAGGATCGAAGTACCAGAGCTGGTATTGAGAATGATACTTTATGCATTAGATACACGTATACTTATTCGATGCTCGCATGTGAGCACTATTATGTGTATATGGGTTGTATAAAGAAGGCAAGGGCCTTTCTCTTTCATTTATGTGTTGCATGCAATTATTTAGGAATTGCAAATGAATTGAGAGCATGTTAGTGTATGTATAAAGGTGCATGTTATGTTTATGGATTATGTTGGGGAAAAGTTTAGACATTATATGAAATAATGTAAGAAATTTTATGAATGGTATTTCATGCTAGGGTTGCATGTACCTTTTTCCCTCTGACAACATGATTGTATACACTAATGGCATGGATTAATACGCTAATAAAGGGTTAAGGGCACGAGGGTCCTTACAGAAATCAAGTTGGAATCACAAGGCTTGTGAACTAGAAGTGAATTCTAGTGGGTAAGAGTTATATGTATGTGTGTTTTATCTACTTGTGATGTATTGATTTAGTTTGAGTTGTAATATGAACACATGAGTTTGGTTCTTCAATTTATACATGATGTAAAAGAAAGAATTGCGTTGTGTAGTTAATGAAACATGTTTATATGATACTAGAGGTTGCATGGAACAAGTTTTAATTGTAGGAAGTGAGGTGTGGGATAAACACCATGAAGATAAGCTCAAAATCACCATGTTCTGAAATTTTCAGACATCGGCGATCGATCGCGGGCCTTATGGCGATCGATCACTGAAAACAGAGTAAAATATAAGGTGGTGAAATGGCTTGGCGATCGATCGGTGAAAACATGGCAATCGATCGCGAGTGAACAGAACATTTGGGCGATCGATGGAGAAGAAGTGGCGATCGATCGTGATGGACAGAACATTTTGGCGATCGATCGGTGAAAAGTGGTGATCGATCGCTAGGGTTCATATTTTGAAAAATGTGATATTTTTGTGGACTTTGATTTTTGAAGCCTATTATAACATGATAACTTGTTGATATTGTTGTAGCATCATTACAGGGGACAGGACAACGAGGCGGTTAAACATTGACTCCTGATTTAGATCTTTTGTGTCGTACGACAGGTACGCATTGACATGCGAGTATTGATGTTATTGTGATGGTGATAGCGAGTATTGATGTTATTGTGATGGTGATATTGAGCTTACGTTTTGGCATGAGAGGTATTCTCCGGTTGAGTATATGCTTGGACTGTTATAATGTGTGAGGAAGGAAATATGGTTTGTGCTGCTAATATGAAGATGTGAGGAGGTTCCACTGACATATTCAGCTGAGATAGGCAAATCATATTTGTCCCGTTATAACAGGTTGATAGTTGAGACATGTCATGACATATTTTACATTTAGTAATGCATATAGAACAATCACTGTTGACCTTTTACGATGATGGTTATAGTATTTTATCTATCTTATTGATATAGAACTGAGATAGTTGATTATCAGTACTCATGTTGTGATTGTTTCTGTAGGGAACTCATAGACGTTGGAAGCCGGGATTGTGAGTACATTCTGTTGCGAGCTGAACCACTGATTAGGAGTTGATTTTTGTTAGGTTGTGTATATGTAACATGTGATGTCCATGTGTTGTATATTATACCAGGATTTTATTAGGATGTAGTAACTGTTGTAAGAACTGACATAGTAAAACTCTTAAATCAGTGTGTCTGATTACTTAATTCCTACGCACATGTGTATACGAATGAATACATAATGGATTAAGTAATGAGGAACCCACATTAGTGGATCAGAGCAGTGGTTCGAGGACGGCGTGAACAACGGTAGAGGAAGTGTATTAGGGAGTTGCCTAATCACTTGAAAGCATGTTGAGAGTATTGATATGATGTTATACTGACATGCTTTATATATTTGTATGTTGTTGTTAACCTTGGATTTGCAGTAATGGCAGACAGAGTGCCTCACAATGATGTTAAGGATGCCATGAGTGGCAATGCTAGTGTTGGGTAAGCGTCTGTGCCACCACCACAAGTAAAGAAAGGACCAGTGGAACATGTACTGTTACCTGGGGAATTAACACTGACCCAATTTCTGAGTTATCAGCCACCTCGCTTTCAGGGTACTGAATCAGGGGAACAGACAGAGGAATGGTTAGAACGTGTGGAACAGATCTTTGTATCAACATCCTGTGCCAACGCCTGGTTACGTTTGGCTGAGTTCCAGTTGGCAAAGAAATCAATGTTGTGGTGGAAAGCAAGACTGGTTGAGTTGATAGCTCAAGGACAGGTTATGGATTGGATGTATTTAGACATCGTTTTCTGGAGCATTATTTCTCTGTTGCTGCGAGGCAGATGAAAGAAGATGAGTTTACTAATCTGAAATAGGGAACCATGACAGTATCTGATTATGCTTTGCAGTTTTCTTCATTGTAAAGATATATACCGCATATCGCTGCAAATACAAAGGCAAAGATCAGACAGTTTGTGAAAGGCTTAAGGCCTGAGTTGTTTGATAGGGTGATTTCTAATAACCCTATTTTGTTTGAGGAAGTGCTGACTAGAGCCGAGATGACTGAGATTGGAGTTGGAGCTTATAAGGATGTAGGACAATACCAAAAACCTACATCAGATAGCATGAGACCCAGAGGGGAGCCGTTTAAAGCATCACGAGGAGGTGCTTCTTCCTCAAGATTTGGTGGAAAGCGGTTTGCGACGCGGAAAGGCGGTGAACGAGGTGCCAAGGGACAGTCCCAAGGCAGTAGTAGTAGTAGTAGCAGTGGTCGAGGCTTGCAATGTTTTAAGAGTGGAGGACCACATTTTAAACGAGATTGCCCACAACTTGCTAGTCCAGTTTGTTTTCAATGCAGGAGGGCAGGACACATGATATGAGAGTGTCCTCAAGTTGTAGGACAACCATTTAGAGGGAATGTGTCATAAAGTACAGTGCAACAAAGACCACAGTTTGTCTCACGAACTAGTGGGGACAAAGAGCACGGCCACCCCAAGCTCAAGTATATGCATTGAACAAGGAGCAAGCAAAGGAAGCTCCTGATGATGTGATAACAGGTAAGTGTTGTTTATTTACTTATCCAACTTTTGTGTTGATTGATACGGGTGCATCACCTTCATTTATTGCACAAGCTTTTCTTAACTGGTATCATATCTGCTCGTCTCCACTGTTGATGCCCCTATATGTCTCGACACCCATGGGAACCACTGTGATGACTTGTCAGAGTGTGTCTGACTGTGTTATTCAGTTTGATACAGATTATGGAATACATACCAATTTGATTGTGTTAGATATGAATGATTTTGACTGTATTCTCGGTATTGATGTGTTGAGTAGATATCAGTGTTGTAGATTGTTGTCAGAAGACAGTGAGGTTTGAGTCTGATACTGGAAACCAATGGCTCTTCCATGGACAGGGATCAAGTGCAAAGATTCCTTTGATATTGGCTATTCAAATGTCGCGTTTGTTAGAACGTGGACATATGGGATATTTGATTTACGCTCTTGATGTAGCGGAAAAGAAAGTAAAAAAGAAGAGTAGAGGGTATACTAGTGGTTGCAGAGTATGCATATGCATTTCCAGATGAGATTTCTGGATTTCCACCAAGTCGAGAAGTGGGATTTGGCATTGAATTGGTACCTGGTACCTCTGGGATCTCATGAGCACCATATCGTATGGCACCAACTGAACTGAGAGAGTTGAAAACTAAGTTGCAAGATTTATTGGACCAGGGATACATACGTCATAGTGTATCGCCTTAGGGTGCTCCTGTATTGTTTGTTAAGAAGAAAGATGGGTCGATGTGATTGTGCATTGACTATAGACAGTTGAACAAGGTAACCATAAAGAATAAATATCATCTTCCCCGTATTGATGATTTATTTGACCAGTTGCAGGGATCAATGATATATTCTAAGATTGATTTGAGATCTGGATATCATCAAATACGTGTGAAGGAAGAAGATATACATAAAACAGCATTCAGAACTCGCTATGGACATTATGAGTTCCTAGTAATGCCATTTGGTGTGACAAATGCTCCAACTGTTTTCATGAGTTTGACGAATCAAGTTTTTCAAGAATACCTTGATCAATTTGTCATTGTCTTTATCGATGATATACTGATCTATTCTCGGAGTGAAATAGAGCATGTTCAACATTTGCATCTGGTGTTGCGACTATTGAGAACACATTAATTATACGCCAAACTCAGTAAGTGTGAGTTTTGGTTGAACAGTGTAGGATTTTTGGGGCATGTGATTTCCAGAGATGGTATCTCAGTAGATCCGAGAAAGATAGAAGCGGTTTTGAATTGGTCAGCACCTACTTCTGTACCAGAGATTCGTAGTTTCTTGGGTTTGACAGGCTATTACAGACGGTTTGTTGAAGGCTTTACAACAATTGCGAAACCATTAACACGGCTAACACAGAAGGGAGTACCATTTAGATGGTCAGAGGCATGTGAGCATAGCTTCCAGGAATTAAAACATCGGTTAACTACTGCTACGGTGTTGATTATTCCATCAGAACATGACAGGTTTGCTCTTTATACTGATGCACATTACTTGGTTTAGGTTGTGTATTGATGAACATGTGGTGGCTTATGCATCAAGACAACTGAAGCCACATGAAATGAAATATCCAGTGCATGATCTGGAGTTGGCAGCCATAGTCTTTGCGTTGAAGATATGGCGACACTATTTATGTGATGCCCGGGAATTAATGGTGTTAATCCCGGAGTGGTAATGATCCGGAATGGATTTTAATTGTGGCAATTATGAATTAATTGCGGTTTTGGAACTCACGGGGATTTTAAATCCGGCATTTGGAGTCGTAGGATCCAAGGGATGAGATTGTATTCTCATCGTGGTGATAACCTTGGAATTTGGTTTTTGGTGGGATTTGGGGTCCGGAGTACTTTGTACTGGGGCTGGTAATGGAATTAGAGATTGGGAGGTAATTATTAAAAATAGATGATTTTTAATGAGCCATGATGTATTTGTGAGGGGATCAGTATTTTGGAGTTTAGGTACTATATATACCAAGTAGACTCGGTATTCCGTCATTGCACGGATTCCCTGTCTCTCCCCTCTCTCTCTGCACGCCTAACCCTCCCGCATTTCCCCTCTTTTTCTCCCTTGGAAGATAAATCGTTGGTAGCTTGGCTCAGAGCCGGATTTCTTGAAGATAATCAGTATTAATCTTCCCATCATCCTTGTCTTCGATTTGGTAGTAGTATTTTAGAATTTGGTTAAGGTTTTGGTTGGTTTTGGATTTAGGGATTTTTGGTTGAAAATCCAAAGTTGAGTTTTTAGAGTTTTTATTGGTTTTAAATGGTGTATTTGAGGTGTTGATGGTATTTGGGGTGTAGGTTTTGAGTTTGGGTGTGAAAAACACCTTGGAAGCTCGAGTTTTTTCGGAAAATCGCAGGACACGATCGATCGCCGAGGAGTGCCTATCGATCGCGACGAGCAGCTGTAATTTGGTGAAGATAAACAGTGCTGGCGATCGATCGCAAGGTCTCGGCGATTGATCACGAGTGGGTTTGGCGATCGTTCGTGGAGACTCGCAATCGATCGAGATGAAGCACTGGTTGGCCACTGGTCAGGAGCGATCGATCGCGATAAAATCGGCGATCGATCGCCACGCTACCAAATCAAACGAAAGCAAATAATAATTCTAGTCTATTAGGATTAAAAAGCGATTCTTGGTTTTCGGTCAACTTTACCTTTGGAAATCATTCACTTGATCATCAAATTACTAAACTTACGAATTCATTCAATTATTCATCAATTGAAAACTTAATTCCTTACTTACCTTAATCGTGGTCAAAAAGAAAACAACATTCAATTCAACTCTTATCGAATCTTTAACCAAAACTACAGCTGTTAAGATTTAATCAATGGTCGTTTCGAAACTAGTAAGCTTGATGAATCTAATCAATAAAAACTACAGCCTTTAAAATTAATTATCCAATCGTTTTTCCTAAGAATTTAATAACACCAACAGCAGGTAATTATCAATAGAGCTTATGTAGGAAGGAAAGAAATCAAGTTGCCAATCTTTCCAAAACACCGCTGGCGAATCGCTAGCTATTTTTTTCGGCGATTTTCTTCAGGCGATCGATCGCCTCTTTTCTCGCGATCGATCGCTTGGGTCCAGTGAGCTTTGGCGATCGGTCGCCTCTTTTCTCGCGATCGATCACCTCTTCGTGAATTTTGTTGCTCAACTTTCTGTCCATAGGCGATCGATTGCCTCCTCCATGCAGTCGATCGCCTCCACTAAAATTGCATTTTTGTCCTTTTCTTGATCTATATTGAGTCCTTATTGGCTCCATTGCTTTTCTTGACCTTTATTCGCCTTAGTTAGCACGATTTCTTCAATTCCACCTACAATTACACAAATATACGATTAGGTAGCATATGTATCAAATTGTCCATCAAAACATACCAAATCGTAACCATTTAAACGCAATAGATGTGTCTATTTTCTAGTCACATCAAACTCCCCCATACTTACTCTTTACTCGACCTCGAGTAAATCAGCTAAAACTACAATATTTTTGCTTGGCTCATAGTATCATAACAAACTAACTTGTTCTCACTTTAATGACTCAACAATTTTAAACATGCATAGTAATGAAAGGTGGTGAAAAGTTAATAATGGAACAAGTTCAATCCCTAAACAATTCGTACTCAACAAAGTAGTGAACGTGTGTGTGTGGTCATAAACAAGTGTTGTGTACAAATTATAGATCCAAAAGATGCAAATCCACAATAGCTCAAGCCATACACTAACACAAGTATAAGCTTACTTGCACACTCTTCTCCACTATCTTAGCCACTTTGCAAACACAAATCAAGTAGGTCTTTATTAGCTTGTAGCTTGGCCTAGGTATTGGCTTATGAAAGAAAGGTAAGGATATATCAAGTAAGAGAGTATGATAATATGCACACTACAAGCTTCTCTTCTTGCTTGAATTTTTCAACTTTTATTTCAACATTTTTCTTCTTTTGTGCCTTGGCTCCCCTTGGAGTCATATTTTTATCTATTTTCTCAAGGCATTCCCTTTCTTTCATGCATTCCATTCTTTTGACAATAAAGCTCACAAAACATTTGAATCATTGATAACATAAGTGCATGTGAATGAAACGCATCATACTCCCTTCAAAGGTATGGATAGAATTCATATTTAGGCTCATAAGGGAAGGATGATAAGCTAGTCAAAGAATGTCGAATGGGGGTCGTTTGTATGCTTAGCATACAACCATTCTTTTTCATTAAGGCTCAAAAAGGGTACTAGTGATTGATTTTCTTTACATGGTAGGCTTGAAAGGCTCAAACGCATCAAAGATTGCCTATATCACTTTCATGTTTGCAAGTAGTCTAGACATACGCCTCAAAGAACATGTAGTTAAGTTCTTGCATGTATTAGAGACTTCTTAAGACTATCACAAAGTTCACACAATCTTCACTAAGCTATGCACACTTCACAAGTCATGACAATAATGTGCTCAAAATATTCAACTACTATGTTAAAGCAAAATTTGCATTAGAGTTCAAAGTGTTTCAGGGTTAACAATTCACCTATGTTCAAAAGCATGCATGTCTAAGCATGTGTTCATTACTAACTATGAGCTCAAAATTTTCAAAATTTTTCGATTTTTTTGTATTTTTATCATAAGAAAAACAATAACACGCCACTAATCTCTCCCCCATACTTAAATCTTTCATTGTCCCCAATGTAAGGCAAAAATACAAGAGAAGAGAAAAGTCTAACTACTAAAGCAAAAATAAATAAAAGGGAGAAAGGAAACTAACTCCCCTTGGGTTGCCTCCCAAGCAGCGCATCTGTTTAACGTCGGTGGCCCGACGCTAGTCCTCGTTATCAGTCGAAGTGTGATGCCCCGAAATTAATTAATGGCAATTTGGACATTAATTATGTTTATATGATGAATTATTGCAATGATTAAGTTATGTGTGGAAAATGAAGTATTAACATGATTTAATGGTGTTGATTTTAATAATGAGGAAGGTGTAGATTTAATGAAGTTAGTAGCATTTTTGTAAATGCTTTTGAAATACCATGTTAGTGTATTTTATACATCATGTTAAGTGTTGGGGTACAATTTAATTAAACCCTTATAATCCCCACTACCCCACCTTTTTACTCACTTTCCCCTTTATACTCTAAATTCCCAAAATCATTTTTCCCAAACCCTTTTCCCCCTCATTTTCGAGTTTGGCCCATAGGTGGGAAGGAAGTTCTTGCAAAAGCTTCACTCTTGTGATTCTTGGTAAGATTTAAGACCTATGATGTGTATATATCACTCCTTGATGCTTTTGTAAAATTTTATTTGAGTTTGGAATAGTTTTGAAAGGTTTTGAAATGGGTTTGTTGGGGTTGGTATTATTTTGTTGGGTGTTGAACTTATGAGTATATGATGATGTTTATTGAAGGTTTTTAGTGGTTTTATATGGTTGATGTTTTAATGTTTGAGTTTGTTTGAGTTGGGGAAGGAGAAGAATGAATAGTGCCCGAAAATCGGACAAACAGGACTCGGCGATCGATCGGCGCCTTCCACCGATCGATTGCGAGCTACGGGGGGGGTGAAGGCAGTAGCCTTCCGCGATTGATCACGAGTTTGGCGCGATCGATCGGCGAGGTCGCGATCGATCGGCGCAAACTCGGCGATCGATCGCGAATTGGAAGATTTTGTTGGACGAGGCAGTGTAGTCTCGCGATCGATCGGGGCCATATGAAGATCGATCGCGAGACACCAAAAATTGGTGTTTTTGATTTTTTTGTGGGATTTTTGAATATTGGACTATGATTAGCTTCTAATATTGATTTGTATGGTTGTGTATAACCATCCCAGGTACCCACGACCTCGAGGAGATAGAGTGCTACAACTTCACCACATTTTGAAAATGTACGTAAGAAACGTACGGGCATCAAACGGTAACATATTCCTAAACTATGACTATGCATTGATTGCATAAGTATTTATGATGATAATTATGATGCATAAGTTTATGATGATAATGTTGTGATAAATGAAGATGATATGATGTTACGATGATAATTATGATACGATGATGATGTTTGAAGATGATGGTGCTTATGAAACGATAAAGCATGTTTAACTATGTTATTTAAAATGGTTGAATGTCCGGTGGCTATTATGGGCAAGCGAGGAAGGTACTTGCCGCTCACATAACTAAGCGAGGGGGTACATCCGCTATCAAGGTGTAGCGAGGGGTATCATTCGCTAAGCGAGGGGGTACATCCGCTATCAAGGTGTAGCGAGGGGTATCATCCGCTGAACAAAGAGATACATCCGCTATCAAGGCGTAGTGATGGGTATCATATGATGTGTTATGTCGAGCGAGGGGGCCAAATGTGCCGCTGTCATAATAGAACCCGGACAGTCCCATTTCTAATGAATATAGTTTGTTGTGAGCATATATGTGAGAAGCATGATTTTAATTATTTATATCAAGAACTAATGACCATATGCATAACTATGATACAGGGACAACCAAAGAGGAATAATACGATTAACCAGGAAGTATACGTTACCAATTATTTCTATGCATTTATTTATATGCCATTAACTTATGATGCTAAGTAACGATGTACATGCTTATGATGGGTTGTTCCTGTAGGTACACTTTTGGACCAAGGCTAAGGGTCGGGTTGAGACAGTGAGCTAAGGGAGCATAAAAGAAGATAGATTACAGGATTTCTTTTGGGATAGTTTCTACTCTAGGAGTAGTATAATTCTATCGATACACTTCATTTTGAGGATGTAATTAATTTAACTTTGAAAAAAATTTGTTCTTGGCATTTAATCTAATTAGCTCAAAACTACAACCGGAACCCGAAGATGTCATTAATGCATATTTAGTCCTTAATATGTTGTTGATATGATGTTAAGGTAGGAAGACCCTACACGAAGTGAGGTGGATCCTCTAGAGCCGCCTTGACATTCACTTGTCCACCTTCTTCGTCTTGGACACCCTCGTAGTAATGCTTCAATCGGTGTGAGGGCCCGATCCTAATGTGGTGTTTAATTAACACATAATGATTAATTTGCGTAAACAGCGGAAGATTTATTTAAAAACTCTTATCAAATGGCCCTAAAAATTTTTCGCTTTTAGGTGATATATATATAGTGATACTGAAAATACGTAATTCCAGTTTCCAATTTAACACGTTGAGCATAACATCCATATCAAGTATAAATCAACCAGTAGTAGAATACTTAAAATACAGATACTCGGGGCATACCCCGGTAATTCAAAACATAATTAAAAATATTCTAACAACTACTGGGACGTAAAACATAAAATATAAACCTAAGCTCGCTCTCAAGGAGCTCTGGTATCTCTCGATGCGTCACTGCAAGCATCGTCACTATGTCCTCCTGTAAAGCCTGTCATGTCCGAACAACAAAAGACATGACAGCCCCCACAAAGGGGGTCAGTACCCCAGTACGAGAAATAAATAAATCATGTCAAGTGACAAAGTATCATGCAATGCATACCATGTATGAATGCGATGTATGAATGGGTACAAGGAATCGAATATCAAGATACCAAAATCGGAGTCCAAAGGAAGGTATCATCAAATCATCAAAGCTCGAGCAGAGGGTGACATTATACGTACATTGCGCTAGGAAAACTCATCCTATGTACGTTACTGCATCCAGCCCTCGTGTCTAGGTCCGGTCGCACCTGCACGTGACTACAGTTACTACCTATACTGCTTGTCATCGCCATGCTCGTCGTACCCGACACTCAGAGTAAGTCAACTCAGTCAAATCATGGATATCAAAGGAATGATAGATCAATATGATATGCCCATGAATCATTTATGCATCAAATGACATATGCAACTCAATATATCATGCAATCTCATGTGAAAGTATATACAAATCATGTAATTTCACATATCATGTAATCCAAGACATTCATCATGTCATATAGTCGCATAGAATCATATAGTGACAAATAAGTCATATAAATCAAATAATGACATATAAGGCCATACATTAGCATCATTACACGTCTTTGCCAGACGTCATGATAAAACCCATTTCAACGTACCTCAAACCGATGCTATATATACCGAGTACTCCTCGAATAAACCTCGAGATCTGTTAACCTGGTCATTTACACCTCAATTATATCATCAAAGTGTTCACTTATTTCCAATATCAAATTTATAATCCAAACATTGACCCTTAGCAAATTTTCTTAATTTTCAGCTTACATGCTCATAGTAATTGGCTCATAAATTTTCCAATACTGAACCAAATTACATGGGTCTAATTTAGCTTGATAACTAACTCAAAATATGATATTTCATATGTTTGATACTTCCCCAAATTCGTTCATTTACCTAAGACAAATTGGGTCGGAACATTATTTATGCAAAGCAGGGGAAATTCTAAATTGCAGATTGACCACCTTTCGTAAAAACTTCATAACTAATGCATACGACATCTAAATCATGTGAGGCCAGTTTGTAACAAGATAACTCAAACGTAGACAATACATCTCTTATGAGGTTTAAGCTAACTAGTTCATCTAGATGTACATTATTTGAAAAACGCACAAGCCTAAAAACTCGTATGAAATCCTTTTCCAGACTGAGCACTATGTGGTAAAATTAGCATAACTTCTGTATAGGAACTCCAAATTGAGTGAGGTCAATTCCAAATGAAAAATAACTTCGAATACTACAACTCTTAATAGAAGCTAAAACTTCAAATTCGTAGCCATTTATTCCCAGAAATTCGAAGAACGCAATGCATGAAACTCGAATGCACTCAATTTCCAGATTTTACACATTTTGGTAAAATGACCATAACTTTTGCATCCTAAATCCAAATTAGATAATTTCGGTGGCCAATTAAAGCTAACACAAAATACTACAACTTGTCATATGGTCATTATCTTCCAATTCGAAGCCTAACTATGCTTAAAGTTCGAAATAACAGCATGCATATGTACTGATTCCAAACAGAATACATTTGACAGCAACATTGTCATCTATTACAGCAACATTTCCATCTAATTGCACAACAATTCGACCATTTCAGTTTATAATTTCAAAATATACATATACCTTCAAGTCATGAAGATTTTAAGCCTTAACACCAGTTGGAAATGTCCAGCGCATAAGAAATACGATGTACCGATGCGGCTTTGTTCAACACTAGAGTTTCTTGCATTTCTTCTTGCTCAATTCGATTTTTGTGTCCTGTTTTCTTCCGAATTCCACTTGCATGTACATATTGGAGTTGTTTGGTCCAAGTTTGAGAGAAGAACAGCAAGAGAATACATGAAGTAGATGAGGAAGACTTGAGAGAAAAGAAGGGAAGATGTTCGATGATTCCCACGTTTGCTGATTCTCACTTGAGGTTTTACATCGGTTCTTGCCTCTATTCTTGCTCCCATTCGAAATCTAACACATTTTCACTTATAACTCCGAGCTTGCATGTGGATTAAAGAATGTTGGGATGATTTTTGGAATAATCAGTGAGAAAGAGAAGAACAAGGAAGACACAAGGAAGGAGATACAGCAAGGTCGATGGTTCCTATGTTGAAATGATTTCAGAATTCTGATTGTTTCCTTTTTGTGTTTGGCGTGTATAGCTACATATATGTATGTATTATATTTGTGTGTGTATCTACATATATATATATATATATATACATACCTATTCATATTCAATATGTCGTAGTCCGGAACACCATAATTCAAAGTCTATATTTTTAATTATCCGGGTTTCTTAATTATCTTTAATCCGGATTAATTAGCGTCGGGGCCTTACACTTCTTCCCCCCTTAAAAAGATTTCGTCCTCGAAATCGCAAACTTAAGTATAACTCAACAAATTAAATCATATGAGATGTCTCAATCTTATTCATAGATACATAAGAATCATCATGTATCAATAACAACTGATGTGGTAGTGTCAACGATATACCACTGAATCAAACTTCTCTATTATTCCACAAGGTTCAAAATATCGAGGCAACATCATACCTCACTTAACGAATCATATTGATCATCGCAAAGGTAATATCTTCATATTTACCTGATTCTCAATCTCTTTGGCGTAGCAAATTTGCTCACCTGAAGCCAATTTCAATCATTTTCGTGAAACATTTATCGTTCCTAGCATTTCCTCAACAATCTCAAGTTATGCCAAAAATTCCTTATCAATTTCCTATCATCATATCAGCGATCGGTAATTCTGGCTCTACAAAACCTGAACCGATGCCATCCCAAAAGTTGTCCGAAGCTTAAATTATAGGAATATTTCCATCGGTGCACAATAATTTTTGTCAATTCTCACTAAATTCATCACTATTAATCGAAACATAACTTCCAGAGTCTGGATAATTCTCTCAGTTTGGGTATGATAAGCAATACTCATTGCTAACTTATTACCCATGAATTCTGAAAACAGTTTTATTGGATAGTATCCTTGATCTCTATCTGATACAATTGTTACATAAACTCACTGCAACTAAACCACATCTTAAACATTTCATTTTCTCATACACATATAGACTATCATATGAACTCAATATCTTGTATTGAATAGTCAATCAATTCCTATTCAACTTGTTTCATAATCTCTGTTTGATCTAAACAATTGAGCTATAAAACTCAAAGCTAGAAATTTCCAAAATTCATTGTGGCACTTACAAAATCCGTAGTATTCCAATAGGTATCGTCTTTTATCTTGAACTGCTGACATGCCAAACAATTTGCCACGAAATTTTCCAAAATTTCTTTCTCTATACCATCCCGTCAGAAATAGGATCTCAAGAATGATACATCTCATCATTCCCAGAATAACACTATGTTCTCTATAGTGTGCTTTCTACTGTAATACGTCTTTCAAATCAGTAAAATTCAATGCTATATACTGATTTTTCATTCGCAACCACCACTAAATGGCATACTAAATTTACTTGGTTGATAAGACAGAACCAATTTCTTAACTCAATATCTGTATGGGTCTGTCCTTCGAGTCTTTCCGATCGTCAAAATCAGATGTTATCAAACTGCAAAGCAAACATCGATGCTACCATTGCACCTTGCACTTTTAGGTTTAGTACATCTGCTACTAGTTTCATTTCCCTTGATTTATATTGACTATCAAAGTCAAATTCTTTAATAAATCCAGTCATCGCTTATATCTCAAGAATATGCAATCATCTTTTCATGATACATTAGAACATATCTTCAATCTTTGACATACGTATTTGCACAACTACATATCTCCCTGAATCGGTTAACCACATCAACATTGGGGTTGTAGTTCACTTCCATTTAAGTTTCACTTATGAAAACAGCTTTCTCATTTATCTGACCAAACGAATATCAAATTTCTTCTTGGTCAATTAGTTCATAAGACAGGCTATTCTAGAATATCCTTCCGTAAAAGCCTGTAGTATCTGTCAAATTTCATAAAACTTTTCATCTTGAGTAACTTTTCATCTTGAGTACAATGATTGGTCTTGGTCAAATTAGTACTATCTTTACTTTACTGGAATCAACAGGTATCTGGTGAGATGATATCACCTATCCCAAAACAACACTTGATTCAATCAAGATTTACATTTCAATAACTTGGTACACCCTTTGAGCTTCACGAAGCGTCTGAAAAATCAATCACATGTGTTCTGTGTGGTTCTTTCCGGATCTCGTATACACTAGTATACCACTAATGAATATGATTACACTTCCGCGCAAAAGTTACGGAAAATTTTCTTCATCAAATTCATAACTCTACCGGTATAGTTGTCAGACCACACGACATTACCAAAAATTCAAAATGCCTATATCTGGTTTGATCAATTGCCTAGAGGACATTTTCTCTTCTGACTCAAACTGATGGTAACCAGAGTAAAAATCGTTCTTCTTATACTTCAAGTTTCTTACAATTGATCATTTACTTCTCGATCTTAGGCAGTGGGTATTTATTCTCGACAATAGCCTGATTCAACTACCTTTAGTCGATACACGTCTTCATAATATCATCTTTCTTCTTCACGAACAATACTGATGTTTCCTCAAGTGACATACTCAGACATTTATACTCGTATCAAGAAGGTTCTGCAACTATTCTTCCATATCTGTTAACTTTGCTGATGACATTCCATACAGTACTTTCGATATCAAATCTATTCCTTGGCATCAACGAAGTTAAAATCGATTTCCTTCTCTAGTGGAAATTCTTTTATTTCTTCAGAAAAATCTTGGTAAGTTTTCTTACCACTAAGATATCAGTCAACATCGATTCTTCCTGATCAGCATTAACTGCTTATGATCAAATATCCTTCATTTTCCAAATATCGCAACAACAATATTTTCATAGCTGATACTATCAGTATCTTAGCTCGCTATTCGTGGCTATAAATATTTCATTTTGGGGCCACAAAACAGTCGAAAATTCATTATACCCTTTATCAACTTCCTATATCTCAAAATTTATCAGAGTATCCATACTCTTGATACAATCAAAACCATATATGAGCAACACCATTAAATTCAAATCCACATCACTATCTACAAATTGTAATCTGCAGTTCACTATTACAAGTGTGGATAGAATAATTATCACTGCTGGTGTATTTTCCCAATCATCATTATCCGCACATTTGATGCAATATATGAAACTAATGTTTTTATCTCAAATCAAACTCGTGCAGTGTGATCGAATACACAACATGTATCTGTGATCACTACTCTATATCATCTCTATCATTGCCGAAATCGAAATGGTTCTATATCCTTGAGATATCTCAATCCCATTGTCAAGGTATACTCTCTGGTCTACAGATAATTAACTGCTGCTGATACTGAGTAGTCAAAATGAATAACCGTTCTGATATCTACCTCTAGCTCAGAGTATTTGTTGTTATAGCTGCATCTATTCCCGAGTAAGTAACAGACATGCTCTGACTGGCCACAATCAATATCAGTTCTTATTATTCTTTCAAATGGATCAGTAGATAGTTACATCCACAGTGACCTCAAAAGATTTTGTATTCTACAATCTCATAGTCCCTTTAGAACTACTAAAGCTGGATAAATTTGAGTGATACTTCTGAAACTTTTCCAGGACTACTTGGATTATCCCAATGATAGTCACTTTATTAATCTTTAATCCAGTTCTAATTACTTCGCACCACATTGGTGTCTTATTCCGTAGTCAAAATCTAATCTCTTCACTAGTGAATAGCTATTGAGATTAAGCAGATATTTTCATTTCTCAAGTCCACAATAATCAAACCAATTCTCGTTGTTTCTTACAACAACTATACTCTATTCTTCAATTGAGTGTCATTATTTTCAATATCCTCAAGTTCTAAATCATCATCTCGACGTGCACAGGTTTTGACGTAAACTCATACGTATTACCTGGTCTTTCAGACTCAAATTCCCGATGTCAATCGACAAAATGGGTTTTAAATAGTTCTAGTGTCATCCCACTAATCACAAGAATAAATCCCAAAGTGATAAATAAAATTCCCAATAATGGATGCATATCACTAAGTTATAATTCAATTAACAGATTGCAGTGCCTACATGTTCGCTAAACAGCTCTTACAGTTCATAACACTGCTACCTGTCCAAACACTAACTGTCCATCATAAAATCAAAACATAAATCTCAAGTCATAGATGTTCTCATCACTTATTCTACCTCATCATCCGATAAGCAACTGTCAGTGCTAACAGATAAAAATTCTCTAGAATACATGCAACACAGCATTCAAATTTTCTATATTATGCAACTCAGCATTCAAATTCTCTATATTATATGCAAATCAGCATATTAAAATCTTCAGAGATATGACATCTCATTATTCCTGCTTACTAATCCAGTACATGAATAAACTCTCATTATCGAACATGTAAACATAGCAGGCAAGAGCATATAAATCAGATAGTCAGACACATGCACAAACAATTCATTTGTGTCTATACTCAGTGTCCTAACTCTAGTTTGAGCATATCCCAGATACATGCTCTGATACCATAATGTGAGGGCCCGATCCTAATGTGGTGTTTAATTAACACATAATGATTAATTTGCGTAAACAGCGGAAGATTTATTTAAAAACTCTTATCAAATGGCCCTAAAACTTTTTCACTTTTAGGTGATATATATATAGTGATACTGAAAATACGTAATTCCAGTTTCCAATTTAACACGTTGAGCATAACATCCATATCAAGTATAAATCAACCAGTAGTAGAATACTTAAAATACAGATACTCGGGGCATACCCCGGTAATTCGAAACATAATTAAAAATATTCTAACAACTACTGGGACGTAAAACATAAAATATAAACCTGAGCTCGCTCTCAAGGAGCTCTGGTATCTCTCGATGCGTCACTGCAAGCATCGTCACTATGTCCTCCTGTAAAGCCTGTCATGTCCGAACAACAAAAGACATGACAGCCCCCACAAAGGGGGTCAGTACCCCAGTACGAGAAATAAATAAATCATGTCAAGTGACAAAGTATCATGCAATGCATACCATGTATGAATGCGATGTATGAATGGGTACAAGGAATCGAATATCAAGATACCAAAATCGGAGTCCAAAGGAAGGTATCATCAAATCATCAAAGCTCGAGCAGAGGGTGACAGTATACGTACATTGCGCTAGGAAAACTCATCCTATGTACGTTACTGCATCCAGCCCTCGTGTCTAGGTCCGGTCGCACCTGCACGTGACTACAGTTACTACCTATACTGCTTGTCATCGCCATGCTCGTCGTACCCGACACTCAGAGTAAGTCAACTCAGTCAAATCATGGATATCAAAGGAATGATAGATCAATATGATATGCCCATGAATCATTTATGCATCAAATGACATATGCAACTCAATATATCATGCAATCTCATGTGAAAGTATATACAAATCATGTAATTTCACATATCATGTAATCCAAGACATTCATCATGTCATATAGTCGCATAGAATCATATAGTGACAAATAAGTCATATAAATCAAATAATGACATATAAGGCCATACATTAGCATCATTACACGTCTTTGCCAGACATCATGATAAAACCCATTTCAACGTACCTCAAACCGATGCTATATCTACCGAGTACTCCTCGAATAAACCTCGAGATCTGTTAACCTGGTCATTTACACCTCAATTATATCATCAAAGTGTTCACTTATTTCCAATATCAAATTTATAATCCAAACATTGACCCTTAGCAAATTTTCTTAATTTTCAGCTTACATGCTCATAGTAATTGGCTCATAAATTTTCCAATACTGAACCAAATTACATGGGTCTAATTTAGCTTGATAACTAACTCAAAATATGATATTTCATATGTTTGATACTTCCCCAAATTCGTTCATTTACCTAAGACAAATTGGGTCGGAACATTATTTATGCAAAGCAGGGGAAATTCTAAATTGCAGATTGACCACCTTTCGTAAAAACTTCATAACTAATGCATACGACATCTAAATCATGTGAGGCCAGTTTTTACTACAAGATAACTCAAACTTAGACAATACATCTCTTATGAGCTTTAAGCTAACTAGTTCATCTAGATGTACATTATTTGAAAAACGCACAAGCCTAAAAACTCGTATGAAATCATTTTCCAGACTGAGCACTATGTGGTAAAATTAGCATAACTTCTGCATAGGAACTCCAAATTGAGTGAGGTTAATTCCAAATGAAATATAACTTCGAATGCTACAACTCTTATTAGAAGCTAAAACTTAAAATTCGTAGCCATTTATTCCCAGAAATTCGAAGAACACAATGCATGAAACTCGAATGCACTGAATTTCCAGATTTTACACATTTTGGTAAAATGACCATAACGTTTGCATCCTAAATCCAAATTAGATAATTTCGGTGGCCAATTAAAGCTAACACAAAATACTACAACTTGTCATAGGGTCATTAGCTTCCAATTCGAAGCCTAAATATGCTTAAAGTTCGAAATAACAGCATGCATATGTACTGATTCCAAACAGAATACATTTGACAGCAACATTGTCATCTATTACAGCAACATTTCCATCTAATTGCACAACAATTCGACCATTTCAGTTTATAATCTTAAAATATACATATACCTTCAATTCATGAAGATTTTAAGCCTTAACACCAGTTGGAAATGTCCAGCGCATAAGAAATACGATGTACCGATGCGGCTTTGCTCAACACTAGAGTTTCTTGCATTTCTTCTTGCTCAATTAGGTTTTTGTGTCCTGTTTTCTTCCGAATTCCACTTGCATGTACATATTGGAGTAGTTTGGTCCAAGTTTGAGAGAAGAACAGCAAGAGAATACATGAAGGAGATGAGGAAGACTTGAGAGAAAAGAAGGGAAGATGTTCGATGATTCCCACGTTTGCTGATTCTCACTTGAGGTTTTACATCGGTTCTTGCCTCTATTCTTGCTCCCATTCGAAATCTAACATATTTTCACTTATAACTCCAAGCTAGCATGTGGATTAAAGACTGTTGGGATGATTTTTGGAATAATCAGTGAGAAAGAGAAGAACAAGGAAGACACAAGGAAGGAGATACAGCAAGGTCGATGGTTCCTATGTTGAAATGATTTTAGAATTCTGATTGTTTCCTTTTTGTGTTTGGCGTGTATAGCTACATATATGTATGTATTATATTTGTGTGTGTATCTACATATATATATATACATACCTATTAATATTCAATATGTCGTAGTCCGGAACACCATAATTCAAAGTCTATATTTTTAATTATCCGGGTTTCTTAATTATCGTTAATCCGGATTAATTAGCGTCGGGGCATTACAATCGGTGACCATTCACCTTGAATGTCATAGTGATGTCCAAACTCTGAATTTCCACTGCACCATGGGGATACACATTAGTAATGGTATAAGGACCATGCCATCTAGAACGAAGCTTACCTGGAAATAGGCGAAGGCGTGAATGGTAAAGGATAACTTTTTGACCAACTTCAAAGCTCCTTCTTGATATCATTTTGTCATGGAAGTCCTTCGTCTTTTCTTTGTAGATCCTTGCACTCTCATACGCCTCATTCCTTATTTCTTCAAGCTCTTGCAATTGCAACTTCCGATGCAAGCCACTCTCATCATAGTTCATGCAGAAATGCTTCACAGCCCAGTATGCTCTATGATCCAACTCGACAGGGAGATGACATGGTTTACTAAAAAATGAGTCGATATGGTGACATACCTATTGGAGTCTTATACGCAGTCCGGTAAGCCCAAAGTGCATCATCCAGTCTTAAGCTCCAATCCTTCCTCGTGGGGTTGACAGTCTTTTCCAATATGGCTTTTATTTCTCGGTTAGAGACCTCGGCTTGGCCATTCGTTTGCGGATGGTAGGCGGTGGAGACTTTGTGGGTGACATGATACTTCTTGAAAAGACTTTCCACCGTCATATTGCAAAAGTGTGTACCTCGATCACTGAGTATAGCTCGTGGGATTCCAAACCTAGAAAAAATGTTATGTTTGATAAAACCTGCAACAACTTGGGAATCGTCAGTCCGGGTAGCAATAGCTTCTACCCATTTTGAAACATAATCAACAGCAAGAAGTATATAAATATGACCATAAGAGGTAGGGAATGGTCCCATAAATTCGATGTCACATACGTCAAAAATTTCAGAAATAAGAATGGGTTGTTGAGGCATCTCCTTTCGTTGGGAAATATTACCGGTCATTTGGCATTGCGCACAGTTCTTGCAAAAGTAGTAGGCATCACGAAATAGGGTAGGCCAAAAGAATCCACACTCTAGCACCTTCCTAGATGTCCTCTTTGCACCAAAATGTCCCCCACAAGCGTAAGAATGGCAGAACTTAAGAATGTTATTTACCTCAGTGTCGGGTATGCATCTCCTAATGATTTGGCCCGCGCAGTTCTTCCATAGGTAAGGATCATCCCACACATAGTACTTGGCATCACTCCGTATCTTAGCTCTTTGAGACCTAGATAATTCAGAAGGTAGTACATTAGAAGCTAAGAAGTTCACAATATGAGCATACCATGGAAGATTGTCGCTTATGGACAGTAGATGCTCATTCGGGAATTCCTCCTTCAAACAAAGTTCCTCATCCACATGTGGTAGACGGCTTAAGTGATCCACTACTTTGTTCTCGCTACCCTTCTTATCCTTGATTTTTATGTCAAAC
Organism: Haberlea rhodopensis; assembly: GCA_907163345.1. Classification (NCBI taxonomy): domain Eukaryota; kingdom Viridiplantae; phylum Streptophyta; class Magnoliopsida; order Lamiales; family Gesneriaceae; genus Haberlea; species Haberlea rhodopensis. The sequence continues at coordinate 107,056 of CAJQUN010000242.1, forward strand.
TCACTCAAGAGCAAATTCCATCTTATCAATCGTGGTTTGGCCTCCTTCTTCGTCATCAAATAGCGAAGAGCTGCATGATCAGAGTACACAATGACTTTAGTACCAAGTAGATAAGATCGAAATTTTTCAAGAGCAAAAACAACTGCTAAAAGATCTTTTTCAGTAGTGGAATAGTTCCGTTGAGCATCATTCAAGGTCTTTGAGGCATAGTAGATGGCATGTGATGCTTTCCCCTCCTTTTGGCCTAAAACAGCGCCAACCGTAGTCAATGGCATCGCACATGATCTCGAAAGGCTTACTCCAGTCGGGTGGTTGTATGATGGGGGTAGAAGTCAATGACTCCTTCAGTCCATCAAAAGCTCTCTTGCTTGCTTCATCCATCACAAAAGGAAGATCCTTTTGTAATAGCTTACACAAAGGTGTAGCTATCTTAGCGAAATCCTTGATGTACCTCCTGTAAAAACCTGCATGTCCAAGAAAAGAGCGCACATCCCGAACACAAGTAGGATAAGGTAAAGAATGCATAACATCAATTTTTGCTTTGTCTACCTCTATACCTTTTGCAGAAACGACATGGCCCAATACTATACCTTGTTCTACCATAAAATGACATTTTTCAGAATTTAGAACAAGGTTAGTCTCTATGCATCTTTTTAAAACAAGTGTAAGGCTAGCAAGACAATCATTGAATGAGTTACTGTAGAAAGTAAAATCGTCCATGAATACCTCTAGAATATGCTCAATAAACTCAGAAAAGATGCTAACCATACACCGTTGAAACGTGGCTGGAGCATTGCATAGTCCAAAGGGCATGCGTCGATAGGCGAATGTGCCAAAAGGGCATGTGAAAGTAGTCTTTTCTTGGTCCTCCGGTGCAATAGCGATCTGAAAATAACCCGAATAACCATCAAGAAAGCAATAGTATGAATGTCAAGCTAACCTCTCAAGCATTTGGTCAATGAAGGGTAGAGGGAAGTGATCATTTCGAGTCACATCGTTTAGCTTCCGGTAGTCTATACACACTCGCCATCCATTTTGAATACGTGTGGGCACGAGTTCATCATCTTTGTTCTTTATCACAGTAATACCGGTCTTCTTTGGTACTACTTGGAGGGGACTGACCCATTGACTGTCGGAGATAGGGTATATCACCCCAACCGCTAAAAGCTTCAAAATCTCCTCTTTCACCACATCCATCATAGGTGGGTTAAGCTTCCGTTGGGGTTGACGTGTAGGGCTTCCTCCTTCTTCAAGTAGAATGCGGTGCATGCATGTGGAGGGACTGATTCCCTTGATGTCAGCTATTGTCCAACCAATTGCAGTCTTGTGCTCCTTGAGCACATGAATAAGATCTTTCTATTGTTCATCCCCCAACTTGATAGAGATGATCACGGGTAATGTATTTCCTTCACCAAGGAATACATATTTGAGATGGCTAGGTAGTGGCTTCAACTCTATGGTAGGTACCTGCAAAATTGATGGAAGAATTCTAGTGTTAGAAATAGGCTATGATATAAAAGAAACGTTACCTGACCGATGTAGCTCAGGTGTATCATCCAAGGCATCTATGGTATCTTTCAACTCATACAACTTCTCATCCTCCTTCTTCATATCCATGGTAAGAGAGACTTCCAATTCGTCTTTCCCTACAATCTCAAAAACTTCATGTGACAAATAGTCAATAACATCAATTGAATACACAGTGTCATCATCATTGCGAGGATATTTCATGGCATCATAAATGTTAAAAGTAACAATCTCACCATCAAATTACATAGTAAGGGTACAACTATGCACATCTATCTTGGTCTTAGAAGTTTTGAGGAATGGTCTTCCTAACAAAATGGGACTACTCTTATCACCATTCTCCATATCAAGGACATAAAAATCCGCAGGGAATACCAATTCGTTCACTTGCACAAGCACATCCTCAATCACACCCCTAGTATATGCACTAGACCTATCCGCTAGTTAAATAACCACTCCAGTAGAGTTCAAAGGACAAAGTTGTAGAGAAGCATATATAGAATATGGCATGACATTAATTGATGCTCCTAAATCTAACATGGCCTTTTCAAGGCGAGTGTTACCAATCGTCCATGGAATAGAGAACATACCTGGGTCTTTACACTTGGTAGAGATTTTTCTTTGGATCACAGCGGATACGTTTTCTCCCAACTCAATCTTTTGAGATCCCTTCAACCTATGATTCCTCTTTGCTGTGCATAACTCTTTCAAAAAATTTGCATAGCGAGGTACTTGTTGAATTGCATCAAGTGAATGGATGTTTACCTCACATCGTCGAAAAGTTTCGTATAGACCTTTAAGTCAGGCATCTTTCCTAATATCTTTTAATGCTTGAGGGAAAGGGGGTGGTACTTTATATTCAGAAAAGGAGGGGGACTTACCTTTTGGTACCTCTTGTTCCATGGTGGTCTTGTCTCCAACTTTAGCTTCCTTTTCTTCATCACCCTTGGGTTTATCTTTCACCTTCTCCTCCGGTATTTCCAGTTCTTTACCACTCCTAAGTGTGACTGCGCTTGCATTTTCCCTTGGATTCACCACTGTTTGGGATGGTAGGATGGTCGATCCATGGGCTTCAACACGATTGAGCGCGGTGGCTAGTTGACCCACTTGAGTGTTCAAGCTTTGAATACTTGATCTTGTTTCCTGTTGAAATTTTGTAACATTATGAGCAAGATCTTGAATAATATTCTCTAACCTCTCACTAGTAGAAGTGTAATTAGATTGTTGGGTCCTCTGAAAAGGTGGTCTGTATGGTGGTGGATGTTGTGGTTGTTGTGGCACTTGAGGTGGAACATGATTCATCGATTGTGGTCCATAACTCAAATTAGGGTGGTCTCTCCATCCTGGGTTGTATGTGTTGGAGTAAGGGTCATATTTGCCTTGAGGTTGCCCTGGAAATCCACATGCTGCATGCACTTGCTCAGTAGATGATTCTTGAAGTGATGGGCATGAATCTGTAGTATGACTCACCTCCAAACATATTCCACATGGCTTCACTGTCTGGCCATTTCCTCCTGCCATTTGATGAACAAGAGAGGTGAGGCTAATAAGTTGTTGTTCTAGGTTAGACGCGTTTACCTCTCTTGTTTCCGTTGATTCGGCTCATTCCTAAAGTTGCCAAACTGCTGTGAGTTGGCCGCCATGTTTGCTATCAAGCTTCTTGCATCTTCCGGTGTCTTATCCACGAAAGCTCCACCGCTCGCATCGTCAACAAATTCCTGTCACTAGATAACAAACCTTCATAAAAGTATTGTATGAGTAAATGTTCACTTATCTAGTGTTGTGGACAGCTTGCACACAATTTCTTGAAGCGCTCCCAGTACTCATGCAATGTCTCTCCCGTGTACTGTCGAATAGAGTAGATCTCCTTCCGTATATTAGCTGCCCTTGATGCTGGAAAGTATTTTTCTAGAAACGTCCTCTTGAGATCATTCCATGTCGTGATTGATCCGGATGGTAGGTAGAATAACCAATCCTTTGCAGCGTCCTTCAAGGAAAAAGGGAAAGCTCTCAACTTGATTTGCTCCTCAGTAATTCCAGTCGGTTTCATAGTGGTGCAAACCACATGGAACTCCATCAAATGTTTATGAGGATCTTCTCCTCCATGGAAAGATGGCAACAAATGTATTAGTCCAGATTTTAGTTCAAAATTAACATTAGTTGCAAGAGTAGGAAAAGTAATGCAAAGAGGTTGTTGGTTCAAATCCGGATTGGCCAGTTGTCATAAACTCCGATTTGCATCCATGGTGTTCCTTTCTTCCTCTTCTAGCCTTCGGTTTTCTCTTCTTCTCCGATGTAGTGTCCTCTCGATCTCAGGATCGTAGTGAATATTGTCTTCTTGATCTAAGGGATCACCTGTACTCATGAACAGACAACACGAGTATAAAACGAAATAAAAAATGGCGTTAATGTGACTAGAAATAGACACATCTATTGCGTTTAATTGGTTACGATTTGGTGTGTTTTGATGGATAATTTGATACATATTCTACCTAATTGTATATTTGTGTAATTGTAGGTGGAATCGAAGAAATCGAGCTAACTAAGGCGAATAAAAGTCAAGAAATGCATTGGAGCCAATAAGGACTCAATATAGATCAAGAAAAGGCCAAAAATGTAATTTTAGTGGAGGCGGTCGACCGCATGGAGGAGGCAATCGATCTCCTATGGACAGAAAGTTGAGCAACAAAATTCACGAAGAGGCGATCGATCGCGAGAAAAGAGGCGACCGATCGCCAAAGCTCACTGGACCCAAGCGATCAATCGAGAGAAAAGAGACGATCGATCGCCTGAAGAAAATCGCCGAAAAAAAAATAGCTAGCGATCGATCGCCACCTTATGGAGATCGATCGCCAGCGATGTTTTGGAAAGATTGGCAACTTGATTTCTTTCATTCCTACATAAGCTCTAACCTACCCCATCAGCCTCCACACCTCTTGATACTCGAAAATTATCAACTTTAGGAGATAATTGAGAGCTTAGAACAGATTTTTCCATTTTTAGAATAATTTGTCTTCCGATTTTTGTAAAGACGATCGAAGAACGAAGACGGAATCAACAAGCCGGAATCGTACTTCGCTTAGTAAATTTCTTTTCTTTTGATTGTTTGAGGTTTTTAATACAATTTTTGTTAGTTTTAGATTTAATTATGCAAGGCTAAACACCTTGATTCTTGGTTGAGGGATACTTGCCTTTGGAATAGAAAAAACTTGTGAAAATTTTGGTTTGATTGTTGAATTTTTAATTCGATTTCAATTTGTTTTTCAGATTATGATTCTTATGATTGTTGTGTTTGATTGGTAGATTGATCACCTAATAATCACTTACACTTTCTAATGCTAATGAGAAGCAACTAAGATTGATAATTACCTGCTGTTGGTGTTATTAAATTCTTAGGAAAAACGATTGGATAATTAATTTTAACGGCTGTAGTTTTTATTGATTAGATTCATCAAGCTTACTAGCTTCGAAACGATCATTGATTAAATCTTAACGGCTGTAGTTTTGGTTAAAGATTCGATAAGAGTTGAATTGAATGTTGTTTTCTTTTTGACCACGATTAAGGTAAGTAAGGAATTAAGTTTCAATTGATGAATAATTGAATGAATTCGTAAGTTTAGTAATTTGATGATCAAGTGAATGATTTCCAAACATAAAGTTGACCGAAAACCAAGAATCGCTTTTTAATCCTGATAAACTAGAATTTTTATTTGCTTTCATTTGATTTAGTTATAGTTAAACAAATTCGAAAACCCCCTATTTGACATTGTTAGCATAAAAGTATTCACTTCCCTGTGGGATCGATCCCTACTCACGCTACTACATATTTACTGTTATTAACTTGAGAGGGTTAATTTGGGCGTACGCGATAAATGCTACCAAATTTTGGCGCCGTATCCGGGGAAGGCAATTACTTTTGTGTTAACGCCATTTTATTTATTTCGTTTTATACTCGTGTTGTATGTTCATGAGTACAGGTGATCCCTCAGATCAAGAAGACAATATTCACTACGATCCTGAGATCGAGAGGACACTACATCGGAGAAGAAGAGAAAACAGAAGGCAAGAAGAGGAAGAAAGGAACACCATGGATGCAAATCGGAGTTTACGACAACTGGCCAATCCGGATTTGAACCAACAACTTCTTTGCATTACTTTTCCTACTCTTGCAACTAATGTTAATTTTGAACTGAAATCTGGACTAATACATTTGTTGCCATCTTTCCATGGACTTGCAGGAGAAGATCCTCATAAACATTTGATGGAGTTCCATGTGGTTTGCACCACTATGAAACCGACTGGAATTACTGAGGAGCAAATCAAGTGGAGAGCTTTCCCTTTTTCCTTGAAGGACGCTGCAAAGGATTGGTTATTCTACCTACCATCCGGATCAATCATGACATGGAATGATCTCAAGAGGACGTTTCTAGAAAAATACTTTCCAGCATCAAGGGCAGCTAATATACGGAAGTAGATCTACTCTATTCGACAGTACAGGGGAGATACATTGCATGAGTACTGGGAGCGCTTCAAGAAGTTGTGTGCAAGCTGTCCACAACACAAGTTAAGTGAACATTTACTCATACAATACTTTTATGAAGGTTTGTTATGTAAGGACCCTAATCCTTAAATGCGGAACCAAGGCATAATAGAGCTAATATAAATGATCAGAGTGAGAAATAACGTGTTGAGTTTATGAGCTTAAGCATTACATGCCAAAAATAAGGACTACCAAAAATGGATTAATTACATTCCCCATCAAATGAATGCTATCAACTAGTTTTACACTACTCCTAGAGTAGACACTAGGCAAAATAATCCTGTCATTCATCTACCAAAGATGCTCTTCAAGCTCAGTCTCAACCCGTCTAGCCCTCCTATCATGCCAAACGTGTACCTACAAGGACAACCCCCAAACATGAGCAATAATAATCATTCATATTCAACACAATATGAAGATAAAGCGTAAATGCATAATCATAATAAAACACTTCCTGTTTTCCCATGCATTTCAAACGCTTCCCGCTTAGTTGTCCCTGTACCATAACTCATGAGTATAATCAACAGATTATTTTTAATGGTCAAAACATGTCATGACATATACCATCTCATCAATACCAAATACTGATCACCAATCCCTAGTCTGTCCAACACAATGTATTTTAATGCCCCTCGCTTATTTACATATAGGCGGCATAGGATAACCTCGCTTCAATGGACATGCGGGACTCCCACCCCTCGCCTCTCATTGAGCGGCAAATACCCTTTCCTCACCCTATATGATAACCACGCTCAAATGTGACATGCGGGGCTCCCACCCCTCGCTTCGCATTTAGCGGAACCAAACAAATAGCGGCAAGCATTAAAATCATCAAGGGATGACCACGACTCATGGGATGTGCACCAATAATCATATGCATCTATAAACATCATGCATAACATGTATTTGCATCCACAATGCAATACCACATATATACTCGCATCCACAATGCATAAACAATGAGTATATAAGATACATGTACCGTTGGGTGCCCGTACGTCCACTACGTACCTTTCCAAAAGTGGATTTGATCTGGCTTCAGTTCCTCGGTTGCGTTGCTACCTGGGATGGTTCTACACAATCACACAACCCCATATTAGAAGCCAAATAATAGCCAAATACCAAAAATTTGACAAAAGAAAGCATTTCTCAAAAATCCACTGGCGGCGATCGATCGCTTCACCCAGGCGATCGGTCGCCTCAAAATTTTCACTGCGGCGATCGGTCGCCTCAAACATGGCGATCGATCGCAGTTCCTTTGATTTGGCTACTGCCTCTCGGCGATCGGTCGCCTCATTTTAGGCGATCGATCGCCTAACCCGCAAAATGTTACTGTCCCTTGGCGATCGGTCGCCTCTTTTCAGGCGATCGATCGCCTCGCGCAGAGTCGCGTTTTTCACCATTTTTGCACCCAAAAAATCCTTCCAATCCATACCAACACTTAACCAAACAAACCAACAACATCTAAACAACATAAACCACCAAAATATACTTCAAAACAAGTATAAATCCAACATATAACCAAACCCACAACAACCCAACACAAACCCATTTCAAAATCCTTCAAAAACATACCAAACTTAAACAAAACCTTACAAAAATAACCATGAGGTATCCATACCTCTTGGGGATCTCAAATCACCCAATAAACTCCACAAAACAAGATTTTGCAAGGACTTCTCTTCTCCCCAAAGCTCAAGCTCGAAAATGAAGGAAGAAGGGTTTGTGGATTTGATTTTGGTAAAGTGAATGAATTGGTAAAGGTGTGGGGTTTTGGGTATAAAAGGGGATTGGGTTAATTAAAAAATGTAATCCACAATTCATGGTGTATAAAACACCCCGACATGATATTTTCCAAAGCATTAAACCAAATGCACCAAAATATCAATTAAACACATGATTTCTAATTAATTGCTAACCAAGGCAAATAAATCATGCTTCCAACCATAATTCCCAACATACCCAACATGCACCCTGAAATGCTATCCCGGGTCACTCTAACACATGACTAAGCATTTCCACATAATAATTCCAACACATAATTAATTACCACATAATTAATCATATAAACACAATTAATGCACCAAATGCAATTAACCATTTCGGGGATATCACATGTTATCTAGTGACTGGAACTTGGTTGATGCTGCAAGCGGTGGAGCTTTTGTGGATAAGACACCGGAAGATGCAAGAAGCTTGATAGCAAACATGGCGGCCAACTCACAGCAGTTTGGCAACTTTAGGAATGAGCCGAATCAACGGAAACAAGGAGAGGTAAACGTATCTAACCTAGAACAACAACTTATTAGCCTCACCTCTCTTGTTCGTCAAATGGCAGGAGGAAATGGCCAGACAGTGAAGCCATGTGGAATATGTTTGGAGATGAGTCATACTACAGATTCATGCCCATCACTTCAAGAATCATCTGCTAAGCAAGTGCATGCAGCAGGTGGATTTCCAGGGCAACCTCAAGGCAAATATGACCCTTACTCCAACACATACAACCCAGGATGGAGAGACCACCCTAATTTGAGCTATGGACCACAATCGATGAATCATGTTCCACCTCAAGTGCCACAACAACCACAACATCCACCACCATACAGACAACCTTTCCAGAGGACCCAACAATCTAATTACCCTTCTACTAGTGACAGGTTAGAGAATATTATTCAAGATCTTGCTCATAATGTTACAAAATTTCAACAGGAAACAAGATCAAGTATTCAAAGCTTGAACACTCAAGTGGGTCAACTAGCCACCGCGCTCAATTGTGTTGAAGCCCATGGATCGACCATCCTACCATCCCAAACAGTGGTGAATCCAAGGGAAAATGCAAGCGCAGTCACACTTAGGAGTGGTAAAGAACTGGAAATACCGGACGAGAAGGTGGAAGATAAACCCAAGGGTGATGAAGAAAAGGAAGCTAAAGTTGGAGACAAGACCACCATGGAACAAGAGGTACCAAAAGGTAAGTCCCCCTCCTTTTCTGAATATAAAGTACCACCCCCTTTCCCTCAAGCATTAAAAGATAATAGGAAAGATGCCGGACTTACAGGTCTATTGATGTGACTAGAAATAGACACATATGTAGTGCTTAATTGTCTACGATTTGGTAGGTTTTGATAGATAATTTGATACGTATGCTACCTAATCGTATATTTGTGTAATTGTAGGTACAATCGAAGAAAACGAGCTAAAAATGATGTGTAAAGACCAAGAAGAGACATGGACATGACAAGGACTTGATCAAGAAAAGGGCAAAAATGTAATTTTGAAGGAGGAGATCGATTGCCACGAAGAGGAGATCGATCGCCTATGGACAGAAAAATTTGCATCAAAATTTACGGGTCAGCGATCGATCGCGAAGAAGTGGCGATCGATTGCCAAAGTCTACTGGAGCTCGGCGATCGATCGCCACTTTATAGCGATCGATCGCCTCAATGGTTTTTCCGAAAAAAAATAATGCAGCGATCGATCGCCACATTCAAGGCGATCGATCGCCGAAGAGTCCGAAAATTAAGAAATTAGGTCTTTTACCATGTTTAGAAGATTGTAACCTATTTATCAACCACCAACCCCCATAACTCGAAATTATTCAGTTCTTAGGCATATTATTCCATACTTTAGAATAATTAGAGATTTTAGATTAATTTGCTTTCAAGTTTTCTTCAAGAACAACGAAGAACGGAACCGGAATCGACAAGCCGGAATCGTGATTTATATTAGTAATTTCTTTTCCTTTATTTATTTTAATGTTTTCCATTGAATTTTTATTGATTTTAGATTTAATTATGCTAGGCTAAAACCCTTTGATTCTTGGTTGAAGGGATACCTACTTTTGGATTCAAATCTTTTATGAGAATTTGGTTTGATTGTTGAATTAGATTTCAATTTCAATTTGTTTCTCAAATTTCGAATTCCATGATTGTTGTGTTTGTGTATTAGACCGATCACCTAATATTCAATTGCATAATCGATAGTTTGTTAAGAAACAACTAAGATAAATAATTAACCGGCTGTAGGTGTTGTTGAATTCTTAGGAGAAACGGTTGAGTAATCAATTTTAACGGCTGTAGTTTTCATTGATTAGATTTATCAAACTCATTAGTTTTGAAAACTATCATTGATTTAATCATTAACGGCTGTAGTGGTGATTAGAGATTTGGTAAGGGTTGAATTGAATGTTGTTTTCTCTTTGACTACGAATAAGATGAGTAGGAATTGAATTTCCAATCGATAGATAATTGAAAGAATTCGAATGTTTTGATTTGATGACTAAAAGATAATTTTCCAAAAGTACGGTTACCTGGAAACCAAGAATCGCTTCACTCTCATAAGTTTAAATCATCTTAGTTAATCTCGTTAATTAGTTTAATTTTAGAATTTGCTTAGTAGTAATCATTCATCCTAAAACCCCCTTGTTACTATTCGTTTTTGGCACGAAATAAATTTACCTTCCCTGTGAGATCGATCCCTACTTCCACCACTACATATTTTTGCTATTAACTGAAGAAGGGTTAATTTGGGCGTACACGATAAACGCACACCAAATTTTGGCGCCGTTGCCGGGGAAGGCAACATTTATTTGTGTCGATTTTTCTTTATTTTTATCCCGCATTACTACTTTGGTTTGTTAATGAGTACAGGTGGATTGTTCAATCACGAAGATAATTTTCACTACGATCCTGAGATTGAGAGGACGCTACATCAGAGAAGGAGAGAAGCAAGGCGGCTTGAAGAAGAAGAGAGATCCAGGATGGCTGCAAATCAAAGCTTGAGGCAGTTGGCGAATCCTAACTTGGATCAACAACCGCTCTGCATCAGTTTCCCTGCTCTGGCCAATAACGTAAACTTCGAACTTAAATCTGGTTTAATTCACTTATAGCCAGCTTTTCATGGTCTTGCAGGTGAAAATCCGCATAAGCATCTGATGGAGTTCCAAGTGGTGTGCACCACCATGAAGCCGACCGGAATCACTGAGGATCAAATAAAGCTAAGAGCGTTCCCGTTTTCTCTAAAGGACGCTGCAAAAGACTGGCTCTTCTACTTACCATCTGGATCGATCACCACATGGACTGACTTACAAAGAGTATTCCTAGCAAAGTACTTCCCAGCTTCAAGGGCAACGAACTTGAGGAAAGAGATATATGGGGTGAAGCAGCTCTACGAGGAATCACTACACGAGTACTGGGAGAGATTCAAGAAGTTGTGTGCAAGTTGTTCACAACACCAGATAAGTGAACACCTTCTCATCCAATACTTTTATGACGGTTTACTTTCTTCTGACAGGAACTTAGTGGATGCGGCAAGCGGAGGAGCATTTATAGATAAAACAGCGGAGGAAGCTAGAAGGTTGATAGCTAACATGGCGGCCAACTCCCAACAATTCGGATCTGTGCGCCATGGACAACCGCAAAGAAAAGAGGTAAATGTATCAAACTTAGAACAACAACTGATAGACCTCACTTTTCTTGTGCGTGGTATGGCAGGTGGAAATGTAGGAAAGACAAAACCGTGTGGAATCTGTTTGGCTGCGAACCATTCCACAGACGCATTCCCCTCACTACAAGAGACAACCACGGAGAACGTGAATGCGGCGGGAGGATTCCCTGGTCCCCCACAAAGGAGTTATGACCATCCACCAAACAACTACAATCAAGGGTGGAGAGATCATCCGAACCAAGGCTATGGTAACCAACAGATGAACCAACCTCAACCCTACAGACCGCCATATCAGCGACCTCCACCACCGCCAGTGCACCCTCCTTCTGACATGTTAGAACATAGCATCAAAATTATTGCTGAAAATAGCTTACAATTTCAACAGGAGACGAGGGCAAGCATCCAGAGCTTGACGACGCAGATGGGACAATTGGCAACTTCAATCAGCAAGATCGAAGCAAGGATTTCAAATGGACTGCCATCACAACCAGAGATGAACCCCCAGGAAAATGTGAGTGCTATCACAGTGAATGTGAATGAAGATGCAGCTGAAGAAAAGGTGGTACTGACGCCACCCCAAAAAGAAGAGATGACGGAGACAGAGATAGATGTTGAAGAGCCAATGCAAGGGGAGGAACCACGAGGTAAGTACCCCAAACTTTCTGAATATAAAGAACCACCCCCTTTCCCCCAAGCATTGAAGGACAATAGGAAAGGTGACGGACTCAAAGGACTCTACGAGATGAGTCCATGCTGCAAAGAGCAAGTCCCATTGCATGAAACCGTGAAAGAGGATCGAAGCAAGGAACACAAGGGGCAGCCCAAGGTCGAGCTCAATGACAATGTTTCGGCGGATAACCAAAGAAGAATCCCCATTAAATGCAAGGATCCAGGTATGTTCTTTATTCCATGTGAGATTAGTGCGATTAAGATTGAGAAGGCTATGCTCGATTTAGGATCATCCATAAATGTCATGCCTTACTCAATGTACTCTCAACTGAAAATGGGACCTTTAAAAAAGAATAGCGCAGTTATTCACTTAGCTGATAAATCCACGGTCATACCTAAGGTGATAATAGAGGACGTAGTTGTGCATGTAAAGAATTTGGTCTTCACAAGCGATTTCTATGTCTTAGACATGAGAAATGGGGATCCTTCTAGTCTAATTATTTTAGGAAGACCATTCTTGAAATCATCAAATTCAGTAATCAATATGAATAGCGGTTTGATAACCATGGAGTCTAATGGTGAAATTGAAAAATTCAACATGTATGAACCCATTAAACCTCTTGAGCTTTCTAGTTACGCTATTGATGTGCATGATGATTATGATTCTGATTTTGATAATGATGAGTGTGGGAAATGGAAAAGGCTACTGATGGCCTTGACGAGAAGAGAGGTATGGATCCTCCTCATGTGCATACTGTTCATACTATTGCTGCTTTATCTACTCATGATACTGCTGACCCTCTTATTTCTCACTTGCAGGATCGTACCATTGGCAAGAAGCACCCTCCGGATCGACCAAAGCACGCAACAAGTGGTGAAAGAGTAAGGACTGGGCATAACTACTCAAAGACCAACAAGCCGAGATACCAAGGAGTGAAGAAGATATTGAGGTGGTTAAGGAAGGATAGAGCAACACTGCATCAACCACCTTGATAGAGGACTGGCGTCGGGCCACCGACGTTAAACAGAGGCGCTGCGTGGGAGGCAACCCAAGGGGAGTTAGTTTCCCTTTTACCCTTTTATTTTTATTGCTTTTTAGTTGAACTTTTCTTTTCTCTTGTCTTTTACCTTACATTGGGGACAATGTAAGATTTAAGTATGGGGGAGGGATTAGTAGTGTGTTATTGTTTTTCTTATTGCAAAAATACAAAAAAATCGAAAAATTAAAATTTTGAGCTCATAGTTAGTAATGAACAAATGCTTAGAATCACTAGCCCATGATGAAACCTAATTGATATCATGCATGCTTTTGAACATAGGTGAATTGTTAACTTTGGAACACTTTGAACTCTGAAGCAAAGTGTACTTTAACTTAGTAAGTTGAATAATTTTAGCACATTATTGTCATGACTTGTGAAGTGTGCATAACTTAGTGAAGATTGTGTGAACTTTGTGATAGTCTTAAGAAGTCTCTAATACATACTAGAACTTAACTACATGCTCTTTGAGGCGTATGTCTAGACTACTTGCAAACATGAAAGTGATATAGGGAATCTTTGATGCGTTTGAGCCTTTCAAGCCTACCATGTAAACAAAATCATTCTCTAGTACCTATTTTGAGCCTTAAATGTAAAAGAATGGTAGTATGCTAAGCATACTAAAGACCCCCATTCAACATTTCTTGACTAACTTATCATCCTACCCTTTAAGCCTAAATGTGATTTTAATCCATACCTTTTAAGGGAGTATGATGTATTTCATTCAAATGCACTTGGGAATCATTGAAGTATATTTGTGAGCTTAATTGTCAAAAGAATGGAATGCATGAAAGAAAAAGAGATGCCTTAAAAAAAAATATAGATAAAAATATGACTCCAAGGGGAGCCAAGGCACAAAAGAAGCAAAGTGTTGAAATAAACCTTGTGAAAAAGAACAAAGTTGAAAAATTCATACAAGAAGAGAAGCTTTTAATGTGCATTTCATCATACTCTCTTGTTTGAATATCCTTACCCTTTCTTTCATAAGCCAATACCTAGGCCAAGCTACAAGCTAATAAAAACCTACTTGATTTATGTTTGCAAAGTAGCTAAGATAGTGGAGAAGAGTGTGCAAGTGAGCTTATACTTGTGTTAGTGTATGACTTGAACTATTATGGCTTTGCATATTTTGGATCTATAATTTGTACACAACACTTGTTTATGACCACACACACACGTTCACTACTTCGTTGGGTACGAAATGTTTAGGGAATGCACTTGTTCCACTGTTAACTTTTCACCGCCGTTCATTATTATGCATGTTAAAATTGTTGAGGCATTAAAGTGAGGACAAGTTGCTTTGTTACGAACCTATGAGCCAACCAAAATATTGTAGTTTTATTTGTTTACTCGAGGTCGAGTAAAGAGTAAGTATGGGGGAGTTTGATGTGACTAGAAATAGACACATCTGTAGTGCTTAATTGTCTACGATTTGGTAGGTTTTGATAGATAATTTGATACGTATGCTACCTAATCGTATATTTGTGTAATTGTAGGTACAATCGAAGAAAACGAGCTAAAATGATGTGTAAAGACCAAGAAGAGACATGGACATGACAAGGACTCAAAGTTGATCAAGAAAAGGGCAACAATGTAATTTTGAAGGAGGAGATCAATTGCCACGAAGAGGAGATCGATCGCCTATGGACAGAAACATTTGCATCAAAATTTACGGGTTAGCGATCGATCGCGAAGAAGTGGCGATCGATCGCCAAAGTCTACTGGAGCTCGGCGATCGATCGCCACTTTATAGCGATCAATCGCCTCAATGGTTTTTCCGAAAAAAAATAATGCAGCGATCGATCGCCACATTCAAGGCGATCGATCGCCGAAGAGTCCGAAAATTAGGAAATTAGGTCTTTTACCATGTTTAGAAGATTGTAACCTATTTTATCAACCACCAACCCCCATAACTTGAAATTATTCAGTTCTTAGGCATATTATTCCATACTTTAGAATAATTAGAGATTTTAGATTAATTTGCTTTCAAGTTTTCTTCAAGAACAACGAAGAACGGAACCGGAATCGACAAGCCGGAATCGTGATTTATATTAGTAATTTCTTTTCCTTTATTTATTTTAATGTTTTCCATTGAATTTTTATTGATTTTAGATTTAATTATGCTAGGCTAAAACCCTTTGATTCTTGGTTGAAGGGATACCTACTTTTGGATTCAAATCTTTTATGAGAATTTGGTTTGATTGTTGAATTAGATTTCAATTTCAATTTGTTTCTCAAATTTTGAATTCCATGATTGTTGTGTTTGTGTATTAGACCGATCACCTAATATTCAATTGCATAATCGATAGTTTGTTAAGAAACAACTAAGATCAATAATTAACCGGCTGTAGGTGTTGTTGAATTCTTAGGAGAAACGGTTGAGTAATCAATTTTAACGGCTGTAGTTTTCATTGATTAGATTTATCGAACTCATTAGTTTTGAAAACTATCATTGATTTAATCATTAACGGCTGTAGTGGTGATTAGAGATTTGGTAAGGGTTGAATTGAATGCTGTTTTCTCTTTGACTACGAATAAGATGAGTAGGAATTGAATTTCCAATCGATAGATAATTGAAAGAATCGAATGTTTTGATTTGATGACTAAAAGATAATTTTCCAAAAGTACGGTTACCTGGAAACCAAGAATCGCTTCACTCTCATAAGTTTAAATCATCTTAGTTAATCTCGTTAATTAGTTTAATTTTAGAATTTGCTTAGTAGTAATCATTCATCCTAAAACCCCCTTATTACTATTCGTTTTTGGCACGAAATAAATTTACCTTCCCTGTGAGATCGATACCTACTTCCACCACTACATATTTTTGCTATTAACTGAAGAAGGGTTAATTTGGGCGTACACGATAAACGCACACCATCTATACGAAACCTTTCGACGATGTGAGGTAAACATCCCTTCACTTGATGCAATTCAACAAGTACCTCGCTATGCAAAATTTTTGAAAGAGTTACGCATAGCAAAGAGGAATCACAGGTTGAAGGGATCTCAAAAGATTGAGTTGGGAGAAAACGTATCCTCTGTGATCCAAAGAAAAATCCCTACCAAGTGTAAAGACCCAGGTATGTTCTCTATTCCATGCACGATTGGTAACACTCGCCTTGAAAAGGCCATGTTAGATTTAGGAGCATCAATTAATGTCATGCCATATTCTATATATGCTTCTCTACAACTTGGTCATTTGAACTCTACTGGAGTGGTTATTCATTAGCGGATAGGTCTAGTGCATATCCTAGGGGTGTGATTGAGGATGTTCTTGTGCAAGTGAACAAATTGGTATTCATTGCGGATTTTAATGTCCTTGATATGGAGAATGGTGATAAGAGTAGTCCCATTTTGTTAGGAAGTCCATTCCTCAAAACATCTAAGACCAAGATAGATGGGCATAGTGGTGCCCTTACTATGGAATTTGATGGTGAGATTGTTACTTTTAACATTTATGATGCCATGAAATATCCTGGCAATGATGATGACACTGTGTATTCTATTGATGTTATTGACTATTTGTCACATGAAGTTTTTGAGATTGTAGGGAAAGACGAATTGGAAGTCTCTCTTACCATGGATATGAAGGAGGATGAGAAGTTGTATGAGTTGAAAGATACCATAGATGCCTTGGATGATACACCTGAGCTACATCAGTCAGGTAACGTTTCTTTTATATCATTGCCTATTTCTAACACTAGAATTCTTCCATCTATTTTGCAGGCACCTACCATAGAGTTGAAGCCACTACCTAACCATCTCAAATATGTATTCCTTGGTTAAGGAAATACAATACCAGTGATCATCTCTAGCAAGTTGGGGGATGAACAAGAGAAAGATCTTATTCATGTGCTCAAGGAGCACAAGACTGCAATTGGTTGGACAATAGCTGACATCAAGGGAATCAGTCCCTCCACATGCATGCACCGCATTCTACTTGAAGAAGGAGGAAGCCCTACACGTCAACCCCAACGAAAGCTTAACCCACCTATGATGGATGTGGTGAAAGAGGAGATTTTGAAGGTTATAGCGGTTGGGGTGATATACCCTATCTCCGACAGTCAATGGGTCAGTCCCCTCCAAGTAGTACCAAAG
Source organism: Haberlea rhodopensis (assembly GCA_907163345.1). NCBI lineage: Eukaryota > Viridiplantae > Streptophyta > Magnoliopsida > Lamiales > Gesneriaceae > Haberlea > Haberlea rhodopensis. The sequence goes on from CAJQUN010000242.1 coordinate 124,372, forward strand.
AAGACCGGTATTACTGTGATAAAGAAAAAAGATGACGAACTCGTGCCCACAGTATTCAAAATAGATGGCGAGTGTGTATAGACTACCGGAAGCTAAACGATGTGACTCGAAAGGATCACTTCCCTCTACCCTTCATTGACCAAATTGTTGAGAGGTTAGCTTGCCATTCATACTATTGTTTTCTTGTTGGTTATTCGGGTTATTTTCAGATTGCTATTGCACCGGAGGACCAAGAAAAGACTACTTTCACATGCCATTTTGGCACATTCGCCTATCGACGCATGCCCTTTGGACCATGCAATGCTCCAGCCACGTTTCAACGGTGTATGGTTAGCATCTTTTCTGAGTTTATTGAGCATATTCTAGAGGTATTCATGGACGATTTTACTGTCTACGGTAACTCATTCAATGATTGTCTTGCTAGCCTTACACTTGTTTTAAAAAGATGCATAGAGACTAACCTTGTTCTAAATTCTGAAAAATGTCATTTTATGATAGAACAAAGTATAGTATTGGGTCATGTCGTTTCTGCAAAAGGTATCGAGGTAGACAAAGCAAAAAATTGATGTTATGCATTCTTTACCTTATCCTACTTGTGTTCGGGATGTGCGCTCTTTTCTTGGACATGCAGGTTTTTACAGGAGGTACATCAATGATTTCGCTAAGATAGCTACACCTTTGTGTAATCTATTACAAAAGGATGTTCCTTTTGTGATGGATGAAGCAAGCAAGAGAGCTTTTGATCGACTGAAGGAGTCATTGACTTATACCCCCATCATACAACCACCCGACTGGAGTAAGCCTTTTGAGATCATGTGCGATGCCAGTGACTATGCGGTTGGTGTTTTTTTTGGCCAAAAGGAGGGGAAAGCATCACATGCCATCTACTATGCCTCAAAGGCCTTGAATGATGCTCAACGGAACTATTCCACTACTGAAAAAGAGCTTTTAGCAGTTGTTTTTGCTCTTGAAAAATTTCGATCTTATCTACTTGGTACTAAAGTCATTGTGTACTCTGATATATCTCTTCGTTATTTGATGACGAAGAAGGAGGCCAAACCACGGTTGATAAGATGGATTTTGCTCTTGAGTTAGTTTGACATACAAATCAAGGATAAGAAGGGCAGCGAGAACAAAGTAGCGGATCACTTAAGCCGTCTACCACATGTGGATGATGAACTTTGTTTGAAGGAGGAATTCCCGGATGAGCATCTACTCTCCATAAGCGACAATCTTCCATGGTATGCTCATATTGTGAACTTCTTAGCTTCTAATGTACTACCTTCTTAATTATCTAGGTCTCAAAGAGCTAAGATACGGAGTGATGCCAAGTACTATGTGTGGGATGAACCTTACCTATGGAAGAACTGCGCGGACCAAATCATTAGGAGATGCATACCCGACACTGAGGTAAATAACATTCTTAAGTTCTGTCATTCTTACGCTTGTGGGGGACATTTTGGTGCAAAGAAGATATCTAGGAAGGTGCTAGAGTGTGGATTCTTTTGGCCTACCCTATTTCGTGATGCCTACTACTTTTGCAAGAACTGTGCGCAATGCCAAATGACCTGTAATATTTCCCAACGAAAGGAGATGCCTCAACAACCCATTCTTAATTCTGAAATTTTTGACGTATGGGGCATCGACTTTATGGGACCATTCCCTATCTCTTATGGTCATATTTATATACTTCTTGCTGTTGATTATGTTTCGAAATGGGTAGAAGCTATTTCTACCCGGACTGACGATTCCCAAGTTGTTGCAAGTTTTATCAAACATAATATTTTTTCTAGGTTTGGAATCCCACGAGCTATACTCAGTGATCGAGGTACACACTTTTGCAATAGGACGGTGGAAAGTCTTTTCAAGAAGTATCATGGCACCCACAAAGTCTCCACCGCCTACCATCCGCAAACGAATGGCCAAGCCGAGGTCTCTAACCGAGAAATAAAAGCCATATTGGAAAAGACTGTCAACCCCACGAGGAAGGATTGGAGCTTAAGACTGGATGATGCACTTTGGGCTTACCGGACTGCGTATAGGACTCCAATAGGTATGTCACCATATCGACTCATTTTTGGTAAACCATGTCATCTCCCTGTCGAGTTGGAGCATAGAGCATACTGGGCTGTGAAGCATTTCAACATGAACTATGATGAGAGTGGCTTGCATCGGAAGTTGCAAGTGCAAGAGCTTGAAGAAATAAGGAATGAGGCGTATGAGAGTGCAAGGATCTACAAAGAAAAGACGAAGGACTTCCATGACAACATGATATCAAGAAGGAGCTTTGAAGTTGGTCAAAGAGTTCTCCTTTACCATTCACGCCTTCGCCTATTTCCAGGTAAGCTTCGTTCTAGATGGCATGGTCCTTATATCATTACTAATGTGTATCCCCATGGTGCAGTGGAAATTCAGAGTTTGGACACCACTAAGACATTCAAGGTGAATGGTCACCGATTGAAGCATTACTACGAGGGTGTCCAAGACGAGGAAGGTGGACAAGTGAATGTCAAGGCTGCTCTAGAGGATCCACCTCACTTCGACTGATAACGAGGACTAGTGTCGAGCCACCGACGTTAAACAAAGGCGCTGTTTGGGAGACAACCCAAGGGGAGTTAGTTTCATTTCTCCCTTTTATTTATTTTTGCTTTAGTAGTTAGACTTTTCCCTTCTCTTGTATTTTTGCCTTGCATTGGGGACAAAGTAAGATTTAAGTATGGGGGATGGATTAGTGGCGTGTTATTGTTTTTCTTATGATAAAAATACAAAAAAAATCGAAAAATTTTGAAAATTTTGAGCTCATAGTTAGTAATGAACACATGCTTAGAATCACTAGCCCATGATGAAACCTAATTGATATCATGCATGCTTTTGAACATAGGTGAATTATTAACCTTGGAACACTTTGAACTCTAATTCAAATTTTGCTTTAACATAGTAGTTGAATATTTTGAGCACACTATTGTCATGACTTGTGAAGTGTGCATAGCTTAGTGAAGATTGTGTGAACTTTGTGATAGTCTTAGGAAGTCTCTAATACATACTAGAACTTAACTACATGTTCTTTGAGGCGTATGTCTAGACTACTTGCAAACATGAAAGTGATATAGGCAATCTTTGATGCGTTTGAGCCTTTCAAGCCTACCATGTAAAGAAAATCAATCACTAGTACCCTTTTTGAGCCTTAATGCAAGAGAATGATTGTATGTTATGTTGTGATATGCCCTAAGACAAGTCATTAGATGATTGTTTATGACATACAATGTATTATGATTTTATTAATGGCAAATCATTATTATATCTTATTCGAATATATGTGCAATATGAATTGATATATAAGTTAATGTCCTTAGAAAATATTGTATTGTTCTTAAAGATTGTCCCTAGTCAAGTATTATCATGAATAAGGATAATGAATGCATTGAGACTAGTATGTTTTGATTGATGAATTAATTCATGGATATGAGATATCAAATCAACACATGGGTACATGTTAGAGAACAATGTACTGGACAGACCCACCATGAGAATGCTACATGGATAGTTATATGAGTGTCATAAGCAATTCTCATAGTGATAATAATGTATGTAATCCTTACGACTTGAGATCATCAGAGATCCCAACATAAGGAGTTATGTATCTTGATATTGTCAAACGTTACCTGTAACAGGGTAAACTATAAAGGCAGCTATTGGATACACTATGAATTATGTAGAGGGATGTTGATTGATCAAGATATGATTTGTCCCTCCTATATAATAGGAGAAGTGTTTGGGCCCTTGATCAAGTAAGACTAAAATGCATGGCCATACTCGAATGAGTCGATATGTGATATCGAGCTTATTCGTTTATTCTAGTTCTACTTGGGGATCAAGAAATAAAGATTGAATATACGAGTATGACTATTCCATGACTCGTGTTCAATCTAAACACATTGACAAAGGGATTAAGTTACATGGTTAATATTATCACAAGTTCTAAGGTTATGTCGAGTCAATGACATTCTTGTAATTTGGGTAGCCTTGATGTGTTGCTAGATACCGCTTATTGCTTGTGACATAAAATAAGATTTTATGTCACTGCCAACATTACAAGATCCTATCGGGTCGCACAAAAGATTAAATCGATAAAGGGAATTATAATTCATTGGATGGATTAAGTTGATTAGGAAAGTCCTAATCATATAATCATACAATAATGATATATATATAAATAGCGGGCCGAATATATATATATATTAGATATATATATATATATAATGTTATAAGATAAAAGATTATGGGCTTTATAAAGGTTTTGAACCTAAGTCTGAATGTTTTGGCCACCTATTAATATATGATCATTAGGTTAATGGTAGGGTTACAAGTTAATTGAGAATTAACCAAATTAAAAGCTAGGCAGACAATTTAAAAGGAGAGGCCGTCTCCTCCACTCGTGGCCTATCGTTCGTCCCTTTCATAGTTGAATAACAAGTCTAGCAACTTGTTCTTCAACATCTCTTTATCGACATAATCGTGTGGATACCGTAGAAGCATAACTTGAAAAGTTTTGCTACTGACTCGAGGACGCGTTGGACGTGCTGCTTCGTGGGATTCGACTCAAACACGCTACAAGAGGTATGATTCTCTTTACACCCCGATATGATTAACTCCGTGTAGGTCCTCGGTTTGGAATCCAAATTTTATTTCCGCTGCGTATTGCCTGTTGGATTCCTTACAGTGGCATCAGAGCCGTGTACGAAGCTCATATCGGGGTTGCATGATAAATTGTGTTATCAGATTATGAGTTTATGCTTTCATGCTTATTATAAACTGTAAAATATATAAGATATGTTATAATTAGATTATGTGGAAACCATCGTAAAATATATGTGATATATTAGCGTGTATAAATGTATAAGATGCATGCGCGCGACCGGCCACCTTTTGGCCAAGCATGGGCGCGCGACCGGCCCTTGATGGGCGCACGACCGAAGCTTGCCAAGGCGCGCGACCGGTTGTTTTTCCCAAGCTTGGGCGTGCGATTGGTAGCTCAAGGAGGGCGACCGAGCCTCATGAGCGGGCGACCGAGATGATAGGAAGGGCGACCGAGCCCTTTGCATGTCCATAAGGCGCGCTCGGACCATGGTTCACGGGTTCATGCGAGATGACGGCTGCCACCACATGAGGGCTAGGGTTTTTTGAACCCTTGGCCCGAGATGGTTGAGCCGCCGCCGCCGCGCATGGCTAGGGTTTGGAACCCTAGGCTCATGCATGGTTGGGCCGTGAGGGTTCTTCGAATTTTTTGGTCCATGGCTTTAGATGCACCGAGTCTCCGTGGCATGTGATGTCTTGGGAGTACAATAATTTTCCAAAAATTTTAATTTTACAGTTTATGGATATAGAATTAATTTTAAAATGTTTAGAATTTAATTCATTATTTTAATAGCATGTTATATGTGTTGTTTGAGCATGGTGCATGGTTATAGCCATATGACCTATTAGATAGGATTTTGTGAATGTTTGTAATTTAATACGGCCTGCGAGTCGTGCCTTCTCTATTTTTCTATATGTTATCCCTCCCCTATGTTCCCCTCGAATGTGACTCGCGGAATTCTCTATATCTTGTAAATGTTATATAGTATAGTTTATTTCATTGATGGAGATCAACGATGACGGACCATGGTGCCGGGATGAGAAGGCCATTCACAAAAGGGAGTCAAAGAGGTGCTTGGAGAAGTAACCTTAGGTGGACTTTTAGGATTTTCTCATTGGCTTGAGAAAATCGCTAGTATGGGCTATAACCATGTCACGTTTACTTTATGTTGATGTATGAGATGCATGTTTACTGTTTTATTTAATATTGATGCTTGATATATATATATATATATATATATATATATGTAGATATGTATATACTCATATATGTACCAGACATATTTTCAGTATTAGTAAAATCATGAGATCAATAAATCCCTCTTATAATATTAAGTTTTAAGATGCCTTCCAATTAAAAATACTCGTCAAGACTTCGATTGAACATGTGTGGGTTTGCCAAAGCAAAGCACCGTGACAATCTTAGTAAGACGCGAAAGGATAAAAGTGATATCCGTGTTATTTTAAAATTGGGTTCGACTTAACTAGTGTTATCTCAATAGGATTGGGAACCTAGAGGCATGGGGTTGGAAAATAATTCATTAGATAAATTTGAACAAAGCGTTGTTCGTCCAATCATCCAAGAATTGCATGTGATTGTAATTGTAATTGACAAAGAGCTGTCTACCTAAATAACCGAGTCTTGGGCGATTAGCCAAAGCTAACTCAAGATTAAGTGAAATATGGATCTTGGCCCACTAACGTTTTCGAGGGTTGATAATTTTAAACAAAATAGTGGGACTGTCATTTAATATAAGACCATATTAAATGATTAAAATCATAAACTTATTTTGCATATTTATATATTGTGGATATCCATGGCAACCAACAACATTACAAGCACACTATCATTACGATCGGTCCTTGAGAAGGACAAACATAATGGGAAAAATTTCCTAGACTGGTATAGGAATTTGAGGATTGTCCTCAAACAAGAAAAGAAGCAATATGTCCTAGAGGAACCCTTACCTGCTGAGGAACCTCCCCTGACGGCTGCTAAGGCCGATAAAGATGCTTACAAGAACCATCAAAATGACGCACTTGATGTTGGGTGCCTTATGCTTGCCACCATGAACTCTGAGCTTCAGAAGCAACATGAGGAAATGGAGGCGTTCGATATAATCGAGCATCTAAAGCAGCTGTACCAACAACAAGCAAGACAAGAGAGGTATGACGTCTCTAAACTGTTATTCCAGTGTAGAATGGTAGAAGGAAGTCTGGTTGGAACTCATGTACTCAAGATGATTTGGTACATTGAGAATCTGGAGAAGCTGGCTTTTCCTTTGGACCAAGAGTTGGCCACTGACGTGATCTTGCAATTGTTGCCTGAAAGCTTCAGTCAATTTGTCTTGAATTACAATATGATTGAAATTGAAAAGACTCTACCACAATTGTTTGGCATGCTGAGAACTTTTGAAGCTAACAGCAAGAAGTCCAAACCTACAAATGTTCTTATTGTGAATAAGAGCAAGGGAAGGGCTAAAGCAAAAGGCTTAAAGAAGAACAAGAAAGTCCTTGTCAAATCTAAGCCTCATACTGCTGCACTTAAGCCAAAGGGAGGAGTGGCAAAAGAGGGGAACTGTTTCCATTGCGGTGAGACCAGACATTGGAAAAGAAATTGCAAAGTTTATCTGGAGGATCTTAAGAAGACGAAGGGAAGTGTGACTTCCACTTCAGGTATTTTTGTTATATAAGTCAATTTATCTACTTCTTCATCATGGGTATTAGATACTGGATGTGGATCTCACATTTGTGTTAATGTGCAGGATCTTAAAAGGAGTAGGACATTGGCAAAAGGCGAAGTAGATCTCCGAGTAGGAAATGGAGCAAGAGTTGCTGCATTAGCTATAGGAGATTATTCATTATCTTTGCCTTCCGGTTTATCTTTAGATTTAAAAGACTGTTATTTTGTGCCTTCAATTAGTAGAAACATTATCTCTATTTCTTATTTGGACAAGTTTGGATTTTCATTTATTATAAAGGACAATTGTTTCTCCATTTATTTAAATGATATGTTTTATGCTAGTGCACAAATGATTAATGGTCTTTATGTATTAAATCTTGAGATGCCTATCTATAACATAAATACTAAAAGGATTTAGAATAATGATTCTAATCCAACTTATCTCTGGCATTGCCGCTTGGGCCATATAAACGAGAATCGCATATCAAAACTTCATAAGGATGGAGTATTGGATTCATTTGATTTTGAATCATATGAAACATGTGAATCTTGTTTAATGGGCAAGATGACTAAAGCTCCTTTCAAGGGACATGTTGAAAGGACAAATGATTTATTGAGTCTCATACATAGTGATGTATGTGGACCAATAAGCACACAAGCTAGAGGTGGTTTTCAATACTTCGTTACATTTACTGATGACTTCAGTAGATATGGGTATGTGTACCTAATGAAACATAAACATGAAACCTTTGAAAAGTTCAAGGATTTCAAGAATGAAGTACAAAACCAACTTGGTAAAAGTATCAAAATCCTTTGATCAGATCGAGGAGGTGAATACCTAAGCCAAGAGTTTCATGACTATCTAAAGGAGTGTGGGATAGTCCCACAACTCACTCCTCCGTATACTCCACAATGGAATGGTGTATCCAAAAGGAGGAATCAAACCTTGTTGGACATGGTTCGATCAATGATGAGTCATGCAGATCTTCCGATATCCTTTTGGGGACATGCTTTAGAAACAGCAATATTCATACTGAACCGTGTTCCATCTAAATCAGTGGAAAAGACACCATATGAGATATGGACTGGGAAACGTCCTAGTATGTCTTTTATGAAGATTTGGGGTTGTGAGGCTTTCGTGAGACGTCACGCCTCTAACAAACTTGGACCCAAATCTGATAAGTGTTTATTTGTGGGGTATCCTAAGGAAACGAAAGGATAGTATTTCTATTATCCCACCGAGAACAAAGTTGTTGCTCGGACTGGTGTCTTTCTTGAAAGAGAATTTATTTCTAGAAAAACCAGTGGGGGACATATAGAACTTAGTGAAGTTCAACCACAAGAAAACACTGAACATGATATTGAGATGGAAACAGAGCGGTCACCACAAGTTGTTGTGGATGACGTGCCTGCTCAAGAGACACAAGCCCAGCGTAGGTCTGTAAGAGAACACCGGGAGCCACAGATATATGGATTTCTTGTGACTCAACAAGGTGACTTACTACTTATTGATGAGGATGAGCCGTCATCTTATCAAGAAGCTATAATGGGCACTGATTCTGAGAAATGGCAAGAAGCCATGAAATCTGAGATGGAACCCATGTATGCAAACCAAGTATGGACTTTGGTTGACTCACCTGAAGGGGTGAGACCCATAGGGTGCAAATGGATTTTCAAGAAGAAGACCGACATGGATGGTAATGTACAAACCTTCAAAGGTCGACTTGTAGCAAAAGGTTTCAAACAAATTCATGGTATTGACTATGATGAAACTTTTTCGCCAGTTGCCATGGTTTAATCCATTAGGATCTTACTTGCAATAGCTGCATTTCATGATTATGAAATCTGGTAGATGGATGTCAAAACAGCTTTCCTTAATGGAAATCTGCTTGAGGATGTGTACATGACACAACCCGAGGGTTTTGTCGATCCAAAGGATGCTGGAAAGATATGCAAGCTACAACGATCCATTTATGGATTGAAGCAAGCTTCTCGGAGTTGGAATCTTCGTTTTGATGATGCAGTCAAAGAGTTTGGTTTCATCAAAAACGTAGATGAACCTTGTGTCTACAAGAAGGTCAGTGGGAGCATAATTATCTTCCTAATATTGTATGTAGATGACATACTTCTAATTGGGAATGATATCCCTGCCTTACAATCTGTAAAGATTTGGCTAGGGAATTGCTTTTCTATGAAAGACTTGGGTGAAGCCACCTATGTATTAGGAATCAAGATCTATAGAGATAGATCGAGAAGATTGCTTGGCCTAAGTTAAAGTACATGCATAGACAAAGTGCTAAAACGGTTTAGCATGCAAGAATCTAAGAAAGGATTTGTGCCTGTGACACATTGGATACATCTCTCGAAGGATCAGTGTCCTTCAACACCAGATGAGAGACAACGCATGAGTAAGATTCCATATGCGTTAGCTATTGGATCTATCATGTATGCCATGATATGTACTCGTCCCGATGTCTCGTATGCTTTGAGCATGACGAGCAGATATCAAGTTGATCCAGGTGAAAGTCACTGGATTGCAGTCAAGAATATCCTGAAGTACTTAAGAAGAACTAAGGATACATTCTTGATTTATGGAGGTGAGGAAGAGCTCAATGTAATAGGTTACACTGATGCTAGCTTCCAAACTGACAAAGATGATTTCCGATCGCAATCAGGATATGTGTTTTGCCTAAATGGAGGTGCTGTAAGCTGGAAGAGTTCAAAGCAAGAGACAGTAGCCAATTCTACAACTGAAGCTGAGTATATTGCTGCCTCAGATGCAGCAAAGGAAGCTGTTTGGATCAAGAAGTTCATTTCTGAACTTGGGGTGATGCCTAGCATTCTAGATCCAATTGAACTCTATTGTGACAACAATGGAGCCATCGATTTGGCTAACGAACCTAGATCTCACCAAAGATCCAAGCACATTCTTCGGCACTTTCATTTCATTCGAGAAATCGTCGAAAGAGGAGATGTAAAGATATGCAAAGTACCAACAGATGATAATGTATCTGACCCATTGACGAAGCCACTGTCACAGCAGAAGCATGATCGTCATACTAGATCTCTAGGCATTAAGTATATGTCTGATTGGTCTTAGTGCAAGTGGGAGATTTGTTGGGATATGCCCTAAGACAAGTCATTAGATGATTGTTTATGACATACAATGTATTATGATTTTATTAATGGCAAATCATTATTATATCTTATTCGAATATCTGTGCAATATGAATTGATACATAAGTTAATGTCCTTAGAATAATATTGTATTGTTCTTAAAGATTGTCCCTAGTCAAGTATTATCATGAATAAGGATAATGATAATGCATTGAGACTAGTATGTTTTGATTGATGAATTAATTCATGGATATGAGATATCAAATCAACACATGGGTACATGTTAGAGAACAATGTACTGGACAGACCCACCATGAGAATGCTACATGGATAGTTATATGAGTGTCATAAGCAATTCTCATAGTGATAATAATGTATGTAATCCTTATGACTTGAGATCATCAGAGATCCCAACATAAGGAGTTATGTATCTTGATATTGTCAAGCGTTACCTGTAACAGGGTAAACTATAAAGCAGCTATTGGATACACTACGAATTATGTAGAGGGATGTTGATTGATCAAGATAGGATTTGTCCCTCCTATATAACAGGAGAAGTGTTTGGGCCCTTGATCAAGTAAGACTAAAATGCATGGCCATACTCGAATGAGTCGATATGTGATATCGAGCTTATTCGTTTATTCTAGTTCTACTTGGGGATCAAGAAATAAAGATTGAATATACGAGTATGACTATTGCATGACTCGTGTTCAATCTAAACACATGGACAAAGGGATTAAGTTACATGGTTAATATTATCACAAGTTCTAAGGTTATGTCGAGTCAATGACATTCTTGTAATTTGGGTAGCCTTGATATGTTGCTAGATACCGCTCATTGCTTGTGACATAAAATAAGATTTTATGTCACTTTCAACATTACAAGATCCTATCGGGTCGCACAAAGATTAAATCGATAAAGGGAATTATAATTCATTGGATGGATTAAGTTGATTAGGAAGAGTCCTAATCATATAATCATAAAATAATGATATATATATAAATAGCGAGCCGAACATATATATATATATATTAGATATATATATATATAATGTTATAAGATAAAAGATTATGGGCTTTATAATGGTTTTGAACCTAAGTCTGAATGTTTTGGCCACCTATTAATATATGATCATTAGGTTAATGGTAGGGTTACAAGTTAATTGAGAATTAACCAACTTAAAAGCTAGGCAGACAATTTAAAAGGAGCGGCCGTCTCCTCCACTCGTGGCCTATCGTTCGTCCCTTTCATAGTTGAATAACAAGTCTAGCAACTTGTTCTTCAACATCCCTTTATCGACATAATCGTGTGGATACCGTAGAGGCATAACTAGAAAAGTTTTGCTACTGACTCGAGGACGCGTTGGACGTGCTGCTTCGTGGGATTCGACTCAGACACGCTACAAGAGGTATGATTCTCTTTACACCCCGATATGATTAACTCAATATAGGTCCTCGGTTTGGAATCCAAATTTTATTTCCGCTGTGTATTGCCTGTTGGATTCCTTACATGCTAAGCATACAAACGACCCCCATTCGACATTCTTTGACTAGCTTATCATCCTTCCCTTATGAGCCTAAATATGAATTCTATCCATACCTTTGAAGGGAGTATGATGCGTTTCATTCACATGCACTTATGTTATCAATGATTCAAATGTTTTGTGAGCTTTATTGTCAAAAGAATGGAATGCATGAAAGAAAAGGAATGCCTTGAGAAAATAGATAAAAATATGACTCCAAGGGGAGCCAAGGCACAAAAGAAGAAAAATGTTGAAATAAAAGTTGAAAAATTCAAGCAAGAAGAGAAGCTTTTAGTGTGCATATTATCATACTCTCTTACTTGATATATCCTTATCTTGCTTTCATAAGCCAATACCTAGGCCAAGCTACAAGCTAATAAAGACCTACTTGATTTGTGTTTGCAAAGTGGCTAAGATAGTGGAGAAGAGTATGCAAGTAAACTTATACTTGTGTTAGTGTATGGCTTGAACTATTGTGGATTTGCATCTTTTGGATCTATAATTTGTACACAACACTTGTTTATGACGACACACACACGTTCACTACTTTGTTGAGTACGAATTGTTTAGGGATTGAACTTGTTCCATTATTAACTTTTCACCACCTTTCATTACTATGCATATTTAAATTTGTTGAGGCATTAAAGTGAGAACAAGTTAGTTTGTTATGATACTACGAGCCAAGCAAAAATATTGTAGTTTTAGCTGATTTACTCGAGGTCGAGTAAAGAGTAAGTATGGGGGAGTTTGATGTGACTAGAAATAGACACATCTATTGCGTTTAATTGGTTACGATTTGGTATGTTTTGATGGATAATTTGATACATATGCTACCTAATCGTATATTTGTGTAATTGTAGGTGGAATCGAAGAAATCGAGCTAACTAAGGCGAATAAAGGTCAATAAAAGCATTGGAGCCAATAAGGACTCGATATAGATCAAGAAAAGGCCAAATGTAATTTTAGTGGAGGCGATCGACCGCATGGAAGATGCAATCGATCACCTATGGACAGAAAGTTGAGCAACAAAATTCACGAAGAGGCGATCGATCGCGAGAAAAGAGGCGACCGATCGCCAAAGCTCACTGGACCCAAGCGATCAATCGCGAGAAAAGAGGTGATCGATCGCCTGAAGAAAATCGCCGAAAAAAAATAGCTAGCGATCGATCGCCACCTTATGGAGATCGATCGCCAGCGGTGTTTTGGAAAGATTGGCAACTTGATTTCTTTCCTTCCTACATAAGCTCTAACCTACCCCATCAGCCTCCATACCTCTTGATACTCGAAAATTATCAACTTTAAGAGATAATTGAGAGCTTAGAACAGATTTTTCAATTTTTAGAATAATTTGTCTTCCGATTTTTGTGAAGACGATCGAAGAACGAAAACAGAATCAACAAGCTGGAATTGTGCTTCGCTTAGTAACTTTCTTTTCTTTTGATTGTTTGATGTTTTTAATACAATTTTTGTTAGTTTTAGATTTAATTATGCAAGGCTAAACACATTGATTCTTGGTTGAGGGATACTTGCCTTTGGAATAGAAAAACTTGTGAAAATTTTGGTTTGATTGTTGAATTTTTAATTCGATTTCAATTTGTTTTTCAGATTATGATTCTTATGATTGTTGTGTTTGATTGGTAGATTGATCACCTAGTAACCACTTACACTTTCTAATGCTAATTGAGAAGCAACTAAGATTGATAATTACCTGTTGTTGGTGTTATTAAATTCTTAGGAAAAACGATTGGATAATTAATTTTAACGGCTGTAGTTTTTATTGATTAGATTCATCAAGCTTACTAGCTTCGAAACGATCATTGATTAAATCTTAACGGGTGTAGTTTTGCTTAAAGATTCGATGAGAGTTGAATTGAATGATGTTTTCTTTTTGACCACGATTAAGGTAAGTAAGGAATTAAGTTTTCAATTGATGAATAATTGAATGAATTCGTAAGTTTAGTAATTTGATGATCAAGTGAATGATTTCCAAAGGTAAAGTTGACCGAAAACCAAGAATCGCTTTTTAATCCTGATAAACTAGAATTTTTATTTGCTTTCGTTTGATTTAGTTATAGTTAAACAAATTTGAAAACCCCCTATTTTGACACTTGTTAGCATAAAAGTATTCATTTCCTTATGGGATCGATCCCTACTCACGCTACTACATATTTACTGCTATTAACTTGAGAGGGTTAATTTGGGCGTACGCAACAAACGCTACCACGTTCGCAGGATGATGTTTTTTTGAAAATTTTGGAAAATATCATGATTTTGGAATCGAGGTTTAAGTGGCCCATTTCCGGGACAATGTCTACATTCCAATGGGAATGCTATACTTTTAAATGGATTGGTTGTAGCCAAAGTTTAATAAACGGAATTCTCGGTTGAGTTTTTTGCTATCATTTAAACTTATAAAATGGAATATTTTGGGTATTATGCATGCTTAACATGGGGTCTTTTAAAATGGTAAATCGTCATGGATTGACGATAAGTTTGGGGGTTATGAACGTGCTTGGGCACGTGGTTGCATGCTTGTGTTAATTGTGAGTTATTTATGTGTTAGCACATAACTCATCGGGTCGTGGGACTCAGGCAAGGTTGGACTCGAACTACGAAATTATAAGGTTCGTATGACGTACGAGCATAGCCCTTTATTATAATTGCAATTGTTGAGTGCATGGTACACTATGTTGCAATAAATGTATGTGGAAATGTGTGGTATATGGTATTAGCCATAAACGGATATTGAAATGCATGGTTTATGGTAATTGCTATAAATGGATATATATGTATTGGAAATCATATGGTGCCACTTTTGAGCGAGCAATGATTGGATGTTGTCGCCATTGAGCGACCTTCGATTATGACGCCGCTGCTGTTGAGCAAGCGTAGGGTTAAAATGCCGCTATTGTGGAGCGAGCAATGAAATACAAACATGGAATCATTGGTTAGATATATGTGATATCTACGGTCCTTTATTTAATGATTTGACCATATTTGATTATGGAACTAGCATGACAGAAAAGGCAGTAGTTAATCTATGTGGTGATTAACTGTCTTTGGGAATTTGATGAGTTTGGTTATTTTGAGCTGGGGATCTCGGATGAGGATGATACCATTCATGGAGTATCATTTAAATTCATGATATTTACATTCTGTAAATTATAAACTGTAATATTATGATTACTGGATTGGTGGTATTGATATACTCACCCCGTGTGGGGGCTGTCTCTGTTAGGGCAGGTGATACAGGTGCAACAACAGCTTTGGAGTTGAGATCGGGCTGTTAATTTGAGGTACTTTCAGGATCGAGGTACCAGAGCCGGTTGAATAAGCATAACGGTAGATCAAGAGTGGAGATCGAGATATGGATGGGAGGTGCTTCCAGGATCAAAGCATCAGTGACGGTATTTGGTAGAGTATCTTATACATTAGATACACGTTTATTCATTGGGTGCTCTCATGTGAGCACGTTCTTACTTATATATGGAATGTATAAATGGGTATGGCTTTCCTCTTTTCATTTATTGTCTACATGCAATTAAATACGGAATTGCTAAATGAAATGAGAGTAAGTTAGTGTATTATGAGGGTGCATACTATGTAAATGGTTTTGGTTGGGGAAGTTGAATATTATGGAGTTCTAATGCAAGAAATTTTATAGTTGGTATATGGTGCTATGCTTGCATGTGGTTTTCTTCCAATGATAATATGATTGTATGCACTAATGGCATGGATTAATACACTAATAATGGGTTAAGGGCACGGGGGTCCTTACAGTTTATATGGTACGCCGTTTACCATATATACTGATCATAAAAGTTTGAAGTTTTTATTCACTCAGACAAAGTTGAATATGCGGCAAAGGAGATGGATGGATCTCTTAAAAATTATGATTGTGAGATCGAATATCATCCCGGAAAGGCCAATTTAACAGCGGATGCATTAAGTCAAAAGGTACAAAACACTGTTAATGATATGATTCATTTGTCAGCCTTGATGATTTCTTGTTGTACATTGGGATATGAGTTTGATGTAGTGACAGTGCCAGTAAGGGTATCAACATTGTTGGTTGAACACGATATCTTTGAGAAGATCAGAACGGCACAAACCACTGATGATGAAGTACAACACTGGAAAGAAATGATATGCCAAGGGCAAACATCTCAGTTTGTGATAGCAAGTGATGGAAGTCTGAAATATAGAAAATGTTGGGTAGTACCTGCTTTTTTAGGACTACGCCAAGAAATACTATAACGTGCTCATTGTAGTAGATACAATATACATCCTGGAGGAAAGAAAATATACAACGATTTGCGTACACAATTCTGGTGGAAACGCATGAAACAGGATGTGCTTGAGTTTGTGATACGATGTCTAATTTGTCAACAAGTGAAAGCAGAGAGACAAAGACCAGGAGGTGAATTGATGGGTTTAGAGATTCCTCAACGGAAATGGGAACACATTACAATGGATTTTGTAACCCATTTACCACGAACTTCTTCTGGCTTTGATGCGATTTGTGTAGTCATGACAGACTAACGAAAGTAGCTCACTTCATACCATACAGTATGACGTTTACCTACTTGAGAATGGCTCAGTTATACATTCAAAATGTAGTGAGACTACATGGAATACCTGTTTCAATTGTATCGGACCGAGATTCGAGATTCGTTTCTCATTTTTGGGAAGGATTACAGTCAGCGATGGGGAATGAAGTACGATTGAGTACCGCGTATCATCCTCAGACAGATGTACAGACGGAGCTATGATACAGACGCTTGAGGATATGTACGGGCATGTGTATTGGAGTTTGATAACTCTTGGCAAGAGTCGTTGCGATCAGTGGAATTTTCATATAATAATAGTTATCAAACTAGTATACAGATGGCACCGTTTGAGGCACTGTATGGACGACGGTGTAGATCGTCATTGTATTGAGATGATGTTGATCAGTCTTCACTAAATGGACCATATATGATACGTGAAATGGAGGAGAAAGTGAAACTGATCATATTGAAATTAAAATCTGCTCAGGATCGACAGGCCGCTTATGTCAATAAGCGACGTAGACCACTTGAATTTCAAGTTGGTGACCGAGTGCTTTTTAAAATCTCACCTTTTCGAGGTGTAGTACGATTTGGTATGCTTGAAAAGTTGTCACCACGCTATGTTGGTCCTTATGAGGTGTTGCAACGTATTGGTACGTTAGCATATCGATTGGCACTACCGCCAGCATTGAGTAGCATCCACGATGTGTTTCATGTTTCGCTATTGAGGAGATATGAACCAGATCCGAGTCATGTATTATGTAAGGCCTCTCTACCTTCAAGTGTAATAAACATTGTAAATAGGGCCAACATGTATTAAAAGACAAGTTATGGTTCCGATTGTAGCCTTGAGCTAACAGGATTACAGGCCAAAAATAAAATTCCAAAGTTAATTAATTACATTCCCAATAATGAATGTTAATACTATAGATTTACACTACTACTGGAGTAGAGACTATCCAAAAATCATGTATCCTAATTCAGTAATGCTCCTCGTAGCTCACTGCCTCAACCCGGCCCATAGCCCTCCAAGTCCAAAAGTGTACCTACAGGAACAACTTACCATGAGCATATACATCACCATTCAACAAAATCCAAGCACAATAACATAATTAATTGCATGAGATATGTATGTAGGTATGCTCCCTTATTTACCACATTAGCACATTTTCATTGTTGTTCCTGTTTCATAAACTCATGAACAAATCATTAGTTCACAATATAATGATCGATACCACGTTCCAGTTATAACCACAATAATCCACATTAATCACTAGAAATGTGACTGTTCCGGTCCTATTACAACAGCGGAATTTTAGGACCCCTCGCTTTGACATATAGCGGCATCATATGATATCCCTCGCTTCGACAATGACAGCGGCATGTACATCACTTCGACATGACAGCGGCAAATATCATATTACCATCGCTTCATATGACAGCGGCAAGTACCTCCCTCGCTCGTATATAACAACCACCGGAACAATCAAGCATTTCTAACCACATATATAAACATAACACTTGAGTCCACAATCATAATGCATCACCATTATCTCAATATATATCAACACATTTCGTAATCCACACTTGTCCACGATATATATGTAGCCAAAAGCATAAGAACATATTTTACCGTCCGATGCCCGTACGTCTCACTACGTACCTTAGTTTCAAGAGTGGAGAAGTTGAAGAACTTTATCTTCTTGAAGTTGTTGGTACCTGGGATGATTCTACACAACCATACAAATCAATATTAGAAGCTAACTATAGTTCAATATCAAAAATTCCACAAAAATATCCAAAAACACAATATTTTGCATCTCGCGATCGATCGCCGCACGGGCGCGATTGATCGCGAGATCATTCTGCCCGATGCCAAAAAAATTATCCTTCGGCGATCGATCGCCGCATTTGGCGCGATCGATCGCCAGCCTCGCCGATCGATAGCCCAAAAGTGGCGATCGATCGCCGAATGCTTCTGGAGCCTACTGCTGGCTCGCGATCGATCGCCAAAAACGGGCGATCGATCGTCGACCCCTGCACATCGAAAATCACCATTTTTGCACCATAAATCCTTCACCAACATCACCAACACTTATACCAACAAACCAAAAACATAAAAACACCTTAAATCTTCAATCTACACCATTAAACAACCCCAAAAATCCTACACCCAACCAAAAATCATACCAACCCAAAACAAACCCATTTTCAAACTCAAATATCAACCCAAAACAAAATAGATCCATACAAAAACAACAAGGAATGATATATGTCCTTCGTAGGCCTCAAATCTTACCAAGAATAACAAGAATAAAGTTTTTGCAAGGACTTCTCTTCCCCCTTGAAGTCAAACTCGAAAATGGGAGGAAAAAGGTAGGGTTTGGAGAGTGTGTGTGGGGTCCTCTTTACTTAATCCATTATGTATCCATTAAACATACATATGTGAGTCTGAATTAAGTAATATACCATGCACAGATGAAGAGTTCATACTAGTTAAGTTGTTTACAAGGTTATCAAAAACCTAACAAACTATACAAAACATGTACATAAACAACCTAATTCAAAAGAACTCCTAGGCAGTGGTTCCCCTCGCAGCGGAATTCATGACTCACGCTCCCCACGTCTATGAGTCCCTACAGAAACATTCACACAATGAGTATAGATAACAAATATCTCAGTGCAATATCAAACCATAATATCAATATCAATGATAAAGCACAATTAAATCATCAATACGTGAATGTTCTGTATCATGCATCCACAAATGCACTATGTCATGACATGTCTCAACAATTTCCCTATTATCACGAGCCCCATATGATATGCCTAATCAGCTCAATATGTCAGTGGAACCACATCACATCTGCATATTAGCAGCACATATCATAGTACCATGCTCATCGGTGATAATAGCCAGAGCATATACCCACACCAAGTGTATATCTCTCAAACCAAAGCATATGTAGTATATCTATCGTGGCAACGATCCTAGCTAAAGCATATACCACACCAGGCATATCTCTCAAGGCAATGATCTCACCAAAGCATATACACATATCTATCAAGGCATCCATCCCAATCATATGAAATCCATATATGAATATGCATATGAACTACCAATCATATGACACAAGATAACATAAATCATATGATATCAAAACCATAACATCATCATCGCATCATATCTATACTCCGTACGTCAACACGTACCTGTATTGCGACACAAAAGCGATAAATCAGGTGTTGATAGCTAAATGCCTCTTTGCCCTGTCCCCAGAGATGATGCTACAACAATGCCAACAATATAACATGTTATCATAGGCATTAAAATCAAATTCTACAAAAATATAAAATTTTCAACATTCTGCCTTCACCGATCGATCGCCTCAAAATCTCGATCGATCGCCGAACTGTTCATGCTTCACCGATCGATCGCACAAAATCACCGATCTATCGTCACCTTGCACCGATCGATCGCCTCAAATCACCGATCGATCGCCTCATGCTCAAACCGCCTTAAACCTTCACTGGTCGCGGCGATCGATCGAGACCACAGCCGATCGATCGGCCCGATCAGAAAAAATGAGAAAATGGCGATTTTCAAGCTTATCTCCATGGTTCTTCTCCTATACCTCAAAGTTTAACATGTAAACATAATTCATGCAATCCCTAGTATCATATAAACATGTTTCTAACATCCTAGAAACAAATTCTTGGCAAAGAAACAAGTTATGATTCTACGCATACATATTTGATATTCCAATACACATACTTCAACACCAACTACACAAATCAAGTGTAAAACCATGAAATCCTTACCAAGATGGTACAATTTCACTTCACACACCTTCCTAGCTCAATTCACAAGTCAATCCCAAGCTTAAACCACAAAGCACTTGGAAGAGATGAAGAGGAGCTTGTGTGAGAGTTTTAGGTGAAAAGTGGTGTAAGTATGTGATTTCACCCCCTAATCCACTTGATATATATCCTTAGCTCCTTAATTTACTTATCATGCCATTTACAAGTAAGTACATGTGAAGTAACATGTACATGAAATGAAACTCAAATTCAAATGCAACTCCAATTGCAAATAAATTCACATGCATATACAAATTCAAATGCCTCCTATTTCATGTTCTTTGATATGTTACTATATTTCAAATCATAGACCATGTTTCATTCTTGGCCCTTACCATATCTCATTTCACACATGTATTACTTCATTCTTGGTTCCACCCGAACCCCCATTAACATACCACCATTTGATATAATTACACCATAATCATATCACACGTGTATACAACAATTCGAGGCATTACAATTCTCCCCCACTCATTGAATTTCGTCCTCGAAATTGCATATACAGACATAATACATGCATATGAGATATACAACTCAACAATCCTACGATATGAAAATAGGAAACATGATCATGTATACAATAAGACAATATGTATGTACCAACAGTATCATAAAACTGTAAAATCATACCAGAAAACAAATCCGGATACCGTTGCATCATATGCTGCTCCGTCTCCCACGTTGCCTCTTCGACACCCCGTCTGTCCCACTGTACCTTAACCATAGGAATCACCTTATTACGCAACCTGCGTTCAGCTCGATCCAAGATCATAACCGGTCGTTCCTCATACGACACATCTGTATCCAACTGTACATCAGGTAGCTGTAATACATGACTCGGATCTGGTTCATACTTCCTCAACAGTGAAACATGAAAAACATCATGAATACTACTCAATACTGGTGGTAGTGCTAAGCGATATGCCAACGTACCAATACGTTGCAACACCTCATATGGACCAACATACCGTGGAGACAATTTTCCACGCTTACCAAACCGTACTACACCTTTAAAAGGTGAAATTTTCAAGAACACACCGTCACCAACTTGAAATTCAAGTGGTCTACGTCGCTTATTGGCATATGCAGCCTGTCTATCCTGAGCAGTTTTAAGTTTCAATCGAATGACCTTTACTTTCTCTTCCATCTCATGAATCATATCCGGTCCAAGTAAGGAAGACTGATCCACATTATCCCAATACAATGGCGATCTACATCGTCGCCCATACAAAGCCTCAAATGGTGCCATCTGTATACTAGACTGATAACTGTTGTTATAAGAAAATTCCACTAATGGCAACGACTCTTGCCAAGAAGTATCAAACTCTAATACACAGGCACGCAACATATCCTCAAGCGTCTGTATCGTACGCTCTGTTTGTCCATCTGTCTGAGGATGATATGCTGTACTCAACCGTACTTCAGTTCCCAACGCTGTCTGTAACCCTTCCCAGAAATGAGAAGTAAACCTCGGATCCCTATCCGATACAATGGAAACTGGAATACCATGTAGTCTTACTACATGTTGAATGTATAACTGTGCCATTCTCAGATATGTATATGTCATACAATATGGCACAAAATGAGATACTTTGGTGAGTCGGTCAACAATCACCCAAATAGCATCGCAACCAGAAGACGTCTGTGGTAAATGAGTCACAAAATCCATCGTGATATGTTCCCATTTCCACTGAGGAATTTCCAGACTATGTAATTCACCTCCTGGTCTCTGTCTTTCCGCTTTCACTTGTTGACAGATCAAACACCGTTACACAAAGCTTAATACATCATGTTTCATACGTTTCCACCAAAATTGTGTACGTAAATCATGATACATTTTCTTCCCTCCAGGATGTATACTGTATCTACTACAATGAGCACGTTGTAGTAGTTCTTGGCGTAGTCCTAATGAAGCAGGTACTACCCAACAATTTCTATACTTCAACGTTCCATCACTTGTAAGTACAAATTGAGATAATTGTCCTTGACTTATCCTTTCCTTCCACTGTTGTACTTCATCATCAGTCATTTGTGCCGTTCTGATTTTCTCAAATATGTCGGGTTCAACCAACAATGTTGATACCCTTACTGGCACTAGTTCCATATCAAAATCATAACCCAAAGTACAACAAGAAGTCATCAATGCGGATAAATGAATTACCTCATTAGCCGTGTGATGTACCTTTCGACTCAAGGCATCTGCTGTAAGATTAGCTTTTCCTGGATGATATTCAATCTCACAATCATAATCTTTCAACAGATCCATCCATCTCCTTTGTCTCATATTCAACTCCGCTTGAGTGAATAAAAATTTTAAACTCTTATGATCTGTGTATATGGTAAAAGACGTACCATATAAATAATGTCGCCATATCTTCAATGCAAAGACAATGGCAGCCAATTCCAGATCATGTACTGGATATCGCATTTCATGTGGCTTCAACTGTCGTGATGCATAAGCCACTACATGTTTATCCTGCATCAATACACAACCCAAACCAAGTAAAGATGCATCAGTATATACGGCAAACCTGTCATGCTCAGATGGAATGATCAAGACTGGAGCTGTAGTCAATCGATGTTTTAATTCCTAGAAACTACGCTCACAAGCCTCTGACCATTGAAATGCTACTCCTTTCTGTGTCAAATGTGTCAATGGTTTGGCAATCGCTGAAAATCCTTCAACGAACCGTCTATCTCATTGTCCCATCCTTCTTCTTCACAAACAATACCGGAGCACCCCCAAGGCGATACACTAGGACGTATGTACCCCTTGTCCAATAAATCTTGCAATTGCGTTTTCAACTCTTTCAATTCAGTTGGTGCCATCCGATAAGGAGCCCGTGAAATTGCAGAAGTACCAGGTATCAAATCAATACCAAATTCCACTTCTCGACTCGGTGGAAATCCAGGTATCTCAGCTGGAAACACCTCCGCATATTCTGCAACCACTGGTATCTCCTCCACTTTCCTTTCTCTTTTCTGTTCATTTACATCAAGGGCATAAATCAAATAACCCGCATGTCCACGCTCTAACAAACGCGACATTCGGATTGCTGATATCAAAGGAATCCTTGCCCTCGATCCCTGACCATAAAATAACCATTGATTTCCAGTTTCAGACTGAAATCTCACAATCTTTTGACTACAATCCACAACAGAGTGATATTTACTCAATACATCAATTCCAAGGATGCAATCAAAATCGGACATAGCTAACACAATCAAATCAGCTTGTAGTCCATACTCAGTCTCAAACTGAATAGTACAATCAGACACACTCTGACAAGTCATTACAGTAGTTCCCATGGGTGTCGAGACATAAAGAGGCATCAACAGTGGAGACGAGCATATATGATACTGATCAACAAAAGCTTGTGCAATAAAAGAATGTGATGCACCAGTATCAATCAACAGTAAGGCAGGATAAGTAAACAAAGTACACTTACCCGCTATCACAGTATCAGGAGCTGCCTCTGCTTCCTCCCTGTTCAGTGCATACACCTGAGCCTGAGGTGTTCCTGCCCTCTGTCCTCCACCAGATTGTGGTACACCCTGTGGTCTCTGCTGCACTGTATTCTCTGACACTGGTCCTCTCCTCTGTTGTCCACCCACTTGAGGACAATCACGGATCACATGTCCCGGTTTCCCACAACGGAAACAAACCACCGTATCAACCTGTGGACAATTTCTTTGATAATGTGGCCCTCCACATTTAAAACATTGTAATCCACGTCCACTACTACTACTACTGCCTTGGGACTGTCCTTTCGATTTGCGATCACCCCCTTTTTGTGATCCAAAACGTTTTCCACTAAACCTAGATGAAGATGCACCACCTCGTGGTGATTTAAATGATTCCCCTCTAGGTCTCATACTGTCAGATGTAGGTGGTTGAGCTTGTCCAACATCTGTATATACCCCTGCAGCAATCTCAGCCATCTCAGCTCTAGTCAACGCTTCTTCATATGATGTAGGGTTATTGGACATTACTCTATCAAACAATTCAGGCCTCAACCCTTTCACAAACTGTCTGATCTTTGCCTTGGTGTTAACAGGAATATGTGGCACATACCGGAGCAAAGAAGAGTAATGCACAGCATAATCAGATACTGTCATTGATCCCTGTCTCAAATGCGTAAATTCATCCTCTTTCCTCTGCCTTGCAGCAACAGAGAAATAATGCTCCAGGAACTTCGTTCGAAATACATCCCAGTTAACCGTATGTCCTTGAGCCTTCAACTCAAGTACTGTGGACTTCCACCACATCATAGCTTTCTTGGCTAACTGGAATTCAGCTAAACGTAACTAAGCAGTCTTGGCACACGGTGCTGATACAAAGATTTGTTCCACACGTTCTAGCCACTCCTCTGCCAGTTCCCCTGACTCAGTCCCCTCAAACCTAGGTGGCTGATAGCTCAGAAATTGCG
Organism: Haberlea rhodopensis; assembly: GCA_907163345.1. Classification (NCBI taxonomy): domain Eukaryota; kingdom Viridiplantae; phylum Streptophyta; class Magnoliopsida; order Lamiales; family Gesneriaceae; genus Haberlea; species Haberlea rhodopensis. The sequence goes on from CAJQUN010000242.1 coordinate 149,173, forward strand.
TCAATGTCAATTCTCCAGGCAACAGTACCTGTTCCACTGGTCCTTGCTCAATCGGTGGTGGTGGCACAGGCACCATCCTTACACTAGCATTGCCACTCAAGGCGTCCCCAACATCCTCATGATACCCTCTGTCTGTCATAACTGTATAACAAGGGTTAACAATAACATTTACAAGTATATAACATGTTAGAATAACATCATATTCCAAATCCTAACATGCTAATACCATTCTCAAAGTGTTTAGGTAACTCCCTAAACCACTTCCTCTACCCATGTTCACCCCGTTCTCGAACCACTGCTCTGATACCACTAATGTGGGGTCCTCTTTACTTAATCCATTATGTATCCATTAAACATACATATGTGAGTCTGAATTAAGTAATATACCATGCACAGATGAAGAGTTCAAAGTTAAGTTGTTTACAAGGTTATCAAAAACCTAACAAACTATACAAAACATGTACATAAACAACCTAATCCAAAAGAACTCCTAGGCAGTGGTTCCCCTCGCAGCGGAATTCATGACTCACGCTCCCCACGTCTATGAGTCCCTACAGAAACATTCACACAATGAGTATAGATAACAAATATCTCAGTGCAATATCAAACCATAATATCAATATCAATGATAAAGCACAATTAAATCATCAATACGTGAATGTTCTGTATCATGCATCCACAAATGCACTATGTCATGACATGTCTCAACAATTTCCCTATTATCACGAGCCCCATATGATATGCCTAATCAGCTCAATATGTCAGTGGAACCACATCACATCTGCATATTAGCAGCACATATCATAGTACCATGCTCATCGGTGATAATAGCCAGAGCATATACCCACACCAAGTGTATATCTCTCAAGCCAAAGCATATGTAGTATATCTATCGTGGCAACGATCCTAGCCAAAGCATATACCACACCAGGCATATCTCTCGAGGCAATGATCTCACCAAAGCATATACACATATCTATCAAGGCATCCATCCCAATCATATGAAATCCATATATGAATATGCATATGAACTACCAATCATATGACACAAGATAACATAAATCATATGATATCAAAACCATAACATCATCATCGCATCATATCTATACTCCGTACGTCAACACGTACCTGTATTGCGACACAAAAGCGATAAATCAGGCGTTGATAGCTAAATGCCTCTTTGCCCTGTCCCCAGAGATGATGCTACAACAATGCCAACAATATAACATGTTATCATAGGCATTAAAATCAAATTCTACAAAAATATAAAATTTTCAACATTCTGCCTTCACCGATCGATCGCCTCAAAATCTCGATCGATCGCCGAACTGTTCATGCTTCACCGATCGATCGCACAAAATCACCGATCTATCGTCACCTTGCACCGATCGATCGCCTCAAATCACCGATCGATCGCCTCATGCTCAAACCGCCTTAAACCTTCACTGGTCGCGGCAATCGATCGAGACCACAGCCGATCGATCGGCCCGATCAGAAAAAATGAGAAAATGGCGATTTTCAAGCTTATCTCCATGGTTCTTCTCCTATACCTCAAAGTTTAACATTTAAACATAATTCATGCAATCCCTAGTATCATATAAACATGTTTCTAACATCCTAGAAACAAATTCTTGGCAAAGAAACAAGTTATGATTCTACGCATACATATTTGATATTCCAATACACATACTTCAACACCAACTACACAAATCAAGTGTAAAACCATGAAATCCTTACCAAGATGGTACAATTTCACTTCACACACCTTCCTAGCTCAATTCACAAGTCAATCCCAAGCTTAAACCACAAAGCACTTGGAAGAGATGAAGAGGAGCTTGTGTGAGAGTTTTAGGTGAAAAGTGGTGTAAGTATGTGATTTCACCCCCTAATCCACTTGATATAGATCCTTAGCTCCTTAATTTACTTGTTATCATGCCATTTACAAGTAAGTACATGTGAAGTAACATGTACATGAAATGAAACTCAAATTCAAATGCAACTCCAATTGCAAATAAATTCACATGCATATACAAATTCAAATGCCTCCTATTTCATGTTCTTTGATATGTTACTATATTTCAAATCATAGACCATGTTTCATTCTTGGCCCTTACCATCTCTCATTTCACACATGTATTACTTCATTCTTGGTTCCACCCGAACCCCCATTAACATACCACCATTTGATATAATTACACCATAATCATATCACACGTGTATACAACAATTCGAGGCATTACAGTGTGTTGGGGATTTGATAAAGTGAGGGGTAAAGTGAAATAAAAAGGGGTATAGTGGGGTTATAAGAGTCGTTAATTAAATTGCACCCCATAATATGATGATAAAATACCCCAACATGGTATTTTAAAAGCATTTTACAAAAATGCACCCAACTCCCAATAATTTCATGTTTTCCAAATAAATGCCAACCATTACAATTAAATCATGCTAACACCCAATTTCCCAACATGCACAACATGCACCCCGAAATACAACCCCCAGGTCACGCCTACCATGTGACTAAGCATTTCAACAAGATAATTAATTTTAACACATAATTCAATTATTTAACATAATTAATGCCCAAATTGCAATTAATCATTTCGGGGATATCACAATACTCCCTACTTATAAGATTTCGACCTCGAAATCGCATGCACTTACCCAAAACGAAACTAAACATAAATCACATACAAGAAAATAGTTCCGGGTAATGCTGCACCATATGCTGCTCTGTCTCCCACGTGGCCTCCTCAACACCCCTACTATCCCACTGAACCTTTACCATCGGTATAACCTTGCTCCGAAGTCTGCAATCCTCTCGATCCAGAATTCTAACCGGTCGTTCCACGTAGGACACATCTGAACCCAACTGAACCTCTGAGGGCTGTAAAACATGAGACGGATCTGGCTCATACTTCCGTAACATAGAGACATGAAAGACGTCATGTATACCATACAATGACGGCGGTAGAGCCAAACGGTAAGCCAAAGTACCGATACGCTGTAATATCTCATATGGCCCAACATACCTCGGAGACAACTTCCCGCGCATACCAAAACGAACCACACCTATGAAAGGTGAGATCTTCAAGAAGACCTTATCTCCCACTTGGAATTCCAACGGTCACCGCCGTTTATTAGCGTAGGCTGTTTGCCTATCCTGAGCCGCTTTCATTTTCTGACGAATCACTTTGATCTTCTCTTCCATTTCTCAAATCAATTCCGGTCCCCCGACCGTCTTACTAGTCAAGTCCTCCCAGTATAACGGCGACCTACAACGTCGACCGTAAAGAGCTTCAAATGGAGCCATCTGAATGCTCGCCTGGTAACTGTTATTATAAGAGAACTCTACCAGTGGCACTGAATCTTGCCATGGAGTATCAAACTCCAATACACATGCCCTCAACATATCTTCGAGCGTCTGTATGGTACGCTCTGTCTGACCATCTGTCTGAGGGTGATAAGCTGTACTCAGTCTAACCTCCGTACCCAAAGCTGACTGAAGACCTTCCCAAAAATGTGATGTGAACCGTGGGTCTCTGTCAGACACAATCGAGACTGCAACCCCATGTAACCTTACCACGTCCCATACATACAATTGGGCCATCTTGAAGTATGTGTACGACATACAATAAGGGATGAAGTGAGCCACCTTCGTCAATCTATCCACGATCACCCAGATCGCATCATATCCCGAGGCAGTCCTTGGCAAGTGGGTCACGAAGTCCATAGATATGTGTTCCCACTTCCACTCCGGTATCTCTAAACTCTTCAACTTGCCACCGGGCCTCTGCCTCTCCGCTTTTACTTGCTGACAAATCAAACTCTTCTTGACAAATGTGATGACGTCTCTTTTCATCCGCCTCCACCAAAACTGGTCACACAAGTCCTTGTACATCTTTCTCCCACCTGGATGTATTCTAAACTTGCTGCTATGTGCACGATGCAAGATCCCTTGACGCAACTCCGGTGCCCTCGGCACTACCCAACGGTTACCAAGCCTCAAGGAACCATCTTCTGCCACTCTGAACTTTGATGACTGACCCAGACGTGATAATGATAACCATCTCTGCACCACAACGTCTGACATCTGAGCTTTCCTGATAGATTCAAAGATGTCTGGCTCTGCCAACAGGGTCGATACATGTACCGGTGATGTGTCCACATCAAAGTCATATCCCAGATGACAACAAGAAGTCATCATGGCTTATAACTGAATAACATCCTCCACGGTATACTTCACCTTCCTACTCAAGGCGTCAGCTGTCAGGTTCGCCTTCCCCTGATGGTACTCTATCTCGCAGTCATAGTCCTTGAGTAAATCCATCCATCTCCTCTGCCTCATATTCAGCTCCGCTTGGGTGAATAAGAACTTCAAGCTCTTATGGTCTGTATAAATGGTAAATGAAGTGCCATATATGTAATGCCGTCAAATTTTCAAGGTGAAAATGATAGCCGCCAGTTCCAAATCATGAATTGGGTATCTGGTCTCATGAGGCTTCAACTGCCTCGAAGCATAAGCCACCACGTGCTTATCCTGCATCAGTACACAGCCCAAACCCTGCAGTGATGCATCCGTGTACAAAGCAAACCTTTCGTTCTCCGAAGGAATCACCAATACAGGTGCTGTAGTCAACCGGTGCTTCAACTCTTGGAAGCTCTGTTCACATGCCTCGGACCACAAAAACGGAACTCCTTTCTGGGTCAACTGCGTCAACGGCTTAGCGATCTTATAGAATCCCTCGACGAAACGTCGGTAATAACCCGCTAAACCAAGGAAGCTCCGGATCTCGGGCACAGATGTAGGCGCAGACCAATCCATCACTGCCTCTACCTTCCTGGGGTCCACAGATATCCCTCGACAAAACGTCGGTAATAACCTGCTAAGCCAAGGAAGCTCCGTATCTCGGGCACAGAAGTGGGTGCAGCCCACTCCATCACAGCTTCAATCTTCCTGGGATCCACAGATATCCCGCTGCTAGATATAACATGACCCAAGAACACTACACTGCTCAACCAGAACTCGCACTTGCTAAGCTTTTCATATAACTAATGATCCCTGAGGGTCTGGAGTACTGTCCTCAAGTGCCTTACATGATCTTCTTCAGTCTGCGAGTAAATGAGTATACCGTCAATGAAAACAATGATGAACTTATCCAAATACGGTTGGAACACCTTGTTCATCAGGCTCATAAAAATAGCTGGGGCATTCGTCACTCCAAAAGGCATGACTAGGAATTCATAGTGCCCATATCTAGTCTTGAAGGCTGTCTTTTGAACATCATCTTCTCTTACTCGAATCTGATGATACCCCAACCTCAGATCGATCTTACTGTAGAGCCTCGTACCCTGCAACTGGTCAAACAAATCATCGATCCTCGGAAGTGGATACTTGTTCTTCACTATGGCTTTGTTCAGTTGTCTGTAATCGATGCACAGACGCATCGAACCATCTTTCTTCTTAACAAATAAAACTGGTGCACCCCAGGGTGATACGCTAGGGCGTATATAGCCCTTATCGAGGAGCTCTTGCAACTGAATCTTTAACTCCCTTAGCTCCGCTGGTGCCATCCTATATGGGGCAAGAGAAATGGCAGACGTCCCCGGTAGTAACTCAATCCCAAACTCGACCTCTCTCGTCGGTGGGAATCCGGGAATCTCTTCCGGAAATACATCAGGAAACTCTACCACTACGGGTACATCCTCAACCTTTAATTCTTCCTTCTTTTCCGAAACATCAACAGCATAGATGAGATATCCCGAATGGCCTCGTTCCAATAACTGTGCCATCTTGACAGTAGATATCAACGGGATTTTTGAACGGGAACCATCCCCAAAGAATGTCCACTGGACTCCCATATCAAATCTGAATCGGACAGTCCTCTGCCTGCAGTTCACAACTGCCTGATACCTGTTCAGAACATCAATGCCTACAATGCAGTCAAAGTCTGACATCCCCAGAACAATCAAATCTGACCTTAGCTCGTTATCCTCAAAATAAATGAGGCCATCATAGACAATCTGATCAGTAATCGAACTTCTTCCAGTGGGGGTCGAGACTATAAGAGGTGTGGGCGACGGAGAAGTGCATATGTGGTGCCTTTCCACAAAACTTGTCGACACGAAAGAGTGTGACGCACCTGTGTCGATCAATATAAAAGCAGGGTGCGTAAATAAAAGACACGTACCCGCTATAACCTCCTCCGGTGCCGCTGTAGCCTGCTCCCTTGTCAATGCATAGACTTGCCCCTGAGGTGGCCCCATGGGCTGACCTCAATACTGCCTCGGTGCAAAAGGTGGTATGTGTTGTGCTGCTCTGTCCGCAGGCCTCCCCGCAGAGTTCTGTTGCCTTCCCCTGTTGGGACACTGTCGAGCAAAGTGGCATTTGTCGCCACAAACATAACATCCCACACAGTCTTTCCCCAAATGTGGTTGCCCACAAAGAGTGCACTGGACCTTCCCAAATCTGTCTCCCTGAGACTGCCCTCTTCCAGATGGGGCATCGTTCCTACGGCTTCCTTTCCATCGATTCTCGGGCTTCTTACCACTGAATCTCGACGCTGAAGTGTTCCCCCTAGGCTTAAACTGATCACCCCTGGGCTTCAAATTGTTAGAAGTAGGTTTCTGAGGGGGTGCTGGAGGTGGCACAGCATCAGGATATGCACCAACTCCCAGTTCGGCTAGCTCAGCCCTTGAAAGTGCGTCGTCAAAGCAAGCAGGGCCATAAGTGATCACCCTGTCATACAGTTCAGGCCTCAAGCCCTTCATGAAGTTCCTCATCTTCGCTTGAGTGCTTGCAGCAATGTGAGGTACATATCTGAGCAAGGAACAGTATTGAAGAGCATAATCTGACACAGGCATGTTACCTTGCTTGAGGTTAGTAAACTCATCTTCCTTGACCTGTCGTGCAGCAGCTGAGAAGTAGCGGGTCAGAAATTGAGTCCTAAACAGCTTCCAATTGATCTCCTGACCCTGAGCCTCTTGCTCTATCACTGTGGTCTTCCACCACATCAGTGCCTTCTTGGCCAATTGGAACTCTGCTAGCCTTATCCAGGATGTCTTAGCACAAGGAGCTGCCACAAATATCTGTTCTATTCTCTCCAACCATTCCTCAGCCATCTCCCCAGTCTCAGTTCCTTTGAACATCGGGGGTGGGTATGTCAGAAATTGAGCAAAACTTAGTTCTCCTGGTAATAACTGTTGTTCAGAAGGTTCTTCACCCAAGGCTGGCGGTGGTAGGGGATTCGTACGCCCAGCACTTGCATTAACACTTACCACATCACCCACTTCCACATTTGCTACCATACTGCAAGACAAGGGTTAACAACAATACCCAAAAGCAGTTCATATAATACATCGTTAGATAATCAAACAAGTTAGTGTTACATCATATACTTCATATGCAACTTAAGCACAAAACATGTTTAGAAGTGAGCACCTAGCTAACTTATTGCTAAGGCTACCCTTCACTCATTCCCGGGTTATCTAACCACTGCTCTGATTCCACTAATGTAGGGTCTTCCTACCTTAACATCATTATAATCACATATTATGGACTAATCATGCATTCATATCATCTTAGGGTTCCGGTTGTAGCTTTGAGCTAATAGAATTACAGGCCAAAATAAAATTTCAAAAGCTAATTAATTACATTCTCAATAATAAATGTTAAAGCTATAGATTTACACTACTCCTAGAGTAGAGACTATCAAAATCCTGTATCCTATATTCATCTTGCTCCTTTTAGCTCACTGCCTCAACCCGACCCTAGACCCTTCAGTCCAAAAGTGTACCTACAGGAACAACCCATCATGAGCATGTACATCATTACTTAACATCATAAGGTAATGGCATATAAATAAATGCATGAAAATAATCGTAACATATACTTCCTGGTTAATCGTATTAACACACTTAGTCGTCCCTGTTTCATAGTCATGCATATGGGCATCTTACCCTATCGTATGGCATCTTACCATATCATAAACATCGTGTGGCATCTTACCACGAGGACATCTTACCCTATCGTATGGCATCTTACCATATCATGAACCTCGTGTGGCATCTTACCACGAGGGCATCTTACCCTATCGTGTAATGCCTCGATTTATGTTATATACGTGTGATATGATTATGGTGTACTTATATCACGTGGTGGTATGATATTGGGGGTTCGGGTGGAACTAAGAATGAATAAATACATGTATAGTAGAATATACCATTGGTGTACATGTAGCATGCATTTGAAGGTGCATTAGAATGTACATGTGAGTTGCATTTGACATGAGTTTGAAGGGAATTACATGTGCATGTGAATTTACTTGCAATTGGAATTTGAATTTGAGTTTCATTTCAAGTACATGTTACTTAGCATGTCATTAACTCCAAATGATATGATAGTAAGTGTTTAGGGAAACAAATGACCTTATATCAAGTGAATTATGGAGGCAAAATCACATAGTACTCACTTTACACCTACTAAAACACTACACAAGCTCCTCTCCATTTCTTTCAAGGTTTTGTTGATTTGAGCTTGGGTTTCAATTGTAACTTGAGCTAAGAGGGTGTGTGAAGTGGAATTGTACCATCTTGGTAAGAAATTCATAGTTGTATACTTGATTTTGTCATTGGTGTTGATGTATGAGACATAGCATATCAAGTGTTCATGTGTACAATCATAACATGTTTATATGCTAGGAATTGGAATCTATGATGTTAGAATCATGTGAAGATGTTCCTAGATAGTGCATGAAACATGTTTACATGTTAAAATTTGAGTTGTAGGAGAAGAGCTAGGAGGATAAGCTCAAAATCGCCATGTTCTGAACTTTCTGGACATCGGCGATCGATCGCGAGCTTTGTGGCGATCGATCGCCGAGACAGAGTAAATTTTAAGGCGGTTAAATCATGTGGCGATCGATCGGTGAAAATGTGGCGATCGATCGCGAGCAACAGAACACTTTGGCGATCGATCGCGAGGTTTGGCGATCGATCGCGAGGGAGGCAGAACAGTTTGGCGATCGATCGGTGAAATGTGCGATCGATCGCCAGAGTTCAAATCTTGAAAAATTTTATATTTTGTAGAATTTGATTTTAATGCCTATGATAACATGATATATTGTTGGCATTGTTGTAGCATCATCTCAGGGGACAGGGCAAAGAGGCAATTAGCTATCAACGCCTGCTTTATCGCTTTTGTGTCGCAATACAGGTACGTGTTGACGTACGGAGTATAGATATGATGCGATGATGATGTTATGGTTTTGATATCATATGATTTATGTTATCTTGTGTCATATGATTGGTAGTTCATATGCACGTTCATACATGGATTTCATATGATGGGGATGGATGCCTTGATAGATATGTGTATATGCTTTGGTGAGATCATTGCCTCGATAGATATGCCTGGTGTGGTATATGCTTTGGCTGGGATCGTTGCCACGATAGATATACTACATATGCTTTGGCTTGAGAGATATACGCCTGGTGTGGGTATATACTCTGGCTATTATCACCAATGAGCATGGTACTATGATATGTGCTGCTAATATGCAGATGTGATGTGGTTCCACTGACATATTGAGCTGATTAGGCATATCATATGGAGCTCGTGATAATAGGGAAATTGTTGAGACATGTCATGACATAGTGCATTTGTGGATGCATGATACAGAACATTCACGTATTGATGATTTATTTGTGCTTTATCATTGATATTGATATTGTGGTTCGATATTGCACTGAGATAATTGTTATCTATACTCACGTTGTGAATGTTTCTGTAGGGACTCATAGACGTGGGGAGCGTGAGTCATGATTTCCGCTGCGAGGGGAACCACTGCCTAGGAGTTCTTTTGGATTAGGTTGTTTATGTACATGTTATGTATAGTTTGTTAGGTTTTTGATAACCTTGTAAACAACTTAACTAGTATGAACTCTTAATCCGTGCATGGTACATTACTTAATTCAGACTCACATATGTATGTTTAATGGATACATAAAGGATTAAGTAAAGAGGACCCCACATTAGTGGTATCAGAGCAGTGGTTCGAGAACGGGGTGAACATGGGTAGAGGAAGTGTATTAGGGCGTTACCTAAACACTTTGAGAATGGTACATGTTATATACTTGTGAATGTTATTGTTAACCCTTGTTATACAGTTATGACAGACAGAGTACTACATGAGGATGTTGGAGATGCCATGAGTGGCAATGCGAGTGTGAGGATGGTGCCTGTGCCACCACCACCGATTGAACAAGGGCCAGTGGAACAGGTACTGTTGCCTGGAGAATTGACATTGACGCAATTTCTGAGCTATCAGCCACCTAGGTTTGAGGGGACTGAATCAGGAGAACTGGCAGAGGAGTGGCTGGAACGTGTGGAACAGATCTTTGTGTCAGCACCGTGTGCTAAGACAGCTTGGTTACGCTTAGCTGAATTCCAGTTAGCTAAGAAAGCTATGATGTGGTGGAAATCCACAGTACTTGAGTTGAGGGCTCAAGGACATACAGTGAACTGGGATGTATTTAGAACAAAGTTTCTGGAGCATTATTTCTCTGTTGCTGCAAGGCAGAGGAAAGAGGTTGAATTTACGCATTTGAGACAGGGATCAATGACAGTATCTGATTATGCTGTGCATTATTCTTCTTTGCTCCGGTATGTGCCACATATTGCTGTTAACACCAAAGCTAAGATCAGACAATTTGTGAAAGGTTTGAGGCCTGAATTGTTTGATAGGGTCATGTCCAATAACCCTACATCATATGAAGAAGCGTTGACTAGAGCTGAGATGGCTGAGATTGCTGTAGGGGTATATACAGATGTTGGACAAGCCCAACCACCTACATCTGACAGTATGAGACCTAGAGGGGAATCATTTAAATCACCACGAGGTGGTGCATCTTCATCTAGGTTTAGTGGGAAATGTTTTGGATCACAAAAAGGGGGTGATCGCAAATCTAAGGGACAGTTCCAAGGTAGTAGTAGTGGCAGTGGTGTGCAATGCTTTAAATGTGGTGGACCACATTTAAAACGAGATTGTCCTCAATTCAATCCAGTAGTTTGTTTCCGTTGTGGGAGGTCCGGACATGTGATCCGTGATTGTACTCAAGTGGGTGGACAACAGAGGAGAGGACCCATTTTAGAGACTACAGTACAACAGAGACCACAGGGTGTACCACAGTCTGGTGGAGGACAGAGGACAGGAACACCTCAGGCTCAGGTGTATGCACTGAACAGGGAGGAAGCAGAGGCAGCTCCTGATGATGTGATAGCGGGTAAGTGTACTTTGTTTACTTATCCTGCTTTACTGTTGATTGATACCGGTGCATCACATTCTTTTATTGCACAAACATTTATTGATCGGTATCATATATGCTCGTCTCCACTGTTGATGCCTCTTTATGTTTCGACACCCATGGGAACTACTGTAATGACTTGTCAGAGTGTGTCTGATTGTGATATTCAGTTTGAGACTGAGTATGGACTACAGGCTGATTTGATTGTGTTAGACATGTCAGATTTTAATTGCATCCTTGGAATTGATGTGTTGAGTAAATATCACTCTGTTGTGGATTGTAGTCAGAAGATAGTGAGATTTCAGTCTGATACTGGCAATCAATGGTTATTCTATGCCAGGGATCGAGGGCAAGGATTCCTTTGATATCAGCAATCCGAATGTCGCGTTTGTTAGAGCGTGGACATGCGGGTTATTTGATTTATGCCCTTGATATCACAGAACAGAAACTAGAAAGGAAAGTGGAGGAGATATTAGAAGCTAAACAATAGCCAAATACCAAAAATTTAATAAAAATCATCATTTTCCATGTTTTAAACAGTGGCGATCGATCGCTACTTGAGGCGATCGATCGCCTCACTTTTTGCCTTGCGGCGATCGATCGCGAAAAATATGGCGATCGATCGCCTGTAGCGATTTTTGCTACTGGCTTTCGGCGATCGATCGCCTCATACAGGGCGATCGATCGCCACCTGCTGGTGCGCGATTTTTCACCATTCTTTAGCATTTTTCAAGCTCCAACTTATACCTTTCAAACCCAAACTTTCCTACAACATCAATATCATCAAAACTCACTAGAACCCACATAAAACACTTCAAAAATCATACCCCAACAACATACAACACATACCCAAAACAAACCCACATAAATCACTTCAAAATCACCCCATTTCAAAACCAAACATCATAAAAACATTAGGAAGGGTTCCATACCTCTTGAAGACTTCAAACCCACATCAATCTGTGAAGTGTGCATAGCTTAGTGAAGATTGTGTGAACTTTGTAATAGTCTTAAGAAGTCTCTAATACATGCTAGAACTTAACTACATGCTCTTTGAGGCGTATGTCTAGACTGCTTGCAAACATGAAAGTGATATAGGCAATCTTTGATGCGTTTGAGCCTTTCAAGCCTACCATGTAAATAAAATCAATCTCTAGTACCCTTTTTGAGCTTTAATGTAAAAGAATGGCAGTATGCTAAGCATACTAAAGACCCCCATTCAACATTCCTTGACTAGCTTATCATCCTACCCTTTTAGCCTAAATATGATTTCAATCCATACCTTTTAAGGGAGTATGATGTATTTCATTCAAATGCACTTGGAATCATTGAAGTATATTTGTGAACTTTATTGTCAAAAGAATGAAATACATGAAAGAAAAGGAATGCCTTGAGGAAATATATAAAAATATGACTCCAAGGGGAGCCAAGGCACAAAAGAAGAAAAATGTTGAAACAAAAGTTGAAAAATTCAAGCAAGAAGAGAAGCTTTTAGTGTGCATATCATCATACTCTCTTACTCGATATATCCTTACCTTTCTTTCATAAGCCAATACATAGGCCACACTACAAGCTAATAAAGACCTACTTGATTTATGTTTGCAAAGTGGCTAAGATAGTGGAGAAGAGTGTGCAAGTGAGCTTATACTTGTGTTAGTGTATGACTTGAACTATTGTGAGTTTACATCTGTTGGATCTATAATTTGTACATGACACTTGTTCATGACCACACACACACGTTCACTGCTTTGTTGGGTACGAAATGTTTAGGGATTGAAATTGTTCCACTGTTAATTTTTCACCGCCTTTCATTACTATGCATGTTTATAATTGTTGAGGCATAAAAGTGAGGACAAGTTAGTTTGTTTTTATGCTATGAGCCAAGCAAAAAGATTTTAGTTTTGTCTGATTTACTCGAGGTCGAGTAAAGATTAAGTATGGGGGTGTTTGATGTGACTAGAAATAGACACATCTATTGCGCTTAATTGTCTACGATTTGGTATATTTTGATGGATAAATTGATACATATGCTACCTAATCGTATATTTGTGTAAATGTAGGGAAAGGTGAAGAAATCAAGCTAAAATGATGAAAGAAGCAATAAAGTTGAAGAAAAGAGGAAAAAACCAGAATCCAAGACACATGTTGCTCCTTTCTCCTCATATTTCTATATGTTCGAGCCATGTTTTGGAAATGTGGTCCATAGAAAAGTTGTAGAACTTTGAGTTATCTTCGCGTGGACAGCTGATTCATCGAATTCGGAGTTCGGACGAGAAAGTTACGGCCAAAATACGAAACTCGCCAGAAAAATTGATGACAGGCGTAATTACGCCATTATTAGGCGTAATTACGCCAACGCTACGGCATCTGTAGGCTTAGCTACGCCATTCTACGCGTATTTACGCCAGAAGACTTTTGGAAAGTGTAAAAACTTGATTTCTTTCCTTCCCACATGGATTCTAACCTACTCCATCAGCCTCCCTATACATATATGCACGAAAATCAGACCTAAAAACATCTAGATAGTTAGGGTAGAATAATTTTAGACTAGTTTTATATTTTCTTTTCAATTTTGTTGAAGAACGGCTACGAAGATCGAAGCGAAGGCGGGATTGACACCTCGACGAGCGGAGATCGGATTAGTTTTCTTTCCCTTGTTTTTATTTATAGTTTTGCTTTAATTATGTGTAGCTAGTCTTAATTCTTGGTTGAGGAAGACAAAACCTTGGATTTATTTATCTTGGGGAGATTCATACGATTTTGTTTATCGATTTTATTGAATTCATTATTTTTCTGATTTTGTTGATATGATTGATGTTTGTTTATTGGATTGACAACCTAGTAACTTGCATATAATCTATTGCTAATTGGATATCAAATAAGAGATTGTTTGAGTAATCTAATTGAAGAAGCAACTAAGATCGATAATTGCCTGCTGTTGGTGTTATTAAATTCTTAGAGAAAACCATTGACTAAATTATATAAACCGCTTGTGTTTATGTTGTTTAGATTCATCGCTCACTAGTTTTGAATGATGTCATGATTTTAATCTTGAATATGCATATAGAGATTGATTGATTGGTAAAAGTTAAATTAGAACGCTTGGACTAATTGACTATGAATAAGGTGAGGGAGGAATTAGATTTCCAATTGATGAATATTCAAGTAAAATTGAGTCTTTTGTGAATCGATGAAATAGATGATAATATCCAAGGTAGATTCGACTGATACCAAGAATCGCTTTCATTAGTTAATCTTTGTTTTTAATTTTCATTAGTATAATTCAACCTCACAACCCCATCATTTATTATTCTTTTGTTTTGATTTTCATTAACACAAGAATTCACACCTCCTCGTGGGATCGATCCCTACTCACGCTACTACATTATTGTTATCAATCTTGAGGATTGAGTGGGGTTAATTTGGGCGTACACGATAAGCGCACACCAGGGCCCGATCCTAATGTGGTGTTTAATTAACACATAATGATTAATTTGCGTAAACAGCGGAAGATTTATTTCAAAGGTCTTATCAAATGGCCCTAAAAAAATTTCGCTTTTAGGTGATACATATATACTGATACTTAAAATATGTAATTCTTGTTTCCAATTCAACATGTTGATCATAACATAAATTATCAAGTATATCATCAACCAGTAGTAGAATAATTAAAATACAGATACTCGGGGCATACCCCGGTAATTTAAAACATAAGTAAAAATATTCTAACAACTATTGGGACACAAAACATAAAATATAAACCTGAGCTCGCTCTCAAGGAGCTCTGGTATCTCTCGATGCGTCGCTGAAAGCATCGTCACCATGTCCTCCTGTAAAGCCTTTCATGCCCGAACAATAAATGACGTGACAGCCCCCACAAAGGGGGTCAGTACCCCAGTACGAGAAATAAATAAATCATGTCAAATGACAAAGTATCATGCAATGCATACCATGTATGAATGCGATGTATGAATGGGTACAAGGAATCGAATATCAAGATACCAAAATCGGAGTCCAAAGGAAGGTATCATCAAATCATCAAAGCTCGAGCAGAGGGTGACAGTATACGTACATTGCGCTAGGAAAACTCATCCTATGTATGTTACTGCATCCAGCCCTCGTGTCTAGGTCCGGTCGCACCTGCACGTGACTACAGTTACTACATATACTGTCTGTCATCGCCATGCTCGTCGTACCCGACACTCAGAGTAAGTCAACTCAGTCAAATCATGGATATCAAAGGAATGATAGATCAATATGATATGCCCATTGATAAGTGTGATTTTTACACTTAATTTGATATATGATTAGGGGTGTTTTTGTAGTGATTCCTAGAAAATATTACACGTTTTGGTATATATTTGTATATGTCAGGAATCTAGGTCCAAATGCATAAAAGTGGATGAAATGAGCTTAAAAATGCTGAAAAAGGACCAAACTGAGCAAATCTGGAAAAGCAGGGACCAAATCGCAAGAATGGAGATTTGAGGTCCGCGATCGATCGCCAATAACGAAGATCGATCGCCACCATCCAGAATGTTTCCGCGATCGATCGCCAAATGACGAAGATCGATCGCCAAACCCTGAAAAATCGAGATTTTGTTTCCTACTTGGTGATTTTGTGTCCAAACTTTGCAAAACTCCTCCACATTATATATAGAAGATTTTCTGACGTTTTGGGGGACTTTTGCCAACTTTTACAATAACCTAGCAGCCTCTCCTCCATCCAAAGCAAGACACAAATCATTGAAGAGCAAGAGCAACGCAAGGAACGAAAGAACGGAGCGACGCACGGAGCGACGCACGGAGCGACATCCTCGTTATCTTAGTATTTCTGAACTTATTAATTTTTATATCAGATTTTGATGTTGAATTTGTTTAAAGACATGTTTATGCATTATAATTTGATTATGGTTGTTGGCTAAATTATTTGTCAAGACATAGGGGATCCCATGTTTGAACCCTTGAGTTAATTAACGGTTTCGATTTAATTTCTATGATCTTTGCGTATAATTTATGTTGTTAATGCTTGTAAAAGATTAGCTACCTTTTGCATGATATTGGTAATCGTAATTAAATTGACCATAGGAGATTACGATACGACGTAGTAAATTAGGCCGTGGGTTTTAGGTTGAGACGGACCAAGTAAAATCTAGCACACGTGTGATAGCAATAGATTTACCACAATCGAAGGCTAGTAGTTTACACAAAGCGTTTTTCGGTATTAATCATTCAATAAAGACACTGGAGTGATTTATTGTAGGTTAATGCTAGACTTGTTATAACCGGACCAAGGTATAACGAATGAAATAGGAAAACTCGTCACCCTAGAACATAGAACATTGAATCTTAATTAATAGACAACTTTTGGGGGATTACATGGGTGAACCGACGTCTTGATAATTCGTTTATAAATTCTCTTCAATTATTCATCACTGCTGTTTAGGTTGATTTTTGTGCTTAAGTCAATTTAGTTTAATAATCATTCCATAATCGTAGGTTAAATATAGTAATTCTAATCGAACGTGGTAATTGCTACTAGTCCCTGTGGGTACGACACTCCTTACTCTTAAACCATTATATTAAAACTTGACACCGTGCACTTGCGGTACATAAATCGCTACACTGAAAATAATTGTTTAAAATAATAGCGATCAAGTTTTTGGCGCCGTTGCAGGGGACTAGTCTAAGTAATATCATAGGAGATTAGTTGACTATAATTTAGCCATAATTTTTATTTTTACTTTTATTACGGTTTATACGATTTCACCACTGTTGTTCCTTCGTTGTGTTGAATTTTCCACGGAGTTGTCTTTGTAGTGCATGCTACGAAGTGACAGACCTATATTAGAGCCACTTGACTTAGAGATTGAGCGAACTTGTAGAAGACTTCGGAAAGAAACTCGAGAGATGGCTGAGAATAATCGAGGGAATTGTGAACAACACAATGATGAAGTGCCAACTACAAGATCCATGATGGACTATGCACAACCATCTTTTCAAGGCACCATGTCTAGCATCACTAGACCAAGGATTCAGGCTAATAACTTCGGGATCAAGCCTGCCATAATTCAGATGATTCAACATTCTGTGCAATTTGGAGGATCGCCTACTGATGATCCTAATGCTCATATCTCCAACTTTTTGGAGATATGCGACACATTCAAGCACAATGGCGTCACTGACGACGCCATCAGGTCACGACTTTTTCCCTTTTCTTTAAACGATAAAGCTAAGAGCTGGTTGAATACATTGCCTGCAGGGTCGATCACTACTTGGGAGGGGATGGCTCAATCATTCCTATCAAAATACTTTCCCCCTTCCAAGACAGCTAAGATGCGCAATGATATCACCACATTCGTGCAACATGATCCGGAGACTCTATATGAATCTTGGGAGCGCTTCAAGGATCTACTTCGAAGATGCCCACATCATGGTCTTCCGATTTGGCTTCAGGTACAAACATTTTACAAAGGTTTATATTCTGCTAATAGATCCATGATTGATGCAGCAGCAGGAGGTACCATTATGAGAAAGTCACCTGAGGAAGCTTTCACACTCTTGGAAGAGATGGCATCCAACAGTTACCAGTGGCAGTCCGAAAGGAATGTGCCCAAAAGACCGATTGGGGTGCACCAAGTTGATGAGGTAACATCAATAAAATCTCAATTGGAGGCGTTGAATAAGAAAATTGTGATGCCCCGAAATTAATTAATTGCAAGTAAGGCATTAATTATGTTTATATGATGTACCATGTGTTGATGGATTTATGTGTTGGGTATTAAGATGTTAACATGATTTAATTGTGTTAATTATTAAATATGAGGAGGATGTGATTTTAGATGAAGTTTGGAGCATTCTTGTAAAATGCCTTTAAAATACTATGTTGGAGCATTTTATACATCATGTTAAGTTTGGGGTACAATTTTTAATTAAGTTTAAGTCACCCTTTTTAAAATCCCCTACCCATCACTTTAACCCCTTTACCTTTCACTTATTAAAATCCCCAAATCACTTCCCAAACCCCAAACCCTCCCATTTTCGAGTTCCACCAAAAGGGAAGAAGGAAAGTTCCACAAAAACTTTGTTTGTGTGATTTTTGCTAGGATTTGGAGCCTACAAGAGGTATGGAACCATTCCTATAAGTTTTATGATGTTTGGTGTTGAAATGGGTTAAGTTTTTGATGTTTTATGTGGGTTTGTTTGGGTATGTGTTGTTTATGGTTGAGGTATGATTTTTGAAGTGTTTTATGTTGGTTTTAGTGGGTTATGATGATATTGAAGTTGTTAAGAAGTTTGGTTTTGGGTGGCATGAGGAAGAGCTTGAAAAATGAGCATTAATGGCGAATTTTCGAAGCACAGCACTCGGCGATCGATCGCCCGTTCTTGGCGATCGATCGCGAGCCTCCAGTGCCCGCCAGTAGCATTTGGCGATCGATCGCCACTCTTGGGCGATCGATCGGCGAGGCTGGCGATCGATCGCGCCAAAAGTGGCGATCGATCGCCAAGGAAGGGATTTTGCACCCTCGTCCAGTGCGATCTCGCGATCGATCGCGCCTGGGCAGCGATCGATCGCGAGCTGTTAAAAGATGGATTTTTGATATTTACGTGGGATTTTTGGATATTGGACTATAATTAGCTTCTAATATCAATTTGTATGGTTATGTAGAACCATCCCAGGTGCCCACGACTTCAAGGAGATAAAGTCTACGATTTCTCCTTCTTTTGGAATTAAGGTACGTAAGAGACGTACGAGCATCGGACCATAAACCATGCCCTTACCTATTATGGATGATGTTTAAGATGATATTTATGATGATGATATCTATGATGATATTTATGATGATGATGTCTATGATGATATGTATGATGATGATGCTTATGATGAAGTTACGATGATGATGCTTATGATGATGTTACGATGATGATGCTTATGATGATGTTACGATAATGATGCTTATGATGATGCCTATGATGACGATGTTTATGAGGACGTCTATAACGACGAAGTTTATGATAAGGTCATACGACGTGTATGATTGGGTAAGACGCCCACGTGGTAAGATGCCACACTATGATTATGACGTGGTAAGATGCCACGCAATGTTTATGATATGGTAAGACGCCATACGACTGGGTAAGATGCCCACGTGGTGAGATGCCACACGATGATTATGACGTGGTGAGATGCCACACGATGATTATGACGTGGTAAGATGCCATACAATGGGGTAAGACGCCCTAATGTATGAATAAGAGTCAGGGATAACAAGGAAGTCGAAGGACGACCAATAACCTTTACTTAACTAAGATGTTATGCATTATTGTATGCTTTTATATGATGTTAAGTAAATATGTGTATGCTCACGATGTGTTATCCCTGTAGGTACACTTTTGGACCAAGGGCCTAGGGTCGGGTTGAGGAAGTGAGCTAAAGGGAGCATGATGAACGTAGGATACAGGATTTTGATAGTCTCTACTCTAGGAGTAGTGTAAATCTATAGCTTTAACATTCTTTATTGGGAATGTAATTAAATAGCTTTTGAAAACTTTATTTTGGCCTGTAATCTCCTTAGCTCAAGCTACAACCGGAACCCTTAAGAGGTTATAAATGCATGTTCTGTCCAATTTATGTGTACTAAATGATATTAAGGTAGGAAGACCCTACATTAGTGGTATCAGAGCAGTGGTTAGATAACCCGGGAATGAGTGAAGGGTAGCCTTAGCAATAAGTTAGCTAGGTGCTTACTTTCGAACATGTTTTGTGCATAAGTTGCATATGAAGTATATGATGTTATACTAACATGTTTTGTTTATCTAACAAAGTATTATACGAACTGCTTTTGGATCTTGTTGTTAATCCTTATGTTGCAGTATGGCAGCAAACGTGGAGGTAGGTGACGCAGTGAGCGTCAATGCAAGCGCGGGGCGTACGAATCCCCTACCCCCGCCAGCTTTTGATGATGAACCGGCCGAACAACAGTTGTTGCCAGGGGAGCTAAGCTTAACTCAGTTTCTTGCTTACCGACCCCCAACCTTTGAAGGAACCGAAACTGGGGAACGAGCTGAGGAATGGTTGGAAAGAATAGAGCAGATCTTTGTGGCAGCCCCATGTGCGAAGACAGCATGGATACGGTTAGCAGAGTTCCAGTTGGCCAAGAAGGCGCTGATGTGGTGGAAGACCACTGTGGTAGAGCAAGAGGCTCAAGGTCATGAAGTTAACTGGAAAATGTTTCGAACTCGCTTTCTGAACCGTTATTTCTCGGCTGCAGCACGACAGGCTAAGGAAGATGAATTCACTCACCTCAAGCAAGGTAATATGTCAGTGTCGGATTATGCTCTTCAGTTTTGCTCCTTGCTCAGATATGTGCCTCACATTGCCACGAGCACACAAGCAAAGATGAGGAATTTCATGAAAGGATTGAGGCCGGAGCTATACGATAGGGTGATCACTTATGGCCCTACTTGCTTTGACGATGCACTCTCACGTGCTGAGCTGGCCGAACTAGGAGTGGGTGCATACCCTGATGTTGTACCACCGCCGGCACCCTCTCAGAAATCCACCCCGGATAATTTGAAGCCAAGGAATGATCAGTTCAAGTCAAGGGGGAACTCATCGGCGTCAAGGTTCAGTGGTAAGAGGTCTGACAATAGATGGAAAGGGAACCGAAGGAGTGATGCCCCATCTGGAAGGGGGCAGTCTCAGGGAGACAGATCTGGGAAGATCCAATGCACTCTTTGTGGGCAACCACATCTGACGAAAGATTGTATAGGGTGCTATGTTTGTGGCGACAAGGGCCACTTTGCTAGACAGTGTCCCAACAGGGGAAGTCAACAGGGTTCTGCGGGGAGGCCTGCGGATAGGACAGCACAGCACAGACCCCCATTTGTGCCGCGTCAGCATGGAGGTCAGCCCATGGGGCCACCTCAAGGACAAGTCTATGCTTTGACAAGGGAGCAAGCTTCAGCGGCTCCGGAGGAGGTTATAGCGGGTACGTGTCTTTTATTTACGCACCCTGCTTTTATATTGATCGACACAGGTGCGTCACATTCTTTTGTGTCAACAAGTTTTGTGGAAAGACACCACATATGCACTTCTCCGTCGCCCACGCCTCTTATAGTCTCGACCCCCGCTGGAAGAAGTATGATTACCGATCGGGTCGTCTACAATGGCCTCATTTATTTTGAGGATAAAGAACTAAGGTCAGATTTGATTGTTCTGGGAATGTCAGATTTTGACTGCATTCTGGGCATCGACGTTCTGAACAGGTATCAGGCAGTTGTGAACTGCAGGCAGAGGACAGTACGGTTCAAATCTGATATGGGAATTCCATGGACGTTCTATGGGGATGGTTCTCGCTCAAAGATTCCATTGATATCTGCTGTCAAGATGGCACAGTTATTGGAACGAGGCCACACAGGATATCTCATATATGCCATTGATGTTACGGAAAAGAAAGAAGAAGTAAAAGTTGAGGATGTGCCCGTAGTGGCGGAATTTCCCGATGTCTTTCCGGAGGAGATTCCCGGATTCCCACCGACGAGAGAGGTCGAGTTTGGGATTGAATCATTACCGGGGACGTCTGCCATTTCTCGTGCCCCTTATAGGATGGCACCAGCGGAGCTAAGGGAATTAAAGATTCAGTTGCAAGAGCTCCTTGATAAGGGCTATATACGCCCTAGCGTATCGCCCTGGGGAGCACCAGTTTTATTTGTGAAGAAGAAAGATGGTTCGATGCGTTTGTGCATCGATTACAGACAACTGAACAAAGCTACAGTGAAGAATAAGTACCCACTCCCGAGGATCGATGATTTGTTTGATCAGTTGCAGGGTACGAGGCTCTACAGTAAGATCGATCTGAGGTCGGGGTACCATCAGATTCGAGTAAGAGAAGAGGATGTTCAGAAGACAGCCTTCAGGACGAGGTATGGGCACTATGAATTCCTAGTCATGCCTTTTGGGGTGACAAATGCCCCGGCTGTTTTCATGAGTTTGATGAACAAGGTGTTCCAGCCATTTTTGGACCAATTCGTCATAGTCTTCATTGACGATATACTCATCTACTCTCGGACCGAAGAAGATCATGTACGGCACTTGAGGACAGTACTTCAGATCCTCAGGGATCATCAGTTGTATGCAAAGCTTAGCAAGTGCGAGTTCTGGTTGGACAGCGTGGTATTCCTAGGCCATGTCATATCTAGCCAAGGGATATCTGTAGATCCCAAGAAGATTGAAGCTGTGATGGAGTGGGCAGCACCCACTTCTGTACCCGAGATACGGAGTTTTCTTGGCTTAGCAGGTTATTACCGACGTTTCGTCGAGGGATTTTCTAAGATCGCTAAGCCATTGACACAGCTGACTCAGAAAGGAGTCCCATTCTTTTGGTCCGAAGCTTGTGAGGAAAGCTTCCAAGAATTGAAGCGTCGTTTGACGACAGCGCCAGTGTTGGTGATTCCGTCGGAGGATAAGAGGTTTGCCTTGTACACGGACGCATCATTGCTGGGTTTGGGCTGTGTATTGATGCAAGACAGACAAGTGGTAGCCAATGCTTCGAGACAGTTGAAGCCTCATGAGACCAGGTACCCAGTCCATGATCTGGAACTGGCGGCTATCATTTTCGCCTTAAAGATTTGGCGTCATTATCTTTATGGTACTACGTTTACCATCTTTACGGACCATAAGAGCCTAAAGTTTCTATTCACTCAGGCTGAACTGAATATGCGTCAAAGAAGATGGATGGATTTGCTCAAGGATTATGACTGTGAAATTGAGTACCATCCTGGTAAAGCAAATTTGATAGCAGACGCCTTAAGTCGGAAGGTGAAGAGCACCGCTGAGGATGTTATGTGTTTATCAGCTTTGATGACTTCCTATTGCCATCTGGGCTATGACTTCGATGTAGACACGTCGCCGGTGCGAGTGTCGACCTTATTGGCCGAGCCAGACGTATTTGAGGCTATCAGGAGAGCCCAGAGGTCGAATGATGAAGTGCAGAGATGGTCATCGATAGCACTTCGGGGTCAGCCAACAAAGTTTAGAGTGGCTGAAGATGATTCACTAAGACTGGGCAACCGATGGGTAGTCCCAGATACACCAGAGTTACGTAAGGGAATTTTGGAACGGGCTCATAGTAGCCGATTCAGTATCCACCCCGGAGGAAGAAAGATGTACAAGGACCTAAGTGGTCAATTCTGGTGGAGACGCATGAAGCATGATGTGATCAGTTATGTTAAGAGATGTTTAATCAGCCAACAAGTAAAGGCAGAAAGGCAGAGGCCTGGTGGCGAGCTGAAGAGCTTAGAGGTACCTAAGTGGAAGTGGGAGCATATATCTATGGATTTCGTGACCCACTTGCCAAGGTCGGCCTCTGGATTTGATGCGATCTGGGTGATCGTGGATAGGCTGACGAAGGTGGCTCATTTCATCCCTTACAGTATGACTTTCACGTATCTAAAGATGGCCCAATTGTATGTACGGGATGTAGTGAGGTTGCATGGGATTCCAGTCTCGATCGTGTCTGACAGAGACCCAAGGTTTACTTCTCATTTCTGGGAGGGTCTCCAGACAGCTTTGGGCACCGAGGTGAGACTGAGTACAGCTTATCACCCTCAGACTGATGGCCAAACGGAGCGTACTATACAGACGCTCGAAGATATGCTGAGGGCATGTGTTTTGGAGTTTGATACTCCGTGGCAAGAATCTATACCACTGGTAGAGTTCTCATACAATAACAGCTATCAGGCGAGCATTCAAATGGCCCCTTTTGAAGCTCTTTACGGACGACGATGTAGGTCACCGCTGTATTGGGAGGACTTGATGAGTAAAGCGGTCGGAGGACCGGATATGATTAAGGACATGGAGGAAAAGATTAAGATGATACGCTTAAAGATGAAAGCGGCCCAAGATAGGCAAGCAGCCTATGCAAATAAGAGGCGACGGCCGCTAGAATTTCAAGTGGGAGACAAGGTCTTCTTGAAAATCTCACCCTTCAGGGGTGTTGTTCGTTTTGGTATGCGGGGGAAGTTATCCCCGAGGTATGTTGGACCGTATGAGGTGTTACAGCGTATCGGCACTTTGGCTTACCGATTGGCTCTACCGCCGTCTTTATCTGGGATTCATGATGTTTTCCATGTTTCTATGCTACGGAAGTATGAGCCAGACCCGTCTCATGTTTTACAGCCTACTGAAGTGCAGTTAGACTCAGATGTATCCTACGTTGAACGACCGGTCAGAATTCTGGATCGTGAGGATCGCAGACTACGAAGCAAAGTTATACCAATGGTCAAAGTTCAGTGGGATCGTCGGGGTGTCGAGGAGGTTACGTGGGAGACGGAGCGGCATATGATGCAGCATTACCCCGAACTATTTTCTGGTATGATTTATGTTTAGTTTCTTTTGGGTAAGTGCATGCGATTTCGAGGACGAAATCTTGTAAGTAGGGGAGTAATGTGATGCCCCGAAATTAATTAATTGCAAGTAAGGCATTAATTATGTTTATATGATGTACCATGTGTTGATGGATTTATGTGTTGGGTATTAAGATGTTAACATGATTTAATTGTGTTAATTATTAAATATGAGGAGGATGTGATTTTAGATGAAGTTTGGAGCATTCTTGTAAAATGCCTTTAAAATACTATGTTGGAGCATTTTATACATCATGTTAAGTTTGGGGTACAATTTTTAATTAAGTTTAAGTCACCCTTTTTAAAATCCCCTACCCATCACTTTAACCCCTTTACCTTTCAATTTATTAAAATCCCCAAATCACTTCCCAAACCCCAAACCCTCCCATTTTCGAGTTCCACCAAAAGGGAAGAAGGAAAGTTCCACAAAAACTTTGTTTGTGTGATTTTTGCTAGGATTTGGAGCCTACAAGAGGTATGGAACCATTCCTATAAGTTTTATGATGTTTGGTGTTGAAATGGGTTAAGTTTTTGATGTTTTATGTGGGTTTGTTTGGGTATGTGTTGTTTATGGTTGGGGTATGATTTTTGAAGTGTTTTATGTTGGTTTTAGTGGGTTATGATGATATTGAAGTTGTTAAGAAGTTTGGTTTTGGGTGGCATGAGGAAGAGCTTGAAAAATGAGCATTAATGGCGAATTTTCGAAGCACAGCACTCGGCGATCGATCGCCCGTTCTTGGCGATCGATCGCGAGCCTCCAGTGCCCGCCAGTAGCATTTGGCGATCGATCGCCACTCTTGGGCGATCGATCGGCGAGGCTGGCGATCGATCGCGCCAAAAGTGGCGATCGATCGCCAAGGAAGGGATTTTGCACCCTCGTCCAGTGCGATCTCGCGATCGATCGCGCCTGGGCAGCGATCGATCGCGAGCTGTTAAAAGATGGATTTTTGATATTTACGTGGGATTTTTGGATATTGGACTATAATTAGCTTCTAATATCAATTTGTATGGTTATGTAGAACCATCCCAGGTGCCCACGACTTCAAGGAGATAAAGTCTACGATTTCTCCTTCTTTTGGAATTAAGTTACGTAAGAGACGTACGAGCATCGGACCGTAAACCATGCCCTTACCTATTATGATGATGTTTAAGATGATATTTATGATGATGATATCTATGATGATATTTATGATGATGATGTCTATGATGATATGTATGATGATGATGCTTATGATGAAGTTACGATGATGATGCTTATGATGATGTTACGATGATGATGCTTATGATGATGTTACGATAATGATGCTTATGATGATGCCTATGATGACGATGTTTACGAGGACGTCTATAACGACGAAGTTTATGATAAGGTCATACGACGTGTATGATTGGGTAAGACGCCCACGTGGTAAGATGCCACACTATGATTATGACGTGGTAAGATGCCACGCAATGTTTATGATATGGTAAGACGCCATACGACTGGGTAAGATGCCCACGTGGTGAGATGCCACACGATGATTATGACGTGGTAAGATGCCACACGATAATGATGATATGGTAAGATGCCATACAATGGGGTAAGACGCCCTAATGTATGAATAAGAGTCAGGGATAACAAGGAAGTCGAAGGACGACCAATAACCTTTACTTAACTAAGATGTTATGCATTATTGTATGCTTTTATATGATGTTAAGTAAATATGTGTATGCTCACGATGTGTTATCCCTGTAGGTACACTTTTGGACCAAGGGCCTAGGGTCGGGTTGAGGAAGTGAGCTAAAGGGAGCATGATGAACGTAGGATACAGGATTTTGATAGTCTCTACTCTAGGAGTAGTGTAAATCTATAGCTTTAACATTCTTTATTGGGAATGTAATTAAATAGCTTTTGAAAACTTTATTTTGGCCTGTAATCTCCTTAGCTCAAGCTACAACCGGAACCCTTAAGAGGTTATAAATGCATGTTCTGTCCAATTTATGTGTACTAAATGATATTAAGGTAGGAAGACCCTACAAAAATGGATGGCTTGAGCATGACAGCAATGCAAGCTCAAGTGGTCATATGTGATCTGTGTGGAGGCAACCATCAAAGCACGGAATGCCAGGCAGGTAATCCTTTTGTGCAATCTACTGAAAATGCTAACTTTGTAGGAAACAGGCCACAACAGGGTAATTCCTACTCCAACAACTATAACCAACCGTGGAGGAATCATCCAAACTTCTCTTGGTCCGACCAAAAGAATGTTTTGAACCCCCAACCACAACCGGTTTACCAACCAAAGCCGAGCATGGAGGAATTACTTGTCAAGTTTATATCATCTACTGAGACAAGGATGAGTAACCAAGATGCATCTATCAAGAATTTGGAAACTCAAGTCGGACAATTGGCAACCATCTTGGCCGGAAGAGCACAAGGAACTCTGCCGAGTGACACCGAGAAGAATCCAAGGGAGCAAGCCAATGCCGTGACCTTGAGGAGTGGAAAGGAACTTGGTGCCGAGAAGGAAACGGAAAAGATTTCGATGAAGCAAGAGGAGAAGAAGCAACCATGCGACAAGGGTAAGTCCATTGGAGCCACTATACCGATCTCACCACAAGAAAAGGTACACGTTCCTATCCCATTCCCTGCAGCAATTAATAGGGCGAAGGTTGATTCAAACTTTGCCAAATTTTTAGACATGCTTAAGAATTTGCATATAGATATACCATTTATTGATGCCTTACGAGAAATGCCAAATTATGCTAAATTCTTAAAGAAGATGTTGTCTAAGAAGCAGAAATTGGGAGAGCACGAGACTGTCTTTTTGACTGAGGAATGTAGTGCTATTGTGCAAAAGAAATCGGCCACCAAATTAAAAGATCCAGGGAGTTTCTCTATTCCTTGCACTGTTGGGCCTATTTCTTCTATTAAATCATTATGTGATTTGGGTGCTAGTGTGAATTTGATGCCTTTGTCTGTTTTTCAGAGACTTGGATTAGGAGAGCCGAAGCCCACGAGGGTAGTGTTGCAAATGGCAGACAAGTCTATCACCTACCCACTAGGAATCATTGAAGATGTACCAGTAAAGTTAGATCAATTCACCTTCCCGGTGGATTTCCTAGTGCTGGATATGGAGGAGGATGTGAGAATGCCATTGATCCTGGGACGCCCATTCTTGGCTACTGGAAGAGCCATCATTGATGTTGAAGAAGGGAAGTTGATCCTCCGTGTAGGAGAGGATCGTGTTACATTCAATATGTTCAAATCTTCAACACACGCACACAACGAGCATGATTATCTAAAAGTTAATATGATTGACACTTTGCTTGTTGATGTGGTGCAAGGTACTAATGAGGTGAACGTGGAGTCTGAGCTAAAGCCTAAGGAAGGCAAGAGCCATGACATGGTCAAGTCAAAAAAGGCTAAGAAGCTCAAGGAGAAAAGGACATTCATGAAGGGAGAGACAGTGCAGTTGCATAAAGCGACACCACCTCGCATTTTCCAAAGCAAGCGAAAGGCGTCATGGGTTGGACCATTCATGGTAACCACCGTCTATGCTCATGGAGCAATTAAGGTAAGTGATCATATTCTAGGCACTTACGTGGTAAATGATCAGCGGTTAAGGCACTGCAACGTGGATGACACTAATCCACATACTCCGAACCGTTAGAGTGATGTTGGTAATAAGTCCAGCTTGGGACTATAAATCAAGAACTTTTTCCTATCCCTTTGCTTTGTTTTTAGTTTATTTTGGTTTGTTTTGTTTTTATTTTTTTGATTTTGGTGAGACTCCATGCGTTCTGTGACGTGTTCCAACACTATGCCCCATGAGCTGATGAGGAATTGGACAACGATCACTGACGATCGTTGTCAACGGTAAATGTTTTGTCCTATTTTTCGTGCTTAGTACATTGAGGACAATGCATGAATTAAGTTTGGGGGAGTGCATTACTGTGTCATGCTTCTTATTTGGAAATTGATCGTTTCTGGAGCACCAACAAAAATTTTCTTGAAAATGAGTTCAACTAGTAAGATAATGATAAATCATAGTAGTGGTCTCTATTCAATGATGATATTAGTCTCACTATGCATGTCAACTTGAGTTTTGATGATTGTAAGACTTGTTTGTGAATATCTTGTTTTGAGTAGAATATTTTGAGCACATTTGAGTAACAATCTTGTGAATTGCACGTGTAGTAGTGAAAAGTTTTTGTGAACTTAATGAATTGTTTTTGAGCATCTTAGAGTACCTTAGAAACTATTTGATGATGACACTTTGAGGCGAAATTTTATAGTTATAAACTCGACTTGGAAATGATCTAGGCGATCATTGGACCGTTTGAGCCTTTCAAGCTTACCATGTATTTATCAATCTATAGTGTCCCCCTTTGAGCTTAAATGAATAAGAATGGAAATTAGCCCCCATTCAACAATTTTTTGGCAAACTCATTATACCCACCTTTATGAGCCTAAATGAAAAAAAATTATCCTTACCCAAAGGGAGTATAATGATTCTCATTGGATGCACATGAATTGCTACATTTTGATGAGCTTATTATTGAAAAAAAAATTGATAAATGAGAAAAGAAAAAAGATAGATAAAGCCTTGAAAATATATATATATATATCTAATTAAGACCCAAAGTGGCCAAGGCTACAAGAAAAAGAAGAGAAGCTCAAGTTGTGCTAAAAAAAATTGAATTTTACTTGATTATACTCTCTTCTTTGTGCTAGCATATCCTTTCTTTGAAGCCAAACACCTAGGCCTAACGCTACAAGCTTAAAAAGACCTAGTGATCCAAGTCTAGGGAGTGACTACATTAGTGGAGAAGTGTTTGAAAATAGGATTTTGGGGTGCTCAATGATAATCTTACTTTTCATTGACTAGCATGATTTTCTATGAAATTGCATGAAACTTTTGAAAGTGACAATAACACACACGCACGTTCTGAGTTGGCGACGTGTTGCTTGATCTAAGAGAAAAACAACTTGTTAAACTTTCTGATTGATTCTTGTTCGTCTGTAAGTGAGATATCTGAGTTACATGATTGACTGCGAAGTGGTTTACTTGAATCTTTAATATTGAACTCTACTGTTTGATTTCATTTCTTGCTCGAGACGATCAAGCTTAAGTTTGGGAGAGTTGATAAGTGTGATTTTTACACTTAATTTGATATATGATTAGGGGTGTTTTTGTAGTGATTCCTAGAAAATATTACACGTTTTGGTATATATTGTATATGTCAGGAATCTAGGTCCAAATGCATAAAAGTGGATGAAATGAGCTTAAAAATGCTGAAAAAGGACCAAACTGAGCAAATCTGGAAAAGCAGGGACCAAATCGTAAGAATGGAGATTTGAGGTCCGCGATCGATCGCCAATAACGAAGATCGATCGCCACCATCCAGAATGTTTCCGCGATCGATCGCCAAATGACGAAGATCGATCGCCAAACCCTGAAAAATCGAGATTTTGTTTCCTACTTGGTGATTTTGTGTCCAAACTTTGCAAAACTCCTCCACATTATATATAGAAGATTTTCTGACGTTTTGGGGGACTTTTGCCAACTTTTACAATAACATAGCAGCCTCTCTTCCATCCAAAGCAAGACACAAATCATTGAAGAGCAAGAGCAACGCAAGGAACGAAAGAACGGAGCGGCGCACGGAGCGACGCACAGAGCGACATCCTCGTTATCTTAGTATTTCTGAACTTATTAATTTTTATATCAGATTTTGATGTTGAATTTGTTTAAAGACATGTTTATGCATTATAATTTGATTATGGTTGTTGGCTAAATTATTTGTCAAGACATAGGGGATCCCATGTTTGAACCCTTGAGTTAATTAACGGTTTTGATTTAATTTCTATGATCTTTGCGCATAATTTATGTTGTTAATGCTTGTAAAAGATTAGCTACCTTTTGCATGATATTGGTAATCGTAATTAAATTGACCATAGGAGATTACGATACGACGTAGTAAATTAGGCCGTGGGTTTTAGGTTGAGACGGACCAAGTAAAATCTAGCACACGTGTGATAGCAATAGATTTACCAAAAAAAAAAAAAAATCGAAGGCTAGTGGTTTTCACAAAGCGTTTTTCGGTATTAATCATTCAATAAAGACACGGGAGTGATTTATTGTAGGTTAATGCTAGACTTGTTATAACCGGACCAAGGTATAACGAATTAAATAGGAAAACTCGTCACCCTAGAACATAGAACATTGAATCTTAATTAATAGACAACTTTTGGGGGATTACATGGGTGAACCGACGTCTTGATAATTCGTTTATAAATTCTCTTCAATTATTCATCACTGCTGTTTAGGTTGATTTTTGTGCTTAAGTCAATTTAGTTTAATAATCATTCCATAATCGTAGGTTAAATATAGTAATTCTAATCGAACGTGGTAATTGCTACTAGTCTCTGTGGGTACGACACTCCTTACTCTTAAACCATTATATTAAAACTTGACACCGTGCACTTGCGGTACATAAATCGCTACACTGAAAATAACTGTTTAAAATAATAGCGATCACCCATGAATCATTTATGCATCAAATGACATATGCAACTCAATATATCATGCAATCTCATGTGAAAGTATATACAAATCATGTAATTTCACATATCATGTAATCCAAGACATTCATCATGTCATATAGTCACATAAGAATCATATAGTGACAAATAAGTCATATAAATCAAATAATGACATATAAGGCCATACATTAGCATCATTACGCGTCTTTGCCAGACGTCATGATAAAACTCATTTCAACGTACCTCAAACCGTTAGCTAATTACCAAGTGATCCTCGTCTCAATCTTAGGATTAATAAACCTGGCCATAACAGTGCCAAATACAATATAATGTCACATACTAGCCTTAAACATATCAAAATAAAACTCAAACCTAGACCCAAAACCAATTCTCTACATTTCAGCCTGCGCAACCGTAGAGATTGGCTCATAACTTGTCCGATACTTAATAAAATAACATGGGTCCGATTTATTTTCAAAGCTAACTCAAAAATGAACATTTCATCAGTTCAACTCATCTTCAAATTCGTTCATTTAGCCTAGGTAAAATGGCCAAGAACAATCTGCTGGAAAAACAGGACAATTTACAAAATTCCAGCCTGACCCATTTTTGAATACAAATCATAATAAATTCATATGAAGTCCAAATGACTTGAGGCTAGTGGGAAAATCACGAAAACCCAAAGTACTACAGTTCATATTTGAAGTCCAGAAGCTAGATCGCTCATCTAGAGGCACATGCAAAACAAAGTATGACAGTTTTAAAAATACTTATACACTCTGTTTTGACAGAGTGAGCGGTTCTAGGAAAGAGTGCATATATTGCACAAGTAAACTCCAAATGATGTGAGGCCAGTTTCTAATGCAAGATAACTCAAAGTTGTACAACTGTTATTCAGACACCAAGGTCAAAATCGTAGCACAGTTTGCCCAGATTTACCAAGAACACACTGCATGTGCAACCCGCCTACATGCATGTTCCAGATTGTGCACCTTGTGGTAAAAACATCATATCTCATTCATTTTAAGTCCAAATCGTCTCAAACTTTAACCACAGTACGAAATCACATATATCTACAACTTTTGTTTGAGGCCCAAAGTCAGAATCGGAAGTTAGGTAAATCGAAATTTCGGAGCTACCTACTGCATGCAACAACATTTCTGCAGATTCTGGTTTACCAAAAAGACATCAACACATTCATGCTTCTTCTTAAATTTTCGACTCCAAATTAACAAAATTCAACTAAAAATAAATAAGGACAAGTCCATACCCTTGTAGACCCAAAACGTCCACCAAAGATCAATCCAAGCCTCCACTCCCACAATTTCTTGAGGTTTCTAGCTTCCCACCTCAAGGCCTCTTCAATTCTATGATTCAATTCTATGATTGCATGTGACATGCATTCACAAACTTAAAAGAAATTTGGGGTGAAAGAAAGGCTGCATTTTCGAAAATGGGGATGAGAGAAGGAAGAGGAAACTTTTTATGAATTAGAGAGAGGAAGTGCTAGCTAAAAAGCAACCCCCAAATCTGAATCTTGCATTGTAGGCGTGGCTTCCTATGCCATTTGGGTATGTTTTTTTAATTTATTTGATGCATGTTGGAATTCACATGTCAATACATCATTATCTTGCAAGAACAATGGTCCAAAATCATGTATTAAACATGAGTTAAATTAATTAGTGGCATGTGTTCTTCAAGTGCCATGTGATCATGCACATGCTCATGCACTACAACATGTTTCACTAGTTGGTTGACTCATCGAAGTCGGGACACCTTAATTTAAAGTTTGCACTTTTAATTATCCGGGTTTGCTTAATCATCGTTAATCCGGATTAATTAGTATCGGGGCCTTACACTTCTTCCCCTCTTAAAAAGATTTCGTCCTCGAAATCGCAAACTGAGTATAACTCAATAAATCAAAACATATGAGATGTCTCAATTTTGGTGTAGCAAATCTGCTCACCTCAAGCCAAATTTCAATCGTTTCTGGCATTTTTCTCAATAATCTTAAGTTATGCCAAATTTCTTATCAATTTTCTATCATCATATCAGCGATCGGTAATTCTGACTCTGCAAAACCTGAACCGATGCCATCCCAAAAGTTGTCTGAAACTTAAATTATAGAAAAATTCTACTGGTGAATAGTGATTTCTATCAATTCCCACTAAATCACCACTATTGATTGAGACATAACTTCCAAAATCTGGATATTTTCTCAGTTGATCCATCTGGATAGGTATGCTAAGCAATACTCGTTGCTAACTTAGTATCCATTACATTCCGAAAATAGTTTTCGAATTCTGATACTATCCTCGGATCTCAATCAGATTCATCTGTTACAGAAACTCACTGTAACTAAACCACATTATCCATATCTTAAACATGTACTCTTCTCGTAGACATATAGACTATCATATGAAATCAATATCTTGTATTGAATAGTCAATCAATTCCGATTCAACTTGTTTCACAATCTCTGTTTGTTCTAAACAATTTGAGCTATAAAACCCAAAACTAGAAATTTCCCAAATTCATTGTGGGACTTACAAATTCTTTACTATCCCATTAGGTCTCGTATTTTTATCTTGACCTGCTGGCATGTCAAACAAGTTGCCACGATTTCCAAAATTTCTTTCTTTATAACATTCCATCATAATTATGATCTCAAGAATTATACATCTCATCATTCCCAGAATAACACTATGTTCTCTATAATGTGCTTTCTACTGTAATACGTCTTTCAAATCAGTAAAATTTGATGCTATATACTGATTTTTCATTCGCAACCATCACTAAATGGCATACTAAATTTACTTGGTTGATAAGACAGAACCAATTTCTTAACTCAATATCTGTATGGGTCTGTCCTTCGAGTCTTTCCGATCGTCAAAATCAGATGTTATCAAACTGCAAAGCAAACATCGATGCTACCATTGCACCTTGCACTTTTAGGTTCAGTACATCTGCTACTAGTTTCATTTCCCTTGATTTATATTGACTATCAAAGTCAAATTCTTTAATAAATCCAGTCATCGCTTATATCTCAAGAATATGCAATCATATTTTCATTATACATTAGAACATATCTTCAAATCTTTGACATACGTATTTGCACAACTACATATCTCCCTGAACCAGTTAACCACATCAACATTGGGGCTGTAGTTCACTTCCATTTAAGTTTCAGTTATGAAAACAGCTTTATCATTCATCTGACCAAACGAATATCAAATTTCTTCTTGGTCAATTAGTTCATAAGACAGGCTATTCTAGAATATCCTTCCGTAAAAGCCTGTAGTATCTGTCAAAATTCATAAAACTTTTCATCTTGAGTACAATGATTGGTCTTGGTCAAATTAGTACTATCTTTACTTTACTGGAATCAACAGGTATCTGGTGAGATGATATCACCGATCCCAACACAATACGCGATTCAACCAAGATTTACACTTCGATAACTTGGTACACAATTTGAGCTTCACGAAGCGTCTGAAAATCAATCACAGATGTTCTGTGTGGTTCCTTCTGAATCTCGAATACACTAGTATACCACTGTTGAATATGATTACACTTCAGCCCAAAAGTTACGGAAAATTTTCTTCATCAAATTCATAACTCTACCGGTATAGTTGTCAGACCACACGACATTTCCAAAAATTCAAAATGCCTATATATATTTGGTTTGACCAATTGCCTAGAGAACATTTTCTCTTCTGACTCGAACTGATGGTAACCAGAGTGAAAATCGTTCTTTTTATACATCAAAGTTCCTTACAACTGATCCATTACTTCTCGATCTTAAGCAGTGGGTATTTATTCTTGACAATAACCCGATTCAACTGCCTTAGTCGAGCCACATCTTCATAATATCATTTTTTCTTCTTCACGAACAATGCTGATGTTTCCTCAAGTGACATACTCAGACATATGTATTCATATCAAGGACATTCTGCAACTATAATTCTGCATTTGTCAAATCTATTGATGGCAATTCGTACAATGCTTTTGATATTGAATCTATTCTTTGGCATTAACGAGCAGTTAAAATCGATTTCCTTCTTTAGTGGAACTTCTATTATTTCCTGAGGAAAATATTGATAAGTTTTCTTACCACTAGGATATCAGTAAACCTCGACTCTTCCTGGTGAGCATCAACTGTTTATTATCAAATATCCTTCATTTTCCAATATCGCAACAGCAATATTTTCATAGCTGATACTATCAGTATCTTAGCTCGCTATTCGTGGCTATAAATATTTCATTTTGGGGCCACAAAACAGTCGAAAATTCATTATACCCTGAAATCAACTTCCTCTATCTCAAAATTTATTAGAGTATCCATACCCATGATATAATCATAACCATTTCCGGGCAACAACATTGAATTCAAATCCACAACACTATCATCAAACTGTAAGATACAGTTCACTATTACATGTATGGATAGTATAATTAACACTGCTGATTTATTTTCCAAATCATAATAACCAATGCACATTTGAGGCAATGTATGAAAACAATGCTTTTTGTCTCAATCACACTTGTGCAGTGCGATCAAATACATGATATATTTGCGATCACTAGTACTGAAGCATCTCTAATATTATCCTCTTTCAATGTATACTCTCTAGTCTGCAGATAATTAACTGCTGCTGGAACTGAGTGGTCGAAAAGAATAACATTCTGATATCTACCCCTAGCTCATGGTATTTGTTGTTATGGTTGCATCTGTTGCTGAGCACGTAACGCACATGCTCTGACTGGCCACCATCAATATCAGTTCATATTATTCTTTCAAATGGATCAGTAGATATTTACATCCACAGTGACTTCAAAAAGATTTGATATTCTACAATCTCATAGTACCTCTAGAACTACTAGAGCTGGATAAATTGGAGTGATACTTCTGAAACTTTTCTAGGACTACTTGGATTATCCCAATGATAGAGTTTTAACTACTTCGCACCACATCGATGTCTTATTCTTCAGTCGATTTATAATCTCTTCACTAGTGAATAACTATCGAGATTAAGCATATACTTCTATTTCTCAAGTCCACGATAATCGTTTATCATTTTCCATGTAATCAACACGGCTTTCTCGTAAACATTCTTTCCCATGTCAACAAGAGGGAAACTCGTCTTCCATCACTACCATTACTCTAGATACTCTCATCTAGAAGAGTTCATCTTGTAGTTTTTCACAAAAACTGGAACTGAATTACGACAGTCCCTAAATCCAAGTCCTCATTCAAACCAATTCTCGTTGTTTCTCATAACAACTATACTCGATTCTTCAATTGAAATATCGATAATTTCAATATCCAACCTCTAAATTATCATATCGTCGTACACAGGTTTTGACGTAAACTCATACGTATAACCTTGGTCTTTCAGACTTAAATTCCCGATGTCAATCGACACAAAGCGTTTTAATTATTTCTAGTTTCATCCCACTAATCACCATGATAAGTCCCAAAGTGATAAACACAATTTCCAATTGGACACATTACCACTAAGTTATAGTGCAATTAACAGTTTGTAGTGTCTACAGGTTCGATAGATAGCTCTTAAAGTTTGTATCACTGCTACCTGTCCAAACACTAACTGTCCATCATAAAATCAAAACATCATATACAATCTCAAGTCAGAGATGTTCTCATCACTTATTCTACATCAACATCCTATCAGCAACTATCATTGCTAACATATAAAATTCTCAAATTCTCTAGATTGTATGCAACTCAGCATTAAAATTTTCTAGATTATATGCAACTCAGCATTCAAATTCTCCAGATTCTATGCACCTCAGCACAGTAAAATAGTCAGAGATATGACATCTAGTTATCCATGCTTAATAATCTATTACATGTGTAACATCTCATTATCTAACATGTAATCATAGCAGGCAAGATCATATAAAATCACATAGTCAAACACATGCACAAACAATTCATTTGTGTCTATTCTCAGTGTCCTAACTCTAGTTCGAGCATATCCCAGATATATGCTCTGATACCATAATGTGAGGGCCCGATCCTAATGTGGTGTTTAATTAACACATAATGATTAATTTGCGTAAACAGCGGAAGATTTATTTCAAAGGTCTTATCAAATGGCCCTAAAAAATTTTCGCTGTTTGGGTGATACATATATACTGATACTTAAAATATGTAATTCCGGTTTCCAATTCAACATGTTGATCATAACATAAATTATCAAGTATATCATCAACCGGTAGTAGAATAATTAAAATACAGATACTCGGGGCATGCCCCGGTAATTTAAAACATAAGTAAAAATATTCTAACAACTACTGGGACACAAAACATAAAATATAAACCTGAGCTCGCTCTCAAGGAGCTCTGGTATCTCTCGATGCGTCGCTGAAAGCATCGTCACCATGTCCTCCTGTAAAGCCTGTCATGCCCGAACAATAAAAGACATGACAGCCCCCACAAAGGGGGTCAGTACCCCAGTACGAGAAATAAATAAATCATGTCAAATGACAAAGTATCATGCAATGCATACCATGTATGAATGCGATGTATGAATGGGTACAAGGAATCGAATATCAAGATACCAAAATCGGAGTCCAAAGGAAGGTATCATCAAATCATCAAAGCTCGAGCAGAGGGTGACAGTATACGTACATTGCGCTAGGAAAACTCATCCTATGTACGTTACTGCATCCACCCCTCGTGTCTAGGTCCGGTCGCACCTGCACGTGACTACAGTTACTACCTATACTGCCTGTCATCGCCATGCTCGTCGTACCCGACACTCAGAGTAAGTCAACTCAGTCAAATCATGGATATCAAAGGAATGATAGATCAATATGATATGCCCATGAATCATTTATGCATCAAATGGCATATGCAACTCAATATATCATGCAATCTCATGTGAAAGTATATACAAATCATGTAATTTCACATATCATGTAATCCAAGACATTCATCATGTCATATAGTCACATAAGAATCATATAGTGACAAATAAGTCATATAAATCAAATAATGACATATAAGGCCATACATTAGCATCATTACGCGTCTTTGCCAGACGTCATGATAAAACTCATTTCAACGTACCTCAAACCGTTAGCTAATTACCAAGTGATCCTCGACTCAATCTTAGGATTAATAAACTTGGCCATAACAGTTCCAAATACAACATAATGTCACATACTAGCCTTGAACATATCAAAATAAAACTCAAACTTAGACCCAAAACAAATTCTAAATTTCAGCCTGCGCAACCGTAGAGATCGGCTCATAACTTGTCCGATGCTTAATAAAATAACATGGGTCCTATTTATTTTCAAAGCTAACTCAAAAATGAACATTTCATCAGTTCAACTCATCTTCAAATTCGTTCATTTAGCCTAGGTAAAATGGCGAAGAACAATCTGCTGGAAAAACAGGACAATTTACCAAATTCCAGCCTGACCCATTTTTGTATAAAAATCATAATAAATTCATATGAAGTCCAAATGACTTGAGGCTAGTGGGAAATCACGAAAACCCAAAGTACTACAGTTCATATTTGAAGTCCAGAAGCTAGTTCGCTCATCTAGAGGCACATGCAAAACAAAGTATGACAGTTTTAAAAATACTTATACACTCTGTTTTTACAGAGTGAGCGGTTCTAGGAAAAAGTGTATATCTTGCACAAATAAACTCCAAATGATGTGAGGACAGTTTCTAATGCAAGATAACTCAAAGTTTTACAACCTTTATTCAGACACCAAGGTCAAAATCGTAGCACAGTTTGCCCAGATTTACCAAGAACACACTGCATGTGCAACCCGCCTACATGCATGTTCCAGATTGTGCACCTTGTGGTAAAAACATCATATCTCATTTATTTTAAGTCCAAATCGTCTCAAATTTTAACCACATTACGAAAACACATTTATCTACAATCTTTGTTTGAGGCTCAAAGTCAGAATCGGAAGTTAGGTAAATCGAAATTTCGGAGCTACCTACTGCATGCAACAACATTTCTGCAGATTCTGGTTTACCAAAAAGACATCAACACATTCATGCTTCTTCTTAAATTTTCGACTCCAAATTAACAAAATTCAACTAAAAATAAATAAGGACAAGTCCATACCCTTGTATACCCAAAACTTCCACCAAAGATCAATCCAAGCCTTCACTCCCACAATTTCTTGAGGTTTCTAGCTTCCCACCTCAAGGCCTCTTCAATTCTATGATTGCATGTGACATGCATTCACAAACTTAAAAGAAATTTGGGGTGAAAGAAAGGCTGCATTTTCGAAAATGGGGATGAGAGAAGGAAGAGGAAACTTTTTATGAATTAGAGAGAGGAAGAGCTAGCTAAAAAGCAACCCCCAAATCTGAATCTTGCATGGTAGGCGTGGCTTCCTATGCCATTTGGGCATGTTTTTTTAATTTATTTGATGCATGTTGGAATCCACATGTCAATACATCATTATCTTGCAAGAACAATGGTCCAAAATCATGTATTAAACATGAGTTAAATTAATTAGTGGCATGTGTTCTCCAAGTGCCATGTGATCATGCACATGCTCATGAACTACAACATGTTCCACTAGTTGGTTGACTCATCGAAGTCGGGACACCTTAATTTAAAGTTTGCACTTTTAATTATCCGGGTTTGCTTAATCATCGTTAATCCGGATTAATTAGTATCGGGGCCTTACAAAACATGTATAAAAAGAGTACATAGCCAACCTATTGCTAAGGCTACCCTTCATTCATTCCCGGGTTCTCTAACCACTGCTCTGATACCACTAATGTAAGGCATCTCTACCTTAACAGTGTAATAAACATGTAAATAGGGCCAACATGTATTAAAAGACAAGTTATGGTTCCGTTTGTAGCCTTGAGCTAACAGGATTACAGGCCAAAAATAAACTTCCAAAGTTAATTAATTTCATTCCCAATAATGAATGTTAATACTATAGATTTACACTACTACTGGAGTAGAGACTATCCAAAAATCCTGTATCCTAATTCAGTAATGCTCCTCGTAGCTCACTGCCTCAACCCGGCCCATAGCCCTCCAAGTCCAAAAGTGTACCTACAGGAACAACTTACCATGAGCATATACATCACCATTTGTGATGCCCCGAAATCAATTATATGCAATTTGAGCATTAATGATGGTCATGTGATTATTTATGTTGGTAATTAATTTATATGATGGGTAATGAAGTGTTAGCATGATTTAATTATATTGATTACCAATTATGAGGAAAGCATGAATTTAAGGGAAGTTTGTAGCATGTTGTAAAATGCTTTTAAAATACCAAGTGGAGTATTTTATACATCATGTTAAGTTTGGGGTACAATTTTTAATTAAACTAAACAACCCCTTTTTAATCCTTTACCCATCACTTTAACCCCCACTTTACCATTCACTTTTTAAAAATCCCCAAAATCACTTCCCAACCCCAAACCCTTCCCATTTTCGAGATCCACCAAAGAAGAAGAAGGAAAGCTCCACAAAAACTTTGTTTGTGTGATCTTTGTTAGGATTTGGAGCCTACAAGAGGTATGGAACCATTCCTAAAAGTTTTATGATGTTTGGTGTTGAAATGGGTTAGT
The DNA here is from genome assembly GCA_907163345.1 of Haberlea rhodopensis. Lineage (NCBI taxonomy): Eukaryota > Viridiplantae > Streptophyta > Magnoliopsida > Lamiales > Gesneriaceae > Haberlea > Haberlea rhodopensis. The sequence goes on from CAJQUN010000242.1 coordinate 190,014, forward strand.
TTTTGATGCTTTATGTGGGTTTGTTTTGGGTATATGTTGTTTATGGTTGGGGTATGATTTTTGAAGTGTTTTATGTGGGTTTTAGTGGGTTATGATGTTAATGATGTTATAGGGAAGTTTGGATTTGTAAGGCATGAAGAAAGGTTTGAAAAATGCTCATTAATGGCGATTTTTCGATGTACAGCGACTGGCGATCGATCGCCCATTTTTGGCGATCGATCGCGAGCCGGCAGTGGGCGCCAGTAGCGTTTGGCGATCGATCGCCACCTTTGGGCGATCGATCGGCGAGGCTGGCGATCGATCGCGCCAAAAGTGGCGATCGATCGCCAAGATGCAAAATTTTGAGCCTCGTCCAGTATGATCTCGCGATCGATCGGGCCTGGGCTGCGATCGATCGCGAGGTGTAAAAATGTGCATTTTTGATATTTTTGTGGAATTTTTGGATATTGGACCATGATTAGCTTCTAATATCAATTTGTATGGTTATGTAGAACCATCCCAAGTACCCACAACCTCAAGGAGATAAAGCTCTCCGATTTCTCCACTTTTGGGAATAAGGTACGTAAGAAACGTACGGGCATCGGACGGTAAACTATACTCCTACATATGATGTTTGTAATGATAATGTTTATGATGATGATGATGTTTATGATGATGTTTACAACGACGAGTATGATAAGTAAATTATGATAATGATGTTTATGATGAGCAATGAGTATGATAAGTAAATTATGATGATGATGTTTATGATAAGTGAAGAGGATACGATATCCATGAAGATGATTATGACAAGTAATGATGATGTTTATATGATGTTTATATCATGATACGATGTCATGATACGGTAAGATGCCATATGATGTTATGATTGGGTAAGACGCCCACATGGCAAGATGCCATATGATGTTTATGATATGGTAAGACGCCGTATAACAGGGTAAGACGTCCATATGTATGAATGTAAATCAGGGTCAACAAGAAGAAGTTAACGAATAACTAGCAAGTTTATTTAACTAAGATTTCATACATTTACTGTTATGTTTCTTTTATGATGATTAAGTAAAGATGTGCATGCTCACGATGTGTTGTCCCTGTAGGTACACTTTTGGACAAAAGGCTCAGGGTCGGGTTGAGACAGTGAGCTATGAGGAGCGTGAAAGAAATTAGGATGCAGGATTTTTGGGATAGTCTCTACTCTAGGAGTAGTATAATTCTATTGCTTTAACATTCATTTTGAGAATGTAATCAATTAAGTTTGAAGTTTCATATTTTTGGCCTGTAATCTTATAGCTCAAACTACAACCTTAACCTTGAGACGTTATTATATGCAATGTTTAGTCCATTATATGTGTTATAGGATGTTAAGGTAGGAGGACCCTACATTAGTGGTATCAGAGCAGTGGTTAGTTAACCCGGGAATGAGTGAAGGGTAGCCTTAGCAATAACTAGGTGCTTACTTTTAAACATGTTTTGTGCATAAGTGGCATATGAAGTATATGATGTTGTGCTAACATGTTTTGTTTATCTAACGAGGTATTATATGAACTGTTGTTGGGTATTGTTGTTAACCCTTGTCTTGCAGTATGGCAGCAAACGCGGAAGTGGGTGACGCTGTGAGCGTCAATGCAAGTGCCGGACGCACGAATCCTCTACCCCCGCCAGCCTTTGGCGAAGAACCGTCTGAACAGCAATTACTGCCTGGGGAACTGAGCTTGACTCAATTTCTTGCATACCGACCCCCGACCTTTGAAGAAACGGAAACAGGGGAACAAGCTGAAGAGTGGTTAGAAAGAATAGAGCAAATTTTCGTGGCAGCTCCTTGTGCTAAGACGGCCTGGATAAGACTAGCGGAGTTCCAGTTGGCCAAGAAGGCACTGATGTGGTGGAAGACCACCGTGGTAGAGCAAGAGGCTCAAGGTTATGAAGTGAATTGGAAGATGTTTCGAACTCGGTTTCTAAACCGCCATTTTTCGGCTGCTGCACGACAAGCCAAGGAAGACGAATTTACTCACCTCAAGCAAGGTAGCATGTCAGTATCAGGTTATGCTCTTCTATACTGTTCCTTACTCAGATATGTGCCTCATATCGCCACAAGTACGCAAGCAAAGATGAGGAACTTCATGAAGGGCTTGAGGCCGGAATTGTATGATAGGGTGATCACTTATGGCCCTACTTGCTTTGATGATGCACTATCACGGGCTGAGTTAGCCGAGCTAGGAGTTGGTGCATACCCTGATGTCGTACCACCTCCAGCACCCCCTCAGAAATCCACTCCTGATAATTTGAAGCCAAGGGGTGAGCAGTTCAAATCAAGAGGAAACACATCGGCGTCAAGGTTCAGTGGTAAGAGGCCCGACAACCGTTGGAAAGGAAATCGTAGAGATGACGCCCAGTCAGGAAGAGGACAGCCTCAGGGAGGCAGACTTGGGAAGGTCCTGTGTTCTAATTTTGGGCAACCACATCTGACAAAAGACTGCATGGTGCTATGTTTGTGGCAGCAAGGGCCACTTTGCTCGGCAATGTCCCAACCGGGAAGGACAACAGAAGTCTGCAGGGAGGCCTGCAGAAAGAGCAGTACATCACAGGCCGCCGTTTGTACCTAGGCAGTATGGAGGTCAGCCCATGAGGCCACCTCAGGGACAGGTTTATGCCTTGACAAGGGAGCAGGCTACAGCGGCTCCGGAGGAGGTTATAGCGGGTACGTGTCTTTTATTTACGCACCCTGCTTTTATATTGATCGACACAGGTGCGTCACACTCTTTCGTGTCGACAAGTTTTGTGGAAAGACACCACATATGCACTTCTCCGTCGCCCACGCCTCTTATAGTCTCGACCCCCGCTGGAAGAAGTATGATTACTAATCAGATTGTCTATGATGGCCTCATTTATTTTGAGGATAACGAGCTAAGGTCAGATTTGATTGTTCAGGGAATGTCAGACTTTGACTGTATAGTAGGTATTGATGTTCTGAACAGGTATCAGGCAGTGGTGAACTGCAGGCAGAGGACTGTCCGATTCAGATCTGATATGGGAGCCCAGTGGACATTCTTTGGGGATGGCTCTCGTTCTAAGATTCCATTAATATCTGCTGTCAAGATGGCACAGTTGTTGGAACGAGGCCATACCGGATATCGCATTTATGCTGTCGATGTTTCTGAAAAGAAAGAAGAAGTAAAAGTTGAGGATGTGCCCGTAGTGGCGGAGTTCCCTGATGTCTTTCCGGAGGAGATTCCCGGATTCCCACCGACAAGAGAGGTCGAGTTTGGGATTGAATTAGTACCAGGGACGTCTGCCATTTCTCGTGCCCCATATAGGATGGCACCAGCGGAACTAAGGGAGTTAAAGATTCAATTGCAAGAGCTCCTTGACAAGGGCTATATACGCCCTAGCGTATTGCCCTGGGGTGCACCAGTCTTATTTGTGAAGAAGAAAGATGGTTCGATGCGTTTGTGCATCGATTACAGACAACTGAACAAAGCCACAGTAAAGAATAAATATCCACTCCCGAGGATCGATGATTTGTTTGACCAGTTGCAGGGTACGATGCTCTACAGTAAGATAGGTCTGAGGTCGGGATACCATCAGATTCGAGTAAGGGAAGATGATGTTCAGAAGACAGCTTTCAGGACTAGATATGGGCACTATGAATTTCTAGTCATGCCTTTTGGGGTGACGAATGCCCCAGCTGTTTTCATGAGTTTGATGAACAGAGTGTTCCAGCCATATTTGGATCAGTTCGTCATAGTTTTCATTGACGACATACTCATCTACTCCCAGACCGAAGAGGAACACGTGAAGCACTTGAGAACAGTACTCCAGATCCTTAGGGATCATCAGTTATATGCGAAGCTTAGCAAGTGCGAGTTCTGGTTGAACAGTGTAGTATTCTTGGGCCATGTTATATCTAGCAGTGGGATATCTGTGGATCCCAGGAAGATTGAAGCTGTTATGGAGTGGGCTGCACCCACTTCTGTGCCCGAGATACGGAGCTTCCTTGGCCTAGCAGGTTATTACCGACGTTTTGTCGAGGGATTTTCTAAGATCGCTAAGCCATTGACACAGCTGACTCAGAAAGGAGTCCCATTCTTTTGGTCCGAAGCCTGTGAGGAAAGCTTCCAAGAATTGAAGCGTCGTTTGACGACAGCGCCAGTGTTGGTGATTCCTTCTGAGAATAAGAAGTTTGCCTTGTACACGGATGCATCATTGCAGGGTTTGGGCTGTGTATTGATGCAGGAGAAGCACGTGGTGGCTTATCCTTCGAGGCAGTTGAAGCCTCATGAGACCAGATACCCAGTCTATGATCTGGAACTGGCGGCCATCATTTTCGCCTTGAAGATTTGGCATCATTATCTTTATGGTACGACGTTTACCATCTATACGGACCATAAGAGCCTGAAATTTCTATTCACTCAGGCTGAACTGAATATGCGTCAAAGAAGATGGATGGATTTACTCAAGGATTATGACTGTGAGATTGAGTACCATCCTGGTAAAGCAAATTTGATAGCAGACGCCTTAAGTCGGAAGGTGAAGAGTACTGCTGAAGACGCTATGTGTTTATCAGCGATGATGACTTCTTATTGCCATCTGGGCTATGATTTTGATGTGGACACGTCGCCGGTGCGAGTGTCGACCTTATTGGCCAAGCCAGACGTATTTGAGGCTATCAGGAAAGCCCAGAGGTTAGATGATGAAGTTCAGAGATGGTCATCGATAGTACTTCGAGGGCAACCATCAAAGTTCAGAATGGCAGAAGATGATTCCTTAAGGCTGGGGGTGTGGTCCGTTTTGGTATGCGGGGTAAGTTATCTCCAAGATATGTCGGACAGTATGAGGTGTTACACGTATTGGTACATTAGCTTACCGTTTGGCTCTACCGCCGTCTTTATCCGGGATTCATGATGTTTTCCACGTTTCTATGCTACGGAAGTATGAGCCAGACCCGTCTCATGTTTTACAGCCTACTGAAGTGCAGTTGGATTCAGATGTATCTTACGTTGAACGACCGGTCAGAATTCTGATTCGTGAGGATCGCAGATTACGAAGTAAAGTTATACCGATGGTCAAAGTTCAGTGGGATCGTCGGGGTGTCGAAGAGGCTACATGGGAGACGGAACGGCATATGGTGCAGCATTACCCGGAACTATTTTCTGGTATGATTTATGTTTAGTTTCTCTATGGGTAAGTGCATGCGATTTCGAGGACGAAATCTTATAAGTAGGGGAGTAATGTGATGCCCCGAAATCAATTATATGCAATTTGAGCATTAATGATGGTCATGTGATTATTTATGTTGGTAATTAATTTATATGATGGGTAATGAAGTGTTAGCATGATTTAATTATATTGATTACCAATTATGAGGAAAGCATGAATTTAAGGGAAGTTTGTAGCATGTTGTAAAATGCTTTTAAAATACCAAGTGGAGTATTTTATACATCATGTTAAGTTTGGGGTACAATTTTTAATTAAACTAAATGTAAGACCCTGAAAATAATCATAAATTTTACCAATTAAAATAAATTGTTTCAATAGATATCAATTTATAATATATATATATGCATATATATTTGGTAAGATAAAATAATAACAATGGTCAATGAATAAAGAATATTTATATGTACATGTACAATATAATTACACGTAGTGTAAATCTTAACCATACACTATATGTGAATCTGCAAAAGAAACGTCCCTACGCTTATATATATAAATAAATAAATAAAGATATGAAATATAATTGTCATGTTTTAAAGATTGGAATGTCTACTAGTCATGATAACCCAAGATTTTTGTTCCTTTTCCCTATAATATCGTGTGTGTGTATATATATATATATAGATATTATAAAATTTTACATGATTGGAGACAAGGATATAATTCCTTGAACCCCAATGTTTTCTTAGGCAATAATTTGGTCCCCCCAACCCCATTAAGCCATTCTATATGTATGGAGGAGGAAGAAGCTATTGAAGCATAAAAAAAAAAAAAATATCTCAAACTCTTCATCTAAATTTCACGTACGGTTTTGAGGTATGTACCGATAACTTAGTCATATATTTATGATCCTATTTAAACTTCGACTTGATCCTTGTTTTATGGAGATTCTATGTTCTAATTTTTTTTGTTGTTATTTTGAGCCTGAGAATTGATAGGGCTTAAAACTATATGCTAGGCATGCAAATGAAAAATTTCATTTTCCTTCATGACGTTATAATGAAGTTTTAAAATCATGAGTCTTAATATTTAGTTTGAGATATTTGACATGTTCGAGAGTTTCATGTTACCTTGAAGATTTGTTTTAGTGAAAAATGATCATGTTTATATGATGGAGTATGATAATACGATGAATCAGTTTGGACATTAATATTAAATTTTTATTGTTAAAATCGAAAAATAAGAATGTGAGTATCGAAATCATGTGGTGTTTGGTATTAGGAATTAAGACATAATATGAAGATCAAGTTCATGTCACTGTTGAGTTTGAGTTACAAATGATGATTATGGTTTCTTGATTTATGTCGAGCTTAGAAATGGATAATAGGATGACTCAAATATGCTTTCTATGTATCAATCCAAAGATTAAATGATAATTGACTGTTGAATCATTTCTAAGGACATAAAGTATGATAACTTTATATATGATCATTGTAAATGGATTGAATTATATATTCAAATTCTGCTAGTCACTTGTCCTTGAGATTAAGATATATGTGTATATATTCACAAAGCAAAATTTTAGTAGGATTGTTAAAGTTTTAAATAAAATTGATGCAAGCACCGCATGCATTAAAACTAGAAAAGTTGAGGAATTAACTCAATATATATATATATATATATATATATATATATATATATATATATATATATATATATATTATGTCCATATTTTTGAATTACTACTGGGTTAAGTTTTGAAATTCAAAATAGATTTTAAGATATCATGCTTAAATCTTTAAGTTGAATTTATGAAGTGATTATGTATTAATAATGGTTATATGTTAATATTGAAGTATAATCACGGTTTGTGCTACATCATTCCGTCCTCTTGTTGGATTAATCGATTAAAAAGGTATGTTACGACCGGATAACATACAACAGGTACCCGTGGTGTTTGATATGCATTGAACGTGGTTTATATGGCATTTGTTTATCTACGTGGATTATTTGTGGTATTGCATAAACATCGATGCGAAGAAAAATAAAATCTATTTTACACACATGTATTTTCTGTATATATGTAGCATCGATGCTTGACACAACATTACATTGCATATTGAGCCTTGATACCATTGATGACCTTTTGATATTGTGTGTGGATTCGAGGTGTTTGTTTGGGATGGTATGGAACTGCGACTAGCCCGAGAGATGTTGCAGGCCGATAGGCGCAGTATGTCCGTAATCCCTGGCGAGGTGACCGGCACACGGTAGTAGACTGGCGGAGGAGTGGTCGCTATGGCAGTGTAGCCGAGCCTTACCTGTTGCTCGAGCTGTTCCGCTGCATTTACTGATTGTGCAGCTACCGTTATTCCTATTACCCGTGCATGTGGATTTACCTTGATCATGCATTGCATCCACATATTATTCATTACAGTGCATGTTGAATTTATCTTGGTCTTTTCATACTGGGTTATTACTCACCCCCTCGGGGGCGGTTACCTTTTTGTGTGTGGTTGGTAATCAGGTTAGGACGTGATGCATTTATGGGAGGCTGGACTGGATTCAGTGTTATGGTTATCTTCGGGATAATTGTTGGTTGAAGTTTGATATCATTTTTCTATATGTAAAATTATGTGACTTGTGGTGCCTTGATTATGAATAATTTTATGACATTCTATAATGATATTATATCAAATAATATCAAGTAAAATCTTTGAATTGGAGAATTTTTGGGCTCGCGTCATAACAAAAAATTAAGTTTCCGCCGCGAAGTTAAAAACGGTAATTTAATTGCATGATAATTACTGGTGAGAGTTGAGGGCCCCACACTTATGGTATCAGAGCAATTATTGGGAAATTGCTTGAATTGACAGAGATCGGCTAATAGTACTTCAATAGGTGTGAAAGTCACACGAGAGTTGCACAAAAGGAATTATTTGCGCATGTGTCTGACATATAGGTCTACATGCTTTGTTTGTTTTAATTGCTGAAGTTTGTTCCTGCTCAATACCTTCTTATATAATATATAGATATATTTGTGCCTATTCTGGCTTTTTGTATATAGATGGCTACCATTGGACGTGGTCGTGGTCGTGGTCGTGGCACTCCAAGAATACATGAGGAAATTCCTATTGTGGAGGAAAATGAAGTCGAACAAGTTAATGATAGAATTGATAGAATGGCTATGGATGAAATTGTCTCTCGTTTCCAGAACATGCGACCTCCAAAATTCTTTGGCACGGAAGATGCCGAAAAATCCGAATCTTGGCTTGGTGATATCGAATATCTTTTTGATCTAATGGGATATTCTAGTGACCAAAAATACAAACTTGCACTATACCAACTGAAAGATCGAGCTAAGGATTGGTGGAAAGCTGCAAAGATCGGACTGGACGAGCAGGGTATCGAAGTGAGCTGGAATGCGTTCAGGGCTCAGTTTGTTGAACAATATTCCCCGCCATCTTATTATACTGAAAAGGATAACGAGTTCAACAACTTACGACAAGGAAACATGTCGGTTGCAGAATATGCTTCTACGTTTTCTGCAATGCTGAAATATGCACCACATGTAGCGGCTAACCCAAAAGCTAAATATAATCGCTTTGTGAATGGGCTGAACAATAATATCTATACATATGTGGTGTCTGGTTTACCTACTGGGTATGCAGAAGCAGTTGAAAGAGCTAAGAATGCAGAAGCAGGACTGAAGAGAAGAGATACACCATTCTTTCCTTCTGGGAGCAGGTTGTCAAACCATCAGAATCTGAGAGCCAAAGCAAAGAATTTTAAGAAATCTGGCGCAGCTTCTTCAAGTTCTAGTGGTTATCGCCAGCAGAGTAGGTCCCAAGCTACTGTTTATTCTGATCGATATTGCAATCTTTGTGGTGGCAATCATACCAGTGATCGATGCATTGGTGTTCATGGCACATGCCATGAATGTGGGAAGGAAGGACATTATGCTAGAGTTTGTCCATCCAGGAGGAACGGACCCCAGCAATCTCAAGGTGGATTCCGTGGAGGATCTAGTGCCGGTAGAGGTGTTGCTCCTATTAGGTCTTACCAGCAATCAAATGCATCACAACAGCAAGCCTCAGGGAGTCGTACTTTTCCAAACCAGTCTCAGGCACGTGTTTTTGCACTCACAGAGGAACAAGTTCAAGAAGCTCCAGGAGATGTCATTGCAGGTAACTGTTTTATTTATGGTTATCCTGCACGAGTATTATTCGATACAGGAGCATCTCATTCATTTATATCTGAATCATTCATTACATTGCATTCCATTACTCCCATCGTACTATCTACGTCCACATCTGTTGCCACCCCGATGGGAAAAATGATTATGTCTACCCAAATAATATCGAACTGTGTGATGACTTACGAGAATAATGAGCTAAACTTGAACCTTATTGTTCTTCCCATGTACGATTTTGATTGTATTGTGGGAATGGATACTTTGACGATGTATCGAGCCAATGTCGATTGTTTCCATGGAATAGTCCGTTTTCGTCCGAGTTCTGGGATGAAATGGAATTTTTACGGTAAAGGCTCATGTTCTAAGATTCCTTTAGTATCTGCCTTAGAAATGTCACGACTGTTATTCCAAGGAAACGAGGGATATTTAGTGTATGCGATCGATACAAGCAAAGCAGAATCAACCTTGTCTGATATTCCAGTGGTGAAAGAATTTCCAGATGTTTTTCCTGATGAAATACCAGGATTTCCCCCACCAAGAGAAGTCGAATTTTCAATTGAGTTAGCTGCTGGTACAAATCCTATTTCTAAGGCACCATACCGAATGGCTCCGTTAGAATTGAAGGAGCTGAAAGAGCAATTGCAAGAATTGCTAGAGAAGGGCTACATTAGACCTAGTGTGTCACCTTGGGGAGCCCCGGTGCTATTTGTTCGCAAAAAGGATGGATCGATGCGCTTGTGTATCGACTATCGTCAATTAAATCAAGCTACTGTGAAAAACAAGTATCCATTACCTCGAATAGATGACCTGTTCGACCAACTTCAGGGCACTACAGTGTATTCAAAGATTGATTTGCGTTCCGGTTATCATCAATTGCGAGTTCGAAAAGAGGATATACAGAAGACAGCATTCAGAACGAGATATGGTCATTTTGAATTCCTTGTGATGCCGTTTGGCCTTACAAATGCTCCTGCAATATTTATGGATCTAATGAACCGCATCTTTAAGGAATTTCTCGACCAGTTTGTTATTATTTTTATCGATGATATTCTTGTATATTCCAAATCTGACGAGGAACACGCTGAACACTTGAGGACTGTTCTTCAGATTCTTCGGAAAGAACAACTGTATGCTAAATTATCAAAATGTGAATTTTGGCTGGATCGCGTGGTATTCTTAGGCCACGTAATATCTCGTTCTGGGATTTCTGTTGATCCAAGCAAAGTCGAAGCTGTGATTAATTGGTCAAGACCGATGAATGTGCCTGAAATTCGAAGTTTCATGGGTTTAGCTGGCTACTATCGTCGATTCATTGAAGGATTTTCAAAAATCGCAAAACCAATTACACGTTTGACACAGAAAAATGTTAAATTCGTTTGGACTGATGAATGCGAATCTAGTTTCCTTGAATTAAAGAAAAGGTTGACCACTGCACCAGTACTGACTCTTCCATATGGTTCTGGAGGATTCACAGTTTGCACGGATGCATCATTAAAAGGGCTAGGGTGTGTACTTCTGCAACATGGTAAGGTTATAGCCTATGCATCACGTCAATTGAAACCTCACGAGGTCAAATATCCAATTCATGACTTAGAATTAGCTGCCATCATCTATGCTCTGAAGATTTGGCGTCATTATCTATATGGTGAAAAGTTTGTGATTCTATCGGATCATAAAAGCCTGAAGTACTTATTCTCTCAGTCTGATTTGAATATGAGGCAACGTCGATGGATGGATCTTCTCAAAGATTACGATTGCGAGATTCAGTATCAACCCGGAAAAGTGAACGTGACTGCTGATGCCCTCAGCCGAAAAGTTCAAGATATTGTTTTTACTTCTGTCCGGATATCGCACGTGCATGAGGAAATCTATACTTCGGGATGGAATTTCAGTATTAGCAATGAATTCAAAAGTGTTGCTGCAATCCAAATTGAGCCTGAATTAATTTTTAAGATTCGGGAAGCTCAAAAGAATGATGCTCAAATTCAGAAATCGAGACAATTGGTTCTTGACGGTCATAAATCAGGATTCCAAATAACTTGTAATGATACACTGATATTGAATGGACGTCTAGTTGTTCCTAATGTCTCTGAGCTACGAACAGAACTCCTAAAGGAAGCCCATTGCAGCCGTTATAGCATTCATCCTGGTGGAAAGAAAATGTACGCATGTCTAAGACTTCAATTTTGGTGGAAACGAATGAAGAAAGACATTGCTGAGTTTGTATCCAAATGTTTGACTTGTCAACAAGTGAAGGCTGAAAGAAAGAAACCGGGAGGCCTTTTGCATAGCCTTGAAATTCCTAAATGGAATTGGGAGCATATATCGATGGATTTTGTAACTCATCTGCCTCGGTCTTCAAGAGGTTGCAATGCCATTTGGGTCATAGTGGATCGTCTATCCAAATCAGCGCATTTTATTCCTTACGAGAGGACGTACACCTACAACAAAATGGCTCGTCTGTATATCGAGCATGTAATGAGATTACATGGAATTCCTGTTACTATTATTTCTGATCGAGATCCGAGATTCACATCGAAATTTTGGGGCAGTTTTCAAGAAGCGTTGGGTTCAAGATTGGCTATGAGTACTGCGTATCACCCACAGACTGATGGTCAATCCGAGCGAACTATTCAAACCCTAGAAGACATGCTTCGTGCTGTTATCATGGATTTTCATGTTGGATGGCAAGATGCATTACCACTTATCGAATTCTCGTACACAACAGTTTCCATCGAACTATAGGGATGACACCATTTGAAGCCCTATATGGACGAAAATGTAGATCACCATTATTTTGGGATGAAATAGGTGACAAGCAATTGACTGGTCCAGAAATGATCCAGGAGATGAACGATAAAATCCAGCTGATTAGACAACGAATGAAAGCTGCACAAGATCGACAAGCTAGTTATGCTGACCGTCGTCGAAGACCGCTTGAATTTCAAAAGGGAGATCGTGTATTTCTAAAAATCTCACCTTTTAGAGGTACAATCAGATTCGGCATGAAGGGAAAGTTGTCGCCACGTTATATTGGTCCCTATGAAATATTAGAACGTGTGGGAAATTTAGCATATCATTGGCGTTACCACCGACTCTATCAAATATTCATGATGTATTTCACGTCTCTATGTTACGAAAATATGAACCAGACCCAAGCCATGTACTGCCACTAGAAGAAGTCGAACTAGATCCTACGCTATCATATGTTGAACAACCAATTTGCATTTTGGATCGGAAGGAAAAAGTCCTACGAAATAAAACAATTCCTTTGGTTCGAATTCAATGGTCTCGTCACGGAATAGAAGATTCTACTTGGGAGCTGGAAAGTAAAATGCGCCAATTACATCCTCATCTATTCAATTAGGTACAACTTTTCCGGTTTATATACCATAATTTCTTAAGTACATTGTGCTTTAGATTTCGGGACGAAATCTTTTTAAGGGGAATATAGTGTAAGACCCTGAAAATAATCATAAATTTTACCAATTAAAATAAATTGTTTCAATAGATATCAATTTATAATATATATATATGCATATATATTTGGTAAGATAAAATAATAACAATGGTCGATGAATAAAGAATATTTATATGTACATGTACAATATAATTACACGTAGTGTAAATCTTAACCATACACTATATGTGAATCTGCAAAAGAAACGTCCCTACGCTTATATATATAAATAAATAAATAAAGATATGAAATATAATTGTCATGTTTTAAAGATTGGAATGTCTACTAGTCATGATAACCCAAGATTTTTGTTCCTTTTCCCTATAATATCGTGTGTGTGTGTATATATATATATATATAGATATTATAAAATTTTACATGATTGGAGACAAGGATATAATTCCTTGAACCCCAATGTTTTCTTAGGCAATAATTTGGTCCCCCCAACCCCATTAAGCCATTCTATATGTATGGAGGAGGAAGAAGCTATTGAAGCATAAAAAAAAAAAAATTATCTCAAACTCTTCATCTAAATTTCACGTACGGTTTTGAGGTATGTACCGATAACTTAGTCATATATTTATGATCCTATTTAAACTTCGACTTGATCCTTGTTTTATGGAGATTCTATGTTCTAATTTTTTTTGTTGTTATTTTGAGCATGAGAATTGATAGGGCTTAAAACTATATGCTAGGCATGCAAATGAAATTTCATTTTCCTTCATGACGTTATAATGAAGTTTTAAAATCATGAGTCTTAATATTTAGTTTGAGATATTTGACATGTTCGAGAGTTTCATGTTACCTTGAAGATTTGTTTTAGTGAAAAATGATCATGTTTATATGATGGAGTATGATAATACGATGAATCAGTTTGGACATTAATATTAAATTTTTATTGTTAAAATCGAAAAATAAGAATGTGAGTATCGAAATCATGTGGTGTTTGGTATTAGGAATTAAGACATAATATGAAGATCAAGTTCATGTCACTGTTGAGTTTGAGTTACAAATGATGATTATGGTTTCTTGATTTATGTCGAGCTTAGAAATGGATAATAGGATGACTCAAATATGCTTTCTATGTATCAATCCAAAGATTAAATGATAATTGACTGTTGAATCATTTCTAAGGACATAAAGTATGATAACTTTATATATGATCATTGTAAATGGATTGAATTATATATTCAAATTCTGCTAGTCACTTATCCTTGAGATTAAGATATATGTGTATATATTCACAAAGTAAAATTTTAGTAGGATTGTTAAAGTTTTAAATAAAATTGATGCAAGCACCGCATGCATTAAAACTAGAAAAGTTGAGGAATTAACTCAATATATATATATATATATATATATATATATATATTATGTCCATATTTTTGAATTACTACTGGGTTAAGTTTTGAAATTCAAAATAGATTTTAAGATATCATGCTTAAATCTTTAAGTTGAATTTATGAAGTGATTATGTATTAATAATGGTTATATGTTAATATTGAAGTATAATCACGGTTTGTGCTACATCATTCCGTCCTCTTGTTGGATTAATCGATTAAAAAGGTATGTTACGACCGGATAACATACAACAGGTACCCGTGGTGTTTGATATGCATTGAACGTGGTTTATATGGCATTTGTTTATCTACGTGGATTATTTGTGGTATTGCATAAACATCGATGCGAAGAAAAATAAAATCTATTTTACACACATGTATTTTCTGTATATATGTAGCATCGATGCTTGACACAACATTACATTGCATATTGAGCCTTGATACCATTGATGACCTTTTGATATTGTGTGTGGATTCGAGGTGTTTGTTTGGGATGGTATGGAACTGCGACTAGCCCGAGAGATGTTGCAGGCCGATAGGCGCAGTATGTCCGTAATCCCTGGCGAGGTGACCGGCACACGGTAGTAGACTGGCGGAGGAGTGGTCGCTATGGCAGTGTAGCCGAGCCTTACCTGTTGCTCGAGCTGTTCCGCTGCATTTACTGATTGTGCAGCTACCGTTATTCCTATTACCCGTGCATGTGGATTTACCTTGATCATGCATTGCATCCACATATTATTCATTACAGTGCATGTTGAATTTATCTTGGTCTTTTCATACTGGGTTATTACTCACCCCCTCGGGGGCGGTTACCTTTTTGTGTGTGGTTGGTAATCAGGTTAGGACGTGATGCATTTATGGGAGGCTGGACTGGATTCAGTGTTATGGTTATCTTCGGGATAATTGTTGGTTGAAGTTTGATATCATTTTTCTATATGTAAAATTATGTGACTTGTGGTGCCTTGATTATGAATAATTTTATGACATTCTATAATGATATTATATCAAATAATATCAAGTAAAATCTTTGAATTGGAGAATTTTTGGGCTCGCGTCATAACAAAAAATTAAGTTTCCGCCGCGAAGTTAAAAACGGTAATTTAATTGCATGATAATTACTGGTGAGAGTTGAGGGCCCCACACTAAACAACCCATTTTTAATCCTTTACCCATCACTTTAACCCCCACTTTACCATTCACTTTTTAAAAATCCCCAAAATCACTTCCCAACCCCAAACCCTTCCCATTTTCGAGATCCACCAAAGAAGAAGAAGGAAAGCTCCACAAAAACTTTGTTTGTGTGATCTTTGTTAGGATTTGGAGCCTACAAGAGGTATGGAACCATTCCTAAAAGTTTTATGATGTTTGGTGTTGAAATGGGTTAGTTTTTGATGCTTTATGTGGGTTTGTTTTGGGTATATGTTGTTTCTGGTTGTGGTATGATTTTGAAGTGTTTTATGTGGGTTTTAGTGGGTTATGATGTTATTGATGTTATAGGGAAGTTTGGATTTGTAAGGCATGAAGAATGGTTTGAAAAATGCTCATTAATGGCGATTTTTCGATGTACAGTGACTGGCGATCGATCGCCCATTTTTGGCGATCGATCGCGAGCCGGCAGTGGGCGCCAGTAGCGTTTGGCGATCGATCGCCACCTTTGGGCGATCGATCGGCGAGGCTGGCGATCGATCACGCCAAAAGTGGCGATCGATCGCCAAGATGCAAAATTTTGAGCCTCGTCCAGTATGATCTCGCGATCGATCGGGCCTGGGCGGCGATCGATCGCGAGGTGTAAAAATGTGCATTTTTGATATTTTGTGGGATTTTTGGATATTGGAC
Organism: Haberlea rhodopensis; assembly: GCA_907163345.1. Taxonomy (NCBI): domain Eukaryota; kingdom Viridiplantae; phylum Streptophyta; class Magnoliopsida; order Lamiales; family Gesneriaceae; genus Haberlea; species Haberlea rhodopensis. Next base: position 206,002 of record CAJQUN010000242.1, read on the forward strand.
CATGATTAGCTTCTAATATCAATTTGTATGGTTATGTAGAACCATCCCAAGTACCCACAACCTCAATGAGATAAAGCTCTCCGATTTCTCCACTTTTGGGATTAAGGTACGTAAGAAACGTACGGGCATCGGACGGTAAACTATACTCCTACATATGATGTTTGTAATGATAATGTTTATGATGATGATGATGTTTATGATGATGTTTACGACGACGAGTATGATAAGTAAATTATGATAATGATGTTTATGATGAGCAATGAGTATGATAAGTAAATTATGATGATGATGTTTATGATAAGTGAAGAGGATACGATATCCATGAAGATGATTATGACAAGTAATGATGATGTTTATATGATGTTTATATCATGATACGATGTCATGATACTGTAAGATGCCATATGATGTTATGATTGGGTAAGACGCCCACATGGCAAGATGCCATATGATGTTTATGATATGGTAAGACGCCGTATAACAGGGTAAGACGTCCATATGTATGAATGTAAATCAGGGTCAACAAGAAGAAGTTAACGAATAACTAGCAAGTTAATTTAACTAAGATTTCATACATTTACTGTTATGTTTCTTTTATGATGATTAAGTAAAGATGTGCATGCTCACGATGTGTTGTCCCTGTAGGTACACTTTTGGACAAAAGGCTCAGGGTCGGGTTGAGACAGTGAGCTATGAGGAGCGTGAAAGAAATTAGGATGCAGGATTTTTGGGATAGTCTCTACTCTAGGAGTAGTATAATTCTATCGCTTTAACATTCATTTTGAGAATGTAATCAATTAAGTTTGAAGTTTCATATTTTTGGCCTGTAATCTTATAGCTCAAACTACAACCTTAACCTTGAGACGTTATTATATGCAATGTTTAGTCCATTATATGTGTTATAGGATGTTAAGGTAGGAGGACCCTACACCATTCAACAAAATCCAAGCACAATAACATAATTAATTGCATGATATTTGTATGTATGTATGCTCCCTGATTTACCACATTAGCACATTTTCACTGTTGTTCCTGTTTCATAAACTCATGCACAAATCAATAGTTCACAATATAATGATCGATACCACGTTCCAGTTATAACCACAATAATCCACATTAATCACTAGAAATGTGACTATTCCGGTCCTATTACAACAGCGGAATTTTAGGACCCCTCGCTTCTACATATAGCGGCATCATATGATATCCCTCGCTTCGACAATGACAGCGGCATGTACATCGCTTCGACATGACAGCGGCAAATATCATATTACCATCGCTTCATATGACAGCAGCAAGTACCTCCCTCGCTCGTATATAACAACCACCAGAACAATCAAGCATTTCAACCACATATATAAACATAACACTTGAGTCCACAATCATAATGCATCACCATTATCTCAATATATATCAACACATTTCGTAATCCACACTTGTCCACGATATATATGTATCCAAAAGCATAAGAACACATTTTACCGTCCGATGCCCCTACGTCTCACTACGTACCTTAGTTTCAAGAGTGGAGAAGTTGAAGAACTTTATCTTCTTGAAGTTGTTGGTACCTGGGATGGTTCTACACAACCATACAAATCAATATTAGAAGCCAACTATAGTTCAATATCAAAAATTCCACAAAAATATCCAAAAACACAATATTTTGCATCTCGCGATCGATCGTCGCAAGGGCGCGATTGATCGCGAGATCATTCTGCCCGATGCCAAAATTTTTATCCTTCGGCGATCGATCGCCACATTTGGCGCGATCGATCGCCAGCCTCGCCGATCGATCGCCCAAAAGTGGCGATCGATAGCCGAATGCTTCTGGAGCCTACTGCTGGCTCGCGATCGATCGCCAAAAACGGGCGATCGATCGCCGATCCCTGCACATCGAAAATCACCATTTTTGCACCATAAATCCTTCACCAACATCACCAACACTTATACCAACAAACCAAAAACATAAAAACACCTTAAACCTTCAATCTACACCATTAAACAACCCCCAAAATCCTACACCCGACCAAAAATCATACCAACCCAAAACAACCCATTTTCAAACTCAAATATCAACCCAAAACAAAATAGATCCATACAAAAACAACAAGGAATGATATATGTCCTTCCTAGGCCTCAAATCTTACCAAGAATCACAAGAATAAAGTTTTTGCAAGGACTTCTCTTCCCCCTTGAAGCCAAACTCGAAAATGGGAGGAAAAAGGTAGGGTTTGGAGAGTGTGTTGGGGATGTGATAAAGTGAGGGGTAAGTGAAATAAAAAGGTGTATAGTGGGGTTATAAGAGTCGTTAATTAAATTGCACCCCATTAATTAACATGATGTATAAAATACCCCAACATGGTATTTTAAAAGCATTTTACAAAAATGCACCCAACTCCCAATAATTTCATGTTTTCCAAATAAATGCCAACCATTACAATTAAATCAAGCTAACACTCAATTTCCCAACATGCACAACATGCACCCCGAAATGCAACCCCCAGGTCACACCTACCATGTGACTAAGCATTTCAACAAGATAATTAATTTCAACACATAATTCAATTATCACCATAATTCATCACGTAACATAATTAATGCCCAAATTGCAATTAATCATTTCGGGGATATCACATATTACAACCGTCTGAAGTACAGTTGGATACAAATGTGTCGTATGTGGAACGACCAGTCAAGATCTTGGATAGAGCAGAGCGGAAGTTACGAAATAAAGTTATACCAATGGTAAAGGTACAGTAGAAGGGGTGTCAAGGAGGCAACGTGGGAGACGGAGCAGCATATGATACAACGGTATCCTAAATTGTTTTCTGGTACATTGGTACATTATGTCATATTTTGTTGGTAAGTATTTAGATGTTGCTCTGTTACATATGGTTTTATGTTGTTGCTTATACTGGTGTAAAACATATAGTTGCATATATGTTGATGTTGTTTAGTCATGTTATGTGCAGTCAATTCGAGGATGAAATTTAATTAGTAGGGGAGAATTGTCATGCCTCGATATGGATCATATATGTTTAATATGATTATGGCGTAATTATGTGAGAATGACGGTCGGATATGATTGTGAGGTTGGGTTGAATTGAGTATGATGAATACACATAAGTGTATGCTTTGATGTTCAATTCCATAAACTCATGTGTTGATTTAATATAAAGCTACATAGTTGTTGCAATTGTAACAAGAACACATGAATTACATCTAAGAACAAGTAGAGATACATTTGAATTTAAGTTTCAGTTACATTTGCATGATAATTCGGGTGTCACTATATCAAGTGGTTTCAGCTAGCATAAGGCACATACTACACCATATCTCACCTTAAAATCTCTACATAAGCTCATCTCAAATCCTTACTTGTTCTTGCTCTTGCCTTGAAATCAAGTTGGAATCACAAGGCTTATGAACTAGAAGTGAATTCTAGTGGGTAAGAGTTATATGTATGTGTGTTTTATCTACTTGTGATGTATTGATTTAGTTTGAGTTGGGATATGAACACATGAGTTTGGTTCTTCAATTTATACAAGATATAAAAGAAAGAAGTGAGTTGTGTAGTTAAGGAAACATGTTTATAGGATACTAGAGGTTGCATGGAACAAGTTTTAATTGTAGGAAGTGAGGTGTGGGAGAAACACCATGAAGATAAGCTCAAAATCGCCATGTTCTGAAATTTTCAGACATCGGCAATCGATCACGAGCCTTATGGCGATCGTTCGCCAAAAACAGAGTAAAATATAAGGCGGTTGGCTTGGCGATCGATCGGTGAAAACATGGCGATTGATCACGAGTGAACAGAACATTTGGGCGATAGATCGAGAAGAAGTGGCGATCGATCACGATGGACAGAACATTTTGGCGATCGATCGTGAAAAGTGGTGATCGGTCGCTAGGATTCATATTTTGAAAAATGTGATATTTTTGTGGACTTTGATTTTTGAAGCCTATTATAACATGATAAATTGTTGATATTGTTGTAGCATCATCACAGGGGACAGGACAACGAGGCGGTTAAACATTGACTGCCTGATTTAGATCTTTTGTGTCATACGATAGGTACGTGTGACGTACTAGTATTGATGTTATTTTGATGATGATATTGAGGTTGTCTTATATGATTGATGATATCATATATGTATACATTCATGATGATATACATGCATGTTGTTGAGAGTGATGCCACGATAGGTATGCTATTGTTGAGCATATGCTTTGGCATGAGAGGTATACTCCGATTGAGTATATGCTTGGACTGTTATAATGTGTGAGGAATGAAATATGGTTTGTGCTGCTAATATGAAGATGTGAGGAGGTTCCACTGACATATTGAGCTGAGATAAGCAAATCATATTTGTCCCGTTATAACAGGTTGATAGTTGAGACATGTCATGACATATTTGCATTTAGCACTGTTGAACTTTTACGATGATGGTTATCGTACTTTATCTATTTTATTGATATAGAACTGAGATAGTTGATTATCAGTACTCATGTTGTGTGATTGTTTCTGTAGGGAACTCATAGACGTGGGAAGCCCGGATTGTGAGTACATTCTGCTGCGAGCTGAACCACTGATTAGGAGTTGATTTTTGCTAGGTTGTGTATATGTAACATGTGATGTCCATGTGTTGTATATTATACCAGGGTTTTATTAGGATGTAGCAACTGTTGTAAGAACTGACATAGTAAAACTCTTAAATCAGTGTGTCTGATTATTTAATTCCTACTCACATGTGTATACGATTGAATACATAATGGATTAAGTAATGAGGACCCCACAGGACTCAACACAGACCCTTGATGCAATCCAATAGTGATCGAAAACTCACTTGTCACCCCACTACACGTTCTCACATTGGATGATACTTCGTCGTACATGTCCTTGATTATATTGATATATAATACTTGATGTGAACTTTTTTCTCCATCAAAGCCCACCATAATATCTCCATTGGTACTTTATCATAGGCCTTCTCCAAGTCTATAAAGATCATATGCAGATCTTTACTCCTCTCACGATAGCGCTTGACAAGTTGACGAAGAAAATGGATAGATTCCGTAGTTGATCGTCCTGGCATGAACCCAAATTGGTTCTCCGATATCTTAACCCCCTTCCTTAAACGACATTCAGTTATCCTCTCACAAAGCTTCATTGTGTGACACATGAGTTTTATACCACGAGAGTTGGCGCAACTCTGAATGTCACCCTTGTTCTTATAGATATGGATGCGAGTACTATTTCTCCATTCATTTGAAAGTTTGTTACTAATCCACATCTTGTTAAATATGGCTAAATCTTGTGTGACACATGAGTTTTAGCCACTTTATCCCCGTGTCCTAAACATCTCTGTACTCAATAGGGATTCCATCAGGATCAACTGCTCTTCGTGCTTTCATTTTGTTCAAAGCTTCTTTAACATCAGATTATCTAATTCTGCGAGTAAACTCACGACTTACATCATGTTGGTGGACGTTAAGATCACCTAAACTTGGCTAAAGCAACCATTGAACAAGCTGTTAAAAAAATTCTTACATCTTGTTTTGATGTCTTAATCGCTAACCAAGACTTTATGATTCTCATTTTTTATGCATTTCACTGCACATAAGTCTCTTGTCTTCCCCTCTCTCGCTCGGGCAATCCTGTAGATATATTTTTCTGCCTCCTTAGTGTCCAATTTATCGTGCACTTCTTTGTAGACTTTAGCTCTAGCATCTCGAACGCTGTCTTCAGTGATCACTATATCAATGAAACAAAAAAAAAAAACTAATAATATGGCTAAATTTAAGTAGATAGAATTTAAAAGAAACAAAATTGCGATAACTAAAACAATACACCAAAATGGGTGAGTAAACAAAAGTGGCTTGATAATAAAATACTACATGGATGTGGTCTCATTTTTTGCAGCACTATTCATCGAGACCTTTCATCAAATGATACGTATGATACATATTTAGAAGACAATGATTAAAGAATACTTTATTAAACATCATATCATATACTAAGGGACCGATTTGTAATCAAGATTAATAACTATTACCTCATAGTTTAGAAATTTTTAAATTAATAATCATTCTATTTAGAAAGGGAAAACAAAACCGACCAAACATGCAAAAATAATCTGAACATTTTAAATACTCGTTCAAACTCATCAAGTCTATGCTAGGAGTTGTTAGATCTGTAAACAGAAATAAGCTATTAATATAACAGCATTGAAATATGTGGACCCTAAAGTGAAATAGAAATAATAAGAGAAGCAAAATGGCTAATTTTAAAACATGGGAAAATGCTCGTATATCCTTTAATGATTTCTTTTTGGCATTGTTTAGTGACACATTTCGTCGAACATCAAGTAATCATGTAAGAATGGCACATTTTTGGAAGACAATAGAAATCAACTCAATAATAATTCATAACAGACATTAAGATACCACACATGATACTCAAGATTTGGAAAGTAAAACCATAAAATCAAACTCAAACGATTGCTTAAGAATGGTTAGTCTTTTTTCCCCTATAAAACTAATTTCCCAGAAATAGCTAAAGTCACCTTCACCAAGGCCCCTTGAGTACGATTAGAGTAATTTTCTTATTCAAAAATAATATTTGAGTTTATATTTTATTTTCTTTATATATATATTTTAAAAAATAATGGTAAATTGGAAAAGGTGTTTTTCAAAGAAAATCCGTTGTGATTTGGAAGATCAAAATAGTTTATATAGGAATCTAAATCTATGTAGATATATAATTTATACTATTATTTAAACTTGGATCAATAATTATTTTATCTCATACTAATCCACAAAAAAAATTTAATACAATAATATTCAAAATAACAAAATGTCTAACATGACTCTACGTCATCGTTTGGTACAATGGATGTTATATGATAAATAATGAACGAATATTTAAAAATCATGGCTTATCCATTCCTTATAAATGTATGGTGCCTACAATAATAAGTACTCTAATTCATGATCATTCATATTATAATCACTAGTTAAAATAAAGAAGATAAATGTTAAACAACCTTATAAAAGTCGGCACCAAAAATTCTGAATAACTTATATATTAATTAATTTAATTTTAAAAAATATTATGAAAAATGAGTGTGCAAGTACATAACATGTGGACACAACTATAGGTAAAAGAGTAAAAGTTATTATATATAATTTAAAATAATTTTTTATTAAAAAAATTGTTATAACTTTTAATTGGATCCAAAAGGCCCAATTCTCGAATAGCCCCGTAGCCCATCTGACCATTTTACTTTCCCTTCAAAGCTCTTTCTCGTTGCTGAAACCCCAGTGCGCCTCCAGCAGAGAAGCAAAGCTTCTTCAGCAAACTAAGAACAAGAAGAAAACCAGCGAAAAGCAGTGTAATCAAGAAGAAAATCTATAGAAATTCACGAGACTGGGATAAACTATTAGGCAGAAAAATGAAGATAGAAGAAGTACAATCCACCACAAAGACGCAGAGAATAGCCACTCATACTCACATTAAAGGCCTTGGACTTGAGGTTGTGATTTTTTTGCCCAGATTCTTTTTTCCTGTTCAAGTTGTGAACTTTTTTTGCTTATGCTGCGTATACCCTTGCCATTTTGCTGTTTTTTTTCTAAATTACGAGCGTGGTTGTGATTTTACTGATTATATTGAATTATTTTAGTTGTTTCAGATTTAATGTTTTTTATCCCTTGAGAAATTGAAGGTAAGAACCAAGAGAAACTGGATCGTAATATTTAGATGTATGTGTGTGACTTAAGTCAACAGAGAAACTAAAAGAAATGAAGAAAGAATTCTTCATAAGCTCAGGTGCTGGACTTATTTATATAACATGGGGAAGATTAATGTTTTCTTTCTTTTCTATAGCAATGGGTTTTGATGGCTAATACTAATGGATAATGCATTTCATATAATATGGTGAAAGTTGAACTTTTTTCTCTTTATGCTTACTGAAGTACTTTTATTCCATACTCTGATTGGATGTAGCCTAATGGAAAAGCATTACCTTTGGCTGCTGGCTTTGTTGGTCAAGCATCTGCTAGGGAAGCCGCAGGCCTAGTTGTTGATATGATACGCCAGAAGAAGATGGCAGGACGTGCATTATTGCTTGCTGGTCCTCCTGGTACTGGAAAAACGGCTCTTGCTTTAGGGATTTCACAGGAACTTGGAAGCAAGGTAATTATTTCCCGCGTATGGTCTGTAATTTAGTTACTTGACCTATGTGATATAAGTGGTTTGTTCATGTTGATGTTCATAAAATAAGTTATTGTAATTATATTTTTCTTTTTAATATGCAGGTTCCATTTTGCCCAATGGTGGGGTCCGAAGTGTATTCATCCGAAGTGAAGAAGACAGAGGTTCTAATGGAGAATTTCCGAAGAGCTATTGGTCTCCGTATTAAGGAAAACAAAGAGGTCTACGAAGGAGAGGCAAGTTATCTGATTATTATTCTTTTAGCTGGTTCTTATGCAATTTGTGGGAAGAAATAGTGTTATTTGTTTGTTCCAGTTTTGATGTTTTATCTGCTGCTTGGATGACAGGTGACAGAACTATCTCCAGAAGAAACTGAAAGTATAACAGGTGGATATGCCAAAAGTATAAGCCATGTTATAATTGGGTTGAAGACCGTGAAAGGAACCAAACAACTGAAGCTGGATCCTACAATATATGATGCCTTGATCAAGGAAAAGGCGAGTTCCTAAGAAAACTGACTCTTATAGTTAAATCTTTTATGAACATTCGTCTGATTCTTTCCTCTCTAACAACTACCTGATGAAGTTTTGAAATGGCATTTCTGTGTACAACAAGTTGTCCTTGCAGTCATTGTAAACTGATATTAGATGAAAATGTTTTCTCATCTTAACAGAACTCTTTTTCAACAATTCATTTACTTCAGGAAATTCTAAACATCTCCGAGCATTAGTATTAATGCTGAAATTGCAGGTGGCAGTTGGTGATGTTATATACATCGAAGCAAATAGTGGAGCAGTTAAAAGGGTTGGCAGGAGTGATGTTTTCGCCACCGAATTTGATCTTGAGGCAGAAGAATATGTTCCACTTCCTAAAGGAGAGGTTCACAAGAAAAAGGAGATAGTCCAGGTGTGTATCCATGCTATGCAAAATCATCTATTGATTGATAATGAAATGGGCACCCAATGCTGAAGTTTTGTTTACATTAAAATCCTGGGAGATCAATTATGAACATTGTGTTGAACTTGCAATGCACAGACAGATGTATAACTAAAAATTAAAGATTAAACAGCTGCATGCGTTCTTATGTGAAAGCGCCATGCTTCCTGTTGTGTATTCAGAAACTCGCAGAATCAACGAATTCAAAATCAAGAACAACACGATCAGGAATAAACTGGAATATATGATTAGATTGGAAAAGAAGAAAAAGTAACGTAATGCTTTCCCCTCAACAATACGCACTCCCTCACTATCTAGCCTTAGGATAGTACAATTTCTCTCTTGATATCAAAAGAATAACATAATGATCACCCTATTCCTCCCGCTCCCAACTATATTCCTTTCCTCACGTGTACGGTACTTTCTTTTTCTTTCTAGAATAAACAATTTGTGTCTTGGACTTCTCATTAATATTCACAAATGCCAGATAAAGTTGGGCTCATAACATTGCTCGCCTCTTCAAGATTCGCCTTGCTCTCAAGGCGAAAAAAGGAAATTGATTAGTGAATTGATCTTTATCTTCCCATGTAGCTTCCTCCGTTGGTTTATCTTTCATCATACCAGCAACTGGGCCGTATAAACTCCTACCTTGCGTTTGATGCGACTGGCCAAAACCTCACTTGGCTCATATGGATGGAATAACTCTGCCTCTAGATCTTCGGATGGCTGTGTTTCTGCCCCGACCTTTCCCACCGCTCTTTTCAAGCATGATACGTGGAACACAGGGTGCACCCTCGAACCTTCGGGTAACTGAAATTTGTACGCAACTTGCCCCACCTTCTTGACAATCCTAAAAGGTCCATAGTACTTGGGAGCTAAATTTTGAAACACCTTGGAACAAACTGAATTTTGTCGATGAGGCCTCAACTTCAAAAATACCATATCCCCTTCATTGTAAGAAACACCCTTCCTCTTCTTGTTAGTAAATTTGATAATTTGTTGCTGGGCTCAATTCAAGTTATGTTTAAGTTACCCCGGTATCTCATCTTGGTCCATCAATGATTGTGATAACAGCAGCCACCGCAGTCTCTCCGGGCAAGAAACGAATGATTTTTGGTGGTTTTCTCCCATACACAACCTCAAAGGGAGTCATTCTCGCGGCTGTTTGATATGCCTTGAATGTATCCACATAACCCAACTCTTAGGTTGCTCGGATGAAAATCATCGTAAGTAAGTCTACACATTTGTTCAAAGCCTGACTTTGGCCATCCGTTGCCGGATGATACGCTGAACTCATTTTAAGTTCGAGTTCCTTGTAGTCTAATATCTCCGACCAAAACAAACTTATAAATACAACATCTCTATCACTCACAATTGTCTTTGGGACTCCACGTAGTCTCACCACTTTCTTCACAAACATTTCAGCCACCGTTAGTGCGTTGTAGGGATGTTTTAGAAGCATGAAATGGTCATACTTTGATAATCTATCAATCACAACCAAGATCACTTAATATCCTTTCGACTTAGGCAAACCAATAATGAAGTCCATGGCTAGGTCCTCCTACATGGCCTCCGGAACTGCTAGTGGTTGCAGCAGCCCGACGGGTGATGTTTGTCTCATATTTTTGCTTCTGACACACAATACATTCTGCCACAAATTTTCACTCATCCTTCCTCATTCCAGGCCAATAGAATCCATTTGCCTACCTATAGTAAGTTCTCAATGTTCCAGCATGACCCCGCACCGGTGTTGAATGAAATTCTGCCATCAATTGGTGTATCCACGCTGATGTTTTGGGAATCACAACTACCTCTTTATACAATAAGCAACCGTTGATAAAAGAATAATGGTTTGTTTTAGCATTGTCTTCCCGCAATGGCCGGTAGGGGTTGGAGTCGGGTTCGGGTGATCGGGTCGGGAGCCTACCCGATCGGGTATTTCCCGATTAAGTCGGAATATTCAGGTTTCTGAACCCGATCGGGTAATAATCAATTGGTGTATCCACGGTGATGTTTTGGGAATCACAACTATCTCTTTATACAATAAGCAACCGTTGATAAAAGAATAATGGCTTGTTTTAGCATTGTCTTCCCGCAGTTGCGGGTAGGGGTGGGAGTCGGGTTCGGGTGATCGGTTCGGGACCCTACCCGATCGGGCATTTCCCGATTAAGTCGGAATATTCGGGTTTCTGAACCCGATCGGCGGGAAAAAATCGGGTCGGGTACCCGTGTACCCCACCCCGAAAGAACTTTGCTTAAAAATTAAAATATGGGTTCTGTTCTGGGCCAGAATTGCACCCGATTACACTAGGTTTAGGTTTCTCAATTTCACACTCACTTCTCAGTTCTCACACTCTCAGTCCCTCACTCACACCACCCGCCCGATTCTTGCCATGATGTCATCTCCCATCTTCATTCTTCAGCTCTTCACATCTTCACCGCGTTCACTCCAAAAAAGGCGGTATCGGCAGCTTTGCCTTCTCAGCTCAACACTCAAGGCTCAAGCCTCAAGTTCTCGTCGAACGATTCAAGGCTTCATTGCAAGTCAAGGTTGTAGTGTTATTCTTGAATTCTCCCATTTTACGCACATCTGTAATATTTACGCATAGTAAGATGTGAAAAAGTGTGGCAAACCTGTTTGAAGTTCTGGCACAAATGTTTTTTATGTTTTAGTGAATGGAGTGGAGCTTGTTTTTGTAGAATTTGTAGTACAGATTGAAGTTCTGGTACAAATATTGAAGCTAAGCCATTTTTTCGGGTACCCGAAACTCGGGTACCTGATGTTTCGGGTTCGGGATCGGTTAGCTTGAAGACACACCTGAAACCCGAATACCCGACCCAATTCCCACCCCTAACTGCTGGATAACTTTTCCCAACACAGGATCATTTTGTACGTCTTTGAGTCTGTCTAATTCCATGCGGCAGCCAACACCCCCAAATTCCCCAACTCATCTCGCTTGGAAAGGGCATCTACTGCACCATTTTCCACTCCGGCTCCATTTCAACTCCTTTCCCCCTCTTCTTCAGCCAAAATGGTGATTCCTAATGATTTGTTTGCACAATTATGCATGGGGTTGTTTGGCTTCCCACACTTGAAAAAAAGGCCCTTCTCTCATCTAAGGTGGAATTCTTGGTGGGACACTGTTCTATTCTCCCTCTCCTTCATGTTAAGACTTGCAGGAATTTTTCGATGAAAGCCTCCTCCTCACAATGCATTAGGTCGCAACTTGATCGTGCTTTTCTTTAGCAAATAAATATTTAGCGGTGCATTATATAAATCAACACCACAAATCGACAAGCGTACGGTGTCAAGTTTTAATATAGTGATTCGTAAGTATGAGTGTCGAACTTTGTACTAACAAGCAAGTACCAAATAAGATTTCTTTAAACTATATTTTTAACCCACGTATATACGCTCTCAAGCTATATTGAATCTAACACCAAATTGCAACAAGTAACTTTCGTTCGCTTAATTAACAATTTAATATTGTATGAAACTTTATGAAAACCATAACCTTAGATTAAATAACCTAAAGCTATCATTCGTATGTAATTTTATCTTTCGATCAAAATCTTAAACACACGGCATGAATTACTATGTCGTATTATAATATTATCTTTTGATTTTAATTATAATAACTAGAATTATACAAAGATGGCCAAATCTTCAAAAGCATTAAGAACATAAGACATGCACATAGAAGATGTAGGATTTCAATCAATCAATAATATTAAAGGAAAAACTATATTTAAGATATTTCTCAATCATCCAGAACATTTTAAATCCTTTAATAATTCAAAACTAAAGCATAAAAAGTAAGAGCAAATTCCCAAGTTGGCTTCGTTCGTTGATTCTCGATCCTTCTTTTCTTTATTCTATCTCGATCACGCTCCTCGATTATCTTGTTGGAGATGTTCCAAGTCCTAGGATGAAAGATGGTATGGAGGTGGATGATGGTGAAGTTGGAGGATGGAGGCTATGCTTAGGGTAAAAAAATCGTGTAAAAGTCCCCTTATTTTCGTTCATGATAGCTCCTTTAATGGTAGGATGAATAAGGCCCATAAAAAGTATTTTCGTAGTTGGACACAAACTTTGAAAAGGAAATAATTTTCGGAAAATTGCTTCGGGTGATCGATCGCTGCTTCCCTCGCGACCGATCGCGAGCTTCAACTTTATTTTTTTCAACTTACGACATGGCGCGATCGATCACTGCTGATCTTCCTATCGATCGCCAAGATTTAATTTTTGATGCCCAAGTTACGACATACAGCAATCGATCGACGCTTGGATGAAGATTGATCGCGGCTTCAAAGTTCTTCAAATTCGAGGTTTAATCCTTCTTTCAACATGTTCGCTCGATTTGGTCTTTTTCATCGTGAATTAGCTCAAATCTCACTTTTATGTACTTAACATATATTCCTTGAACGCATAAAAACAACACAAAAATGCATAATATCGTCCAGGAATCATAATAAAACACACATAAAATCCTCGAAATATAAGTGTAGAAATCAAACTTATCAATTCCCCCAAACTTATCAATTGATCGTCCTCGATTAAGCATTAAACTCACAAGGTATAGTTCATTCTCAATACTTGAAACAAATTAGCTCATGACCAGCATTATCCTCAGAAATCTCACTTACACATTCAAAAGTTGAACAAGACATGTTTTCTCCTAAATCAAGCAACACATCTCAAAATCGGAACGTGTGTGTGCTATTGTCAATCAAAAGTTTCATGCACATTTTCGAGATCAAATCATGCTAATCAACTCAAAGTCAAGATTATCGTTGAGCACCCAATAGACCTATTTTCAAACAACTTTTTTCACTAATGTAGTCACTCATCAAAACGCATTTTTAATCTTGTAATGTTAGGCCTATGTGTCGGTTTCAATGAAAATGTAAGATTAACACAAAGAAGAGAGTATAATCATCTTAAGTTAATGTGTTAGCACAACTTGGGTTTCTCTTCTTTTTTTCCTAGCCTTGACCACTTTGGGTCTTATTCATTTATTATATTTTTTTTTTTTCCACAAAGCTCTTTATTTTCTTCTTTTCTTCTTTCTCATTTATCAATATTTTTCAATAATAATCTCATCTAGATATAACAATTTACGTGCATCGAATGAGATTCATTATACTTACTTAGAGTAAGGATAAAAATTTTCATTTAGGCTCAACAAGGGTAGGTATAATGAGTTTAAACAAGAATGTCGAATGTGGTCCAATTATATGCAATGCATAAACCGTTCTTTTTCAATAAAGCTCAAAGTGGGACACTAGAGATTAATGTAGACAAGGTAGGCTTGAAATGCTCAAACGTGTCAAAGATCTCCTAGATCATTTCCAAATCAAGTTTGTAACTCTAAAATTTCGCCTCAAAGTGCCATCAAATAGGTTTTAGGATAACTCTAAGATGCTCAAGAGAAATCACAACAATTATCACTATTCAACATGCAATCCACAAAATCATGACTCAAATGTGCTTGATGTATTCCTCATTCTTGACATGCTAACTCAACAAAGGATATTCATGTACAAATCTAACAATCATTAAAATTCAAGTCCGTATGCATAGTGAGATCAAAATCTTCATTTAATAGTCACTATTATAGTTCATTCTTTTCTCAAGTTAGAACTCATAAAAAAAAAAAATTAGCTCATAATAATTGGACGATTCAAGTGTCAATTTCAGCACAACATGCAGATTAAACAAGTAAAACATGCAAGCCACTCCCCCAAACTTAAATCAAACATTGTCCTCAATGTTTAGATCAAAAGGGAAACGGTAAACTGCCCTGATCAATACACGTGGCTCTTAAAAAGCTCCGCAGCTGTAGGGATTTATCGCTCTAACTGAGTACCTCGCAAGAGAAGAATGCAAATAGTAAAATAGTCGGCTTGAGAGATAATAAACTAAGATGCAAATAGTAGAGGATGTTGGATTGGGTTGCCTCCCAAGAAGCACTGATTTCTAGTCGTCTGCTTGACCATCAGAAGCAGCCATCAAAGAGTGGCTGCCGCCCGTAGTAAGTATCATATGATACTACAAATGGGTCTTTCTTCAGTATGCCATCAAGATTTGCAGGATTGTTCCATTGCAAGTTCGTTGCCTCAACATCATTCTTTGATTGGTAGGGATGGAAGAGATTCTTGGCGTGGCTTCATATCGTGGAGGGTATAAAATGGTGCAGTCCAACATCACACTCGGCTCATCTTCCCATGGGAACTCCTCGGATAATGTTTCTAAAATAGGCTCAATCACTTGAGGGGGCTCAAGTTCCATTAACTTTTCCTCATTAGTATGATCACTCCCCCAAACTTGGTAGGTGGAGTACTCAGCATCATGTAACCAGGTCTGATTTGTCACCTCTTGATTTGTAGGTACCATCTCAACCTCTTGGCAGCTCTTTGAAAATGTTTCCATAAGGCTCGTACATTGCTGCTCTAGGTGACGTATATAATTTGTCCGGTTTTCTAATTGTTGCTCAGTTGATGCCATGAATCTGCATACCATATCTTCTAGCTGAGTCATGTCTCCTTCAGAAATATCCATTTCCTCTCCTTGATGCTCGAATGGTTGTTGTGTAAATTGCGGGTAGTGAGGCTCTGGCGGCTATTGGTGGCTCCAACCCTGCAATGAAGGATCCCAATGCCAATGGTTGTCGAAGTCAGCCATATTAGTGAACAGGTGCAACACACTGCCGTCATCTCTATCATACAGGGACTCCCAGCTGCCAAAGGTTATCACTCATATGAAAACCACTAACCTTAGATTAAATAACCTCATATGTAATTTTATCTTTCGATCAAAATCTTAAACACACGGCATTAATTACGATGTCGTATTATAATATTATCTTTTGATCTTATTTATAATAACTAGAATCATACAAAAATGGTCAAATCTTCAAAAGCATTAGAACATAAGGCATGCACATAGAAGACGTAGGAATTCAATCAATCAATAATATTAAAGGAAAAACTATATTTAAGATATTTCTCAATCATCCAAAACACATTAAATCCATTAATAATTCAAAACTAAAGCTTAAAAAATAAGAGCAAATTCTCAAGTTGACTTCGTTCGTTGATTCTCGATCCTTCTTTTCATTATTCTATCTCGATCATGCTCTTCGATTATCTTGTTGGAGATGTTCCAAGTCATAGGATGAAAGATTGTATGGAGGTGGATGATGGTGAAGTTGGATGATGGAGGATGGAGGCTATGCCTAGGGTAAATAATCGTGTAAAGTCCCCTTATTTTCGTGCATGATAGCTCCTTAAATAGTAAGATGAATAAGGCCCATAAAAAGTAGTTTCCTAGTTGGACACAAACTCTTGGAAAGGAAATAATTTTCGGAAAATTGCTTCGGGAGATAGATCGCTGCTTCCCTCGCGACCGATCGCGAGCTTCAACTTTATTTTTTCCAACTTACGACATGGTGCGATCGATCGCTGCTGATCTCCCTATCGATCGCCAAGACTTAATTTTTGATGCCCTAGTTACGACATACGGCGATCGATCGGCGCTTCAAAGTTCTTCAAATTCAAGATGTCATCATTCTTTCAACATGTTCGCTAAATTTGGTCTTTTTCATCGTTAATTAGTTCAAATCCTTCACTTTTTTGTACTTAGACATATATTCCTGAAATGCAATAAAACAACACAAAAGTGTATAATATCGTCCAGGAATCATAATCAAACACATATAAAATCCTCGAAATATGAGCGTAGAAATCACATTTATCACAAGTCACACTGGTTTGAAGGTGGATTGGGCCTACTATAAGCTTGCTCCCCCATTGTCCCCCTTACCCACATGTTGTCCTTGGCCTACCCATCCATAGTTACATCTACACTTCGGCTCGGAACTCGTCCCAGTACTCGAACATTTCTTCCCACGATCTAACACCTTCGCATACTATTCCAGCCCTCGTGCAAGATTCATAGCTCTATCTACAGTCGGAGGAATATGGACAAACATTTTCCTCCGTAGCTCTTCCCTCAATCCACTTTAAAAGAACCACAAGCGCAAGTTTTCCGGTGCCTCCCCTATTTGAGCGTTGATCACCTCAAATTGTTCTGTAAGTACCCACTGTTTGCTGGCCTTGTTTGAGCGAAGTTATTAGTTCGAACGGATTAGCGTCAAAACCACTATATCGCTTGATAAGTTCCTCCGCAGATCGCTCTCATCCCATTTAGGAATTCTAAATTTAATCCATCGAAACCAATGCATTGTGGACTTCCATGCATATATAATCAAGTTTGAGCCTAGCCTCAAAAGGAGTTTCATGGATTTCGAAATACTGCTATATCTTCCCCAGCCACTCCCCCTACGACCCCAGCAGTTCCCATTTCATACTCTTCCCATTGTTAGCCCTTCTCACTACCCTCGGGCCTATCCATTTGTCCTCAAAATAGCTGCTCAACCATTCCTTTCAAATCCATCAGGCTCTACATCGTCTTGTCCACTTTATCCAGGCGGCTACCATCATGTTCTCGTGCAACCCATTGATTGCCTTTTCTACGGTCTCCATTTTTTTCCTGATCACGTGTTTGCCATTGTTTATCATCCCTCTTCGAATCCGGTAGGTCGGACCAATGTTGTGAATTCAGAAACTCACAGAATCAAACGAGGTCAAAATCAAGAACAAACACAATGGAATGAACTGGAATATTTGATTAAATTGGAAAAGAGGAAAAAGTAACGTAACTCCCTCGCTTTCTAGCCTTAGGCTAGTACAATTTCTCTCTCAATATCAAAATGAATAACAGAATGATCACCCTATTCCTCCCTCTCCCAATTATATTTCTTTCTTTACGTGTGTACTGTACTGTACTTTCTTTTTCTTTCTAGAATAAACAATTTGTGGTTTGGGCATCATTACCTGTGTATTGGGAGGTTTACATGGTTACCTTTAGAAAAATGTAAAAGTTTGATGTCTTTTATATTACGGAAAAAAACATGCATATATGTTAGGAAAGCTAGGGAAGAGTGATCCTTTATATGGAGTATGTGGTTTTGGTGTGTGTATGCAGGTGGCTGGATATGAGTTCCTGTTACATCTTATGTTTGACGCTTATAACCCGTGAGCTTTAGAAGTATCCAAATGCCCTATCTTATAGTTTGTTGTTTTTTGCTTTACTTGATAGAAGTTTTGTTGTGCTCTTGATTCTTCTTTTTTATATCCTTTAGAGTTTCATTTGCATGCTCTTCAATTGTTCCATCTGTTTAAAGAAGAATTTATCTTAACGTTCAGAATACCTGAAATCATTATCTCTCGATGTTCTTTAAGATGGTTTGTGATAGCTCTCTTGACAAGCATTCCTACTTGTGTTTCTGTTTGTCCAAGTGAAA
Source organism: Haberlea rhodopensis (assembly GCA_907163345.1). Classification (NCBI taxonomy): domain Eukaryota; kingdom Viridiplantae; phylum Streptophyta; class Magnoliopsida; order Lamiales; family Gesneriaceae; genus Haberlea; species Haberlea rhodopensis. Next base: position 224,518 of record CAJQUN010000242.1, read on the forward strand.
TACACTGAACTGACTGAGGGACATAAAGATTTAAACAAGTTACTATGCATGCTTTTTTTACATTGATTTTGCTCCTTGTCAGGATGTTACATTGCATGATCTAGATGCTGCGAATGCACGGCCTCAAGGAGGACAAGATATATTGTCCCTAATGGGTCAAATGATGAAGCCCAGGAAAACTGAAATCACTGACAAACTTAGGCAAGAAATAAATAAGGTGTGTTATCATATTTCGGATTTATAATGTTGTCTTGTTTCTCAAAAAACATGTACTGTGGAACAAATTCGAATTTTCTGAACTGTTCAATTCTTGAATCATGCTAAGATTGTTAAGTATATCGACCATTAATAAGGTGTGAATTTCAGGTTGTTAACCGGTACATAGACGAAGGTGTAGCAGAACTTGTTCCTGGTGTTTTATTTATTGATGAGGTAATTCTCTCTCGCACATTTATTTACATATTACCACCTTGAGATGTACTCTTATAACATTCATTGACTGTGAGAATGAACTCAGGTGCATATGTTGGATATGGAATGTTTTTCATATTTGAACCGTGCTTTAGAAAGTTCATTATCGCCAATAGTGATTTTTGCTACAAATCGAGGAATTTGTAATGTCAGGTATGCCGATTTGTCCGTGTTTTTTGCATTCAAGTTTTAGCAATTAAGAAATATCTGTTGTATCGGGGACCATGCTCATTTTCTCAACAGCTCAACTTTAAATAAATCTAAAATTGTGCGCCTTTGCAGAGGAACCGACATGGCTAGTCCTCATGGCATTCCAATCGACTTATTAGACCGCTTGGTTATTATAAGAACAGAAACCTACGGTCCTGCTGAAATGATACAGGTAAATTCCTCACCTTTATCTTAAACAACATAAAACCCATGTAAATATATTATCAATACCTCTGAGCATCTTGTATACACAATGAATCTTGACGAATTCTTGATGTATGGTTCAGATATTAGCCATCCGAGCACAGGTGGAGGAACTGAAAATAGACGAGGAAAGTCTGGCTTATATTGGAGAAATTGGACAGCAAGCGTCCTTGAGGTTTCCATCACTTTCTTGTTTTTCTTAAATTTCAGTATCGAATTTTGTTCTCTCAAAACCTGTTTCAATGTTTTTTCCTCAGACACGTCATTCAACTGCTATCTCCGGCCAGCATAATCGCCAAAACGAGTGGTCGTGATAACATATGCAAGGTAATCTCGTTCACTCTTGTTCTCGTTACGAAGAAGTCGTTTTTGAAGAGAGTTTACTCAAAAAGTTTGCATGTTTTGTAGGCGGACCTTGAAGAGGTGAATAGTCTTTATCTGGATGCCAAATCGTCGGGAAGGCTTCTTCAAGAGCAGCAGGATAGATACATATCGTAGCGAATTGGTTTGTATCTATATTTCTATCATTTTCTTTTGTTGGATCTTGAGTTCTTGCTCAACTTTGGAAAATTTGTCACGAAAATACGATAGAATGTTCTCCTCGATTATGTGAGGCCTGTTTTTCTAAGGAAAAAATTGGTTTGACAAAGAACTGTTTTTCCTAGATAACGCGTTTATTCATCGATAGAGTATGATCTATCCAAGTTATAATAACAAATAAAGTACAATAAGTAGATGTGCAATCGATCCAAATCAAGTCGAATATCAAAAAACTTTGTTTAAATTCGAGCTCAATTCGAAATTTTGAATTTTTAATATCGAGTTTGAGCTTGGGTTGAAAAATTCGAGCATATTTTGCGAATTAATTGAATTATTGCTCTGAAATTAAGTTTGAATTATTGCTCAAAAATTAAGGTTGAGAATATATTTATTTAATATATAATTATTTAATTTTGATAAAATAGACAATCTCGTGAGTGGTTGGAATACTATCGATCAAAATAATTTCGGCTTGGATAATAATTTCGGCTTTGGTTTGGCTGAAAAAAAAAGTTTCAACTGGTTTGGCCAACTCTTGGTCCAGTGGAAAACCTAGCTTGTCCAGATTCTCAATGTACCCAATCATCTTGAGCACACGAGTTTCAACTAAGCTTTCTTCTACCATCCTGCACTGAAATAACGCCTTAGAGACGTCATACCTCTCTTGTCTTGCTTGCTATTGGTACAATTGCTTTAAGTGTTCGATCATATCGAACGCCTCCATTTCCTCATGTTGCTTCTGAAGCTCAGAGTTCATGGTGGCAAGCATGAGGCACCCAACATCAAGTGCGTCACTCTGATGCTTCTTGTAAGCATCTTTTTCAGCTCTTGTAGCTGTTAGGGGAGGTTCCTCAGCGGGCAAGGGTTCCTCTAGGACATATTGTTTCTTTTCTTGTTTGAGGACTATCCTCAAGTTCCTATGCCAGTCTAGGAAATTCGTCCCATTTAATTTGTCCTTCTCAAGGACCGATCGCAGTGATAAGTGCTAGTAACGTTGTTAGTTGCCATGGATATCTACAATATAAATATGCAAAATAAGTTTATGATTTAAATCATTTAACATGGTCTTATATTAAATGATACTCCCACTATTTTGTTTGAAAAATATCAACCCTCGAAACCTTTAGTGGGCCAAGATCCATATTTCTCCTAATCTTGAGTTAGCTTTGGCTAATCGCCCAAGACTCGGTTATTTAGGTAGACAACACTTTGTCAATTACATCACATATAATTCTTGGATAGTTGGACGAACAACACTTTGTTCAATTCATCAAATGAATTAAAATACAACCCATGCCTCTAGGTTCCCAATCCTATTGAGATAACCTAGTTAAGTCGTACCCAATTAAAGTATAACGGATATCACTTTTATCCTTTCGCGCCTTACTAAGATTGCCACGGTGCTTTGCTTTGGCAAACCCACACATGTACAATCGAAGTTATTGACGAGTACTTTTATTTTGGAAGGCATCTAAAACTTAATATTTTAGAGGGATTTATTGATCTCATGATTAATTTGATAATTTAAAATATGTCCACTACATATAGTTGTATACATATCTACATATATGTGTAATACTATTATCAAACTAAAACATAAGATAAATCATGCATCATCATACACAATTAAACGTGACATGGTTATAGCCCCTACTAATGATTTTCTCAAGCCAATGAGAAAATCCTATGAGTCAACCTAAGGTAACTTCACAAGCACCTTCCTTTGGCTCCAATTTGTGAATGGCCTCCTCATCCCGGCACGATGCTCCATTTTCATTGATCACCATCAATAAAATAAACTATACTATTTACAAGATATAGAATTCCTCGATTCACATTCGAGGGGAACATAGGGGAGGGATTACATTTAGAATGAAATAGAGAAAGGCACGACACGCAGGTCGTATTATATATTACAAACATCCACAAATCCTATCTAATAGGTCAAAGGGCTATAACCACGCACCATGCTCAAACAACACATAAAGCATGCATTAACATTTAATTAATTAAATTCTAAACATTTTAAATTTAATTCTAATTAAAACTGTAAAATAATTTTTGAAAAATTATCGTACGCTCGGGACATCACATGTCACGAACTTAATGCGACTTATCTACGAACCACCATGGTTCGAACCAACCATACACCACGGCTGGACCAATTATGGGCCTAGGGTTCGAAACGCTAGCCCACGACATGGTCCGAGCCGATGGCATGGGTGCGGCGCCGCTAGGGTTCCAAACCCTAGCCGCCTTGCACCATGTTGGTTTTTCATCGAGCCAACTTGCTCGAAACACCGAAATCCACGAGCCACAAGCCACGGTCCAACCATGGACGGTTCATGACGGTGACGGCTTAACCATCTCGAGCCAAGGGTTCGAAAAACCCTAGCCCAAGCGGCGGCCGAGTGGCTTATGTGACTAGGGTTCAAAACCCTAGCCTTTTTGGAAGCGGCGCGGCCCCATGCATGAGCCAAGGTCCGAACCCTAGCTCACTAGCGGCGGCCCGAGGGTCAAGTCATGAAGTGGTCGAACCACCTTGAGCCAACACCTCGATTTTATGCTTTCGTGTATCGTATACAATTATTCGCCAATTATATCAAATACAATTTTACGATGAATTTCAAAAACTCGAATTAATTTCATATCATATATGAATTTAAACAGTTTTAATAAGCATGCAATATAAATTCTAATATGATTAACACAATTTAATCACATAAATCCGATATGAGCCTTGTACACTGCTCTGATACCACTGTAAGTAATCCTTAGAGCATACAACGCAGCGGAATAAAATTTATAGGATTACAAACCAGCAGATCTATACATAGGTTATCATATCGGATTAAGGAATACGAAGGTTCTCACCCTTGTAGCGTGTTTGAAGCAGAATCCACGGAGCAGCACGTCCAACGAACTCCGAGTCACAAGCAACACCTCCAAGGTCTTGCCTCTACGGTATCCACACGATCAAATCGAAAGGGATGTTCAAGAACAAGTTGCTAGACTTATTCTTGAACCTATACCAAAACACGGTTCAAAACCGATCAATAGCCACCAATCTCCAACCTTTTCTCACGGCGGCGGCGGCAAGGAAGGTGGCGGCCGAGAGCCTTTTGGAGGATGGCTAGGGTTTATGTTTGATATCAAAGAATGATATGAAAGTATGATTAACCATTAATCAAAACCTCTTATTTATATTATAAGGCTTTTAATTAAGGTTCAAGACTTTCTTAAAGTCTTATGGGCCCAAACCCATGATTTAATTAAAACCTTTTAATCACTTAATTAAGACTCTTCTTAATTAATTAATTCATCCAATGAATTTAATTTCCCTTATCGATTTAATCTTTTGTGCGACCCGATAGGATCTTGTAATGTTGGCAGTGACATAAAATCTCATTTTATGTCTCAAGCATTGAGCGGTATCTAGCAACACATCGATGCTACCCAAATTACAAGAATGTCAATGACTCGACATAACCTTTAGAACTTGTGATAATATTAATCATGTAACTTAATCCCTTTGTCCTTTGTGTTTAGATTGAACACGAGTCATGGAATAGTCATACTCGTATATCCAATCTTTATTTCTTGATCCCCAAGTAGAACTAGAATAAACGAATAAGCTCGATATCTCATATCGACTCATTCGAGCATGGCCATGCATTTTAGTTCTCACTTGATCAAGGGCCAAACACATCTCCTGTTATATAGGAGGGACAAATCCTATCTCGATCAGTCAACATCCCTCTACATAATTCGTAGTGTATCCAATAGTCGCCTTTATAGTATACCCTGTTACGGGTAACGTTTGACGATATCAAGATACATAACTCCTTATGTTGGGATCTCTGATGATCACAAGTCGTAAGGATTACATATATTATTATCACTATGAGAATTGCATATGACGATCATATAACTATCCATGTTGCATTCTCATGGTGGGTCTGTCCAGTACATCGTTCTCTAACATGTACCCATACGTTGATTTGATATCTCATATCAATGAACAATTTATCGATCAACACATACTAGTCTCTACGTATTATCATTATCCCTATTCATGATAATACTTGACTAGGGACATCTTTAAGAATAATACAATATTATTCTAAGGACATTAACATATATATTAATTCACATTGCACAGTTAAAAGAATAATATATAATAATGAATTGCCATTCATAAAATCATATTACATTGTATGTCATAAACAATCATCTAATGACTTGTCTTAGGGCATATCCCAACAAATCTCCCACTTGCACTAAGACCAATCAGACATACACTTAATGCCTAGAGATCTAATATGACGATCATGCTACTGCTGTGACAGTGGCTACGTCAATGGGTCAGATACATTATCATCTGTTGGTACTTTGCATATCTTAGGCAAAACACATATCCAGATTGCGATCGAAAATCATCTTTGTCAGTTTGGAAGCTTGCATCAGTGTAACCCATTGCATTGAGCTCTTCCTCACCTCCATAAATCAAGAATGTATCCTTAGTCCTTCTCAAGTACTTCAGGATGTTCTTGACAGCAATCCAGTGACCTTCACCTGGATCAACTTGATATCTGCTCGTCATGCTCAAAGCATACGATACATCGGGACGAGTACATATCATGGCATACATGATAGATCGAATAGCTGACGCGTATGGAATCTTACTCATGCGTTGTCTCTCATCTGGTGTTGAAGGACACTGTTCCTTCGAGAGATAAATGCCATGCGTCATAGGCACGAATCCTTTCTTGGATTCTTGCATGCTAAACCTTTTAAGCACTTTGTCTATGTATGTACTTTGACTTAGACCAAGAAGCCTTCTCGATCTATCTCTATAGATCTTGATTCCTAATACATAGGTGGCTTCTCCTAAGTCTTTCATCGAAAAGCAATTCCCTAGCCAAATCTTTACAAATTACAAGACAGGGATATCATTTCCAATAAGAAGTATGTCATCTACATACAACACTAGGAAAATGATTACGCTCCCACTGACCTTCTTGTAGACACAAGGTTCATCTTCATTTTTGATAAAACCAAACTCTTTGATTGCATCATCAAAACGAAGATTCCAACTCCGAGAAGCTTGCTTCAATCCATAAATGGATCGTTGTAGCTTGCATATCTTTCCAGCATCCTTTGGATCGACAAAACCCTCGGGCTGTGTCATGTACACATCCTCGAGCAGATTTCCATTAAGGAAAGCTGTTTTGACATCCATCTGCCATATTTCATAATCATGAAATGCAGCTATTGCAAGTAAGATCCTTATGGATTTAACCATGGCCACTGGTGAAAAGGTTTCATCATAGTCAATACCATGAATTTGTTTGAATCCTTTTGCAACCAGCCGACCTTTATAGGTTTGTACGTTACCATCCATATCGGTCTTTTTCTTGAAAATCCATTTGCACCCTATGGGTCGTACCCCTTCAGGTGGATCAACCAAAGTCCATACTTGGTTTGCATACATGGATTCCATCTCAGATTTCATGGCCTCTTGCCAGTTCTCAGAATCATTGCCCATTATAGCTTGTTGATAAGATGACGGCTCATCCTCATCAATAAGTAGTAAGTCACCTTGTTGAGTCACAAGAAATCCATATCTCTGTGGCTCCCGGTGTACTCTTACAGACCTACGCTGGGCTTGTGTCTCTTGAGCAGGTGTTTCTTCCACAACAGCTTGCGGTGCCTGCTCCGTTTCCATCTCAATCTCAGGTTCAGTGTTTTCTTGTGGTTGAACTTCACTAAGTTCTATTTTTCTCCCACTGGTTTTTCTAGAAATAAATTCTCTTTCAAGAAATACACCAGTCCGAGCAACAACTACTTTGTTCTCGGTGGGATAATAGAAATAGTATCCTTTCGTTTCCTTAGGATACCCCACAAATAAACACTTATCAGATTTGGGTCCATGTTTGTTAGTGGCGTGACGTCTAACGAAAGCCTCACAACCCCAAATCTTCATAAAAGACATACTAGGACGCTTCCCAGTCCATATCTCATATGGTGTCTTTTCCACTGATTTAGATGGAACACGGTTCAGTTAGAAAATCGTTGTTTCTAGAGCGTGTCCCCAAAACGATATCGGAAGATCTGCATGACTCATCATTGATCTAACCATGTCTAACAAGGTTCGATTTCTCCTCTCGGATACACCATTCCATTGTGGAGTATACGGAGGAGTGAGTTGTGGGACTATCCCACATTCCTTTAGATAGTCATGAAATTCTTGGCTTAAGTATTCACCTCCTCGATCTGATCGAAGGATTTTGATACTTTTGCCAAGTTGGTTTTGTACTTCATTCTTGAAATCTTTGAACTTTTCAAAGGTTTCATGCTTATGTTTCATTAGGTACACATACCCATATCTACTGAGGTCATCAGTAAATGTAACGAATTATTAAAAACCACCTCTAGCTTGTGTACTTATTGGTCCACATACATCACTATGTATTAGTCCCAATAAAACATTTGCCCTTTCAACATGTCCCTTGAAAGGGGCTTTAGTCATCTTGCCCATTAAACAAGATTCGCATGTTTCATATGATTCAAAATCAAATGAATCTAATACTCCATCCTTATGAAGTTTAGATATGCGGTTCTCGTTTATGTGGCCCAAGCGACAGTGCCAGAGATAAGTCGGATTACAATCATTATTTTTAATCCTTTTAGTATTTATGTTATATATAGGCATATCAAGATTTAATAAATAAAGACCATTCACCATTTGTGCGCTAGCATAAAACATATCATTTAAGTAAATAGAACAACAGTTGTCCTTTATTATAAATGAAAAACCACACTTGTCTAAACAAGAAACAGAAATTATGTTTTTGGTAATGGATGGCACAAAATAACAGTCTTTTAAAATCAATGATAAACCAGAAGGCAAAGATAAATCATAATCTCCTATAGCTAATGCAGCAGCTCTTGCTCCATTTCCAACTCGGAGATCAACTTCACCTTTCGCCAATGTCCTACTCCTTTTGAGATCCTGCACATTTACACAAATGTGAGATCCACATCCAGTATCTAATACCCATGATGAAGAAGTAGATAAATTGACTTCTATAACAAAAATACCTGAAGCGGAAGTCACACTTCCTTTCTTTAGATCCTCCAGATATACTTTGCAGTTCCTTTTCCAATGGCCGGTCTCACCGCAATGGAAACAGTTCCCTTCCTTTGCTATCCCTCCCTTTGGCTTTAGTGCAGAAGACTTTGGCTTAGATTTAGCAAAGACCTTCTTTGCTTTCTTGTTGCCTTTAGCTTTGGCCCTTCCTTTGCCCTTATTCACAATAAGGACATTTGTGGTCTTAGTCTTCTTAGTATTTGCTTCATATGTTCTCAACATACCAAGCAATTGTGGTAGAGTCTTTTCCATGTCAGTCATATTGTAATTTACTACAAATTGACTGAAGCTCTCAGGCAACGATTGCAAGATTACATCGGTGGCCAACTCTTGGTCCAGTGGAAAACCTAGCTTGTCCAGATTCTCAATGTACCCAATCATCTTGAGCACATGAGTTCCAACTAAGCTTCCTTCTACCATCCTGCACTGAAATAACGCCTTAGAGACGTCATACCTCTCTTGTCTTGCTTGCTGTTGGTACAACTGCTTTAAGTGTTCGATCATATCGAACGCCTCCATTTCCTCATGTTGCTTCTGAAGCTCAGAGTTCATGGTGGCAAGCATGAGGCACCCAACATCAAGTGCGTCACTCTGATGCTTCTTGTAAGCATCTTTGTCAGCTCTTGTAGCTGTTAGGGGAGGTTCCTCAGCGGGCAAGGGTTCCTCTAGGACATATTGTTTCTTTTCTTGTTTGAGGACTATCCTCAAGTTCCTATGTCAGTCTAGGAAATTCGTCCCATTTAATTTGTCCTTCTCAAGGACCGATCGCAGTGATAAAGTGCTAGTAACGTTGTTAGTTGCCATGGATATCTACAATATAAATATGCAAAATAAGTTTATGATTTAAATCATTTAACATGGTCTTATATTAAATGATACTCCCACTATTTTGTTTGAAAAATATCAACCCTCGAAACCTTTAGTGGGCCAAGATCCATATTTCTCCTAATCTTGAGTTAGCTTTGGCTAATCGCCCAAGACTCGGTTATTTAGGTAGACAACACTTTGTCAATTACATCACATATAATTCTTGGATAGTTGGACGAACAACACTTTGTTCAATTCATCAAATGAATTAAAATCCAACCCATGCCTCTAGGTTCCCAATCCTATTGAGATAACCTAGTTAAGTCGTACCCAATTAAAGTATAACGGATATCACTTTTATCCTTTCGCGCCTTACTAAGATTGCCACGGTGCTTTGCTTTGGCAAACCCACACATGTACAATCGAAGTTATTGACGAGTACTTTTATTTTGGAAGGCATCTAAAACTTAATATTTTAGAGGGATTTATTGATCTCATGATTAATTTGATAATTTAAAATATGTCCACTACATATAGTTGTATACATATCTACATATATGTGTAATACTATTATCAAACTAAAACATAAGATAAATCATGCATCATCATACACAATTAAACGTGACATGGTTATAGCCCCTACTAATGATTTTCTCAAGCCAATGAGAAAATCCTATGAGTCAACCTAAGGTAACTTCACAAGCACCTTCCTTTGGCTCCAATTTGTGAATGGCCTCCTCATCCCGGCACGATGCTCCATTTTCATTGATCACCATCAATAAAATAAACTATACTATTTACAAGATATAGAATTCCTCGATTCACATTCGAGGGGAACATAGGGGAGGGATTACATTTAGAATGAAATAGAGAAAGGCACGACACGCAGGTCGTATTATAAATTACAAACATCCACAAATCCTATCTAATAGGTCAAAGGGCTATAACCACGCACCATGCTCAAACAACACATAAAGCATGCATTAACATTTAATTAATTAAATTCTAAACATTTTAAATTTAATTCTAATTAAAACTGTAAAATAATTTTTGAAAAATTATCGTACGCTCGGGACATCACATGTCACGAACTTAATGCGACTTATCTACGAACCACCATGGTACGAACCAACCATACACCACGGCTGGACCAATTATGGGCCTAGGGTTTGAAACCCTAGCCCACGACATGGTCCGAGCCGATGGCATGGGTGCGGCGCCGCTAGGGTTCCAAACCCTAGCCGCCTTGCACCATGTTGGTTTTTCATCGAGCCAACTTGCTCGAAACACCGAAATCCACGAGCCACAAGCCACGGTCCAACCATGGACGGTTCATGACGGTGACGGCTTAACCATCTCGAGCCAAGGGTTCGAAAAACCCTAGCCCAAGCGGCGGCCGAGTGGCTTATGTGACTAGGGTTCAAAACCCTAGCCTTTTTGGAAGCGGCGCGGCCCCATGCATGAGCCAAGGGTCCGAACCCTAGCTCACTAGCGGCGGCCCGAGGGTCAAGTCATGAAGTGGTCGAACCACCTTGAGCCAACACCTCGATTTTATGCTTTCGTGTATCGTATACAATTATTCGCCAATTATATCAAATACAATTTTACGATGAATTTCAAAAACTCGAATTAATTTCATATCATATATGAATTTAAACAGTTTTAATAAGCATGCAATATAAATTCTAATATGATTAACACAATTTAATCACATAAATCCGATATGAGCCTTGTACACTGCTCTGATACCACTGTAAGTAATCCTTAGAGCATACAACGCAGCGGAATAAAATTTATAGGATTACAAACCAGCAGATCTATATATAGGTTATCATATCGGATTAAGGAATACGAAGGTTCTCACCCTTGTAGCGTGTTTGAAGCAGAATCCACGGAGCAGCACGTCCAACGAACTCCGAGTCACAAGCAACACCTCCAAGGTCTTGCCTCTACGGTATCCACACGATCAAATCGAAAGGGATGTTCAAGAACAAGTTGCTAGACTTATTCTTGAACCTATACCAAAACACGGTTCAAAACCGATCAATAGCCACCAATCTCCAACCTTTTCTCACGGCGGCGGCGGCAAGGAAGGTGGCGGCCGAGAGCCTTTTGGAGGATGGCTAGGGTTTATGTTTGATATCAAAGAATGATATGAAAGTATGATTAACCATTAATCAAAACCTCTTATTTATATTATAAGGCTTTTATTAAGGTTCAAGACTTTCTTAAAGTCTTATGGGCCCAAACCCATGATTTAATTAAAACCTTTTAATCACTTAATTAAGACTCTTCTTAATTAATTAATTCATCCAATGAATTTAATTTCCCTTATCGATTTAATCTTTTGTGCGACCCGATAGGATCTTGTAATGTTGGCAGTGACATAAAATCTCATTTTATGTCTCAAGCATTGAGCGGTATCTAGCAACACATCGATGCTACCCAAATTACAAGAATGTCAATGACTCGACATAACCTTTAGAACTTGTGATAATATTAATCATGTAACTTAATCCCTTTGTCCTTTGTGTTTAGATTGAACACGAGTCATGGAATAGTCATACTCGTATATCCAATCTTTATTTCTTGATCCCCAAGTAGAACTAGAATAAACGAATAAGCTCGATATCTCATATCGACTCATTCGAGCATGGCCATGCATTTTAGTTCTCACTTGATCAAGGGCCAAACACATCTCCTGTTATATAGGAGGGACAAATCCTATCTCGATCAGTCAACATCCCTCTACATAATTCGTAGTGTATCCAATAGTCGCCTTTATAGTATACCCTGTTACGGGTAACGTTTGACGATATCAAGATACATAACTCCTTATGTTGGGATCTCTGATGATCACAAGTCGTAAGGATTACATACATTATTATCACTATGAGAATTGCATATGACGATCATATAACTATCCATGTTGCATTCTCATGGTGGGTATGTCCAGTACATCGTTCTCTAACATGTACCCATACGTTGATTTGATATCTCATATCAATGAACAATTCATCGATCAACACATACTAGTCTCTACGTATTATCATTATCCCTATTCATGATAATACTTGACTAGGGACATCTTTAAGAATAATACAATATTATTCTAAGGACATTAACATATATATTAATTCACATTGCACAGTTAAAAGAATAATATATAATAATGAATTGCCATTCATAAAATCATATTACATTGTATGTCATAAACAATCATCTAATGACTTGTCTTAGGGCATATCCCAACAGGTGCTCCATCTTCAATCTCGATCTTCCACTAATTCTAATAATTTACATTTAAATCGTGCAAACAAGAGAATATGGATACTTTTCGGGGTGTGATACATCAGAAAATAGAGGGAGCAGGCTCGCAGGCCCGATAACCAAAAATCACAATTATAATGAAACAATAAAAACCTAAGCATTCACCTGAATACATTGGTCAAGGCCCATAATCATCCAACATGTAATCACATCATATGTAATTAAACATTAAACTAAACAATTACATCATATGTAATTGTACTAATCACATCACATGTAATTAGAGCATAATAATTAATTTATTCTATCGTTTCCCACTAACCGCATCATTAATTGAAAATAAAATTAACAAATTAAATAAAACCATTTTATTTAATTTCTAATTAATTAATTTTCAGTCAATTGGTAAAATCTCTATTTTACCTTTTAATCATAATGATAATCGAAAATAAAATTAACAATTCAATGAAACACTTCCATTTAATTTTCAGTTAATTAATTTTCAATTACTTGGTAAAATCACTATTTTACCTCAAACCATAATATTAGCCAAAAAATAAAATTAACAAAAATGGCAACGTTTGCCACCACTAGTCGGCGATTTGCTGCGCAGATCCAGAAGCCTTTCACAAAAGGCTCTTCGAGTTTTGTCTGCAACAATTTGCAGAAACCATGGTGGTGCGATTTTGTCTACAGTTTCTCTTCAACGCTACTGATTGCGATCTATCTGCAACGATTACAGAATGCAAATCAACCTGCAAGAAATTGCGACTCAATCTGCAACGATTGCAGAAGTGCGCCTGCGCGCCGCCGCGAGCGATGAATTTTCCGGCAGTGGGTGTAGGAAACGGTTTCCAGTGTTCATGAAAATCTGGTCTGATTTAAAAAAAATTCTATGTTTTTCCGGACTCTGAAATTTCTAAAATTTAAACATGATTAGAAAATACTAGAAATGATCTAATAAAATTAAGTATTGAATATATAAATCAAAGGGCAACCTGGCTCTGATACCAGTGTTGGCTCTGATACCACTGTTGGATTTCCGAACCCCGGCGCCTGATCCAAACGCAGCGAAAAATAAACATAAACAAATTTGACCCGAGGACGGATCGATCGCGCCTGATTCATATATAAACATGCAAATATCAAAATAAATGCACGAAAAGTGAATTACCGATAATAGCGAAATCAATCTGATGCCGGTGGCCCTCGAGTCCAATCAACCTAACCAGATCTACAAGCCAACACCAGTGCTAGTTTGGCGTTAGCGTTTCTATGAGATAGTGTATTGTGGAATGAATGGAGTCTTAGTTTCTCAGAAACTAGAAAGACTTATTTATAGGGTCGTTGAGTCACTAATGGGCTTTGGGTGCATAAAGCCCAACATGCCAACATTTGGCTTATAGGGCATATATGCTAACAATACCAACGTACATAATTATGAGACATAAATATATCAAACATTTTAATTTTAGAATTTCTATAGATTAAACATTTTCAAATATAGAAACTCCGTTAAAGTGAAAAAGCTTTCAAAAATTAAATTCATCTCTTGCAAAACACTTAATTTGAGCACTTAACATTTAAGTCTTAATTCTCATCGAAAGATCGGCGGCTGGTTGATTGTGACCCAGCGAGGCTCAAGTGTATCATAGCAATATGATCACAACCTTTGTGATTTTAGAAGTCAAATAACTTCTTTGTGCTTACCCTGAATGCCACATTGCCAATTAAACTCATTTAATAGATAATGGCCGAAATATAATTCCAGCAACAACCTACCGATGGTGGGTAGCGTCTAGCATCTGCACTTCACGAAGACCTTGATGCAACTGACTAGCAACGTACAATAACATGTCAGCATAGTTAACGTGAAGTACATTCCTTTCACTCATATGCCCCAATTGAATCTAAGGCATTGGTTGGTCGATGACCATTATGATTTCAATAACTATGTATTTGTTTCACGTTATATGATCAATTGTCTGCGTATATGAAAAAACTCTTTTTTTCACAAGCACTACCCACTCTGGCCAGAGATTCCTTGAATCATATACAGAAAAACACATAGGACATCCTAGTTCATCAAGACCAGTAGTGAATACACAAGGACAATCATAGGCCTCTGACAGCATCACTAAATACCCAAAATAATAACTTTATGACCCGCAAGTGATTAGTCATTAAATCAAAGTACACAGCTATCTGTCAAGACCTCAATGACGCCTTGGGTCATGAGGAGTAACGGTGCACAACTATGATTAGGAATTCTATACTCGACAAAGGATAACCACTTATAGAATTCCGAGTAGGGTCGTTGTAAGGACCCAAAGCCCTTAACCCTTGTTTTGTGTATTAACCACTATGTGTGGCACATGCTTTCAATAAAAATCAATCGGGAAACTCAGATGATGCTTTACCATTGAATGGCAAATACAAAATTTTCTTTAATACTCAATGTTATAAGATCATCATCCTAACAACATATAGACTCATAAAGTTCGCCCATTACCATCCCCTTTTCGCCACTTTTTACATTGTGGACTTTTATAAAAATTTGGGCAGAGTCTCCCCATAAATTGAGCTATCCCGAAATAAAAGCACAACACATAACATAATTCCCGGCCAGGGAAGCACAATACTTAATAAAATACAGAAATACTAAGTAAATTCCCAGCCAGGGAAAGCACCACACAATAGGACAACAAGAGTGGGCTTCAACACCCACAAAATACACCAATGACTCTCATATCATTTAGCAATTCTACTACTAATTGCATGCAACATAGAATGAAAGAGAGAAAGGCTCATGCCTTTATATACAACCCATATACAAGTATAATCGTGCTCACATGCGAGCATCATGAATATGTATATAACCCTCAGGTGTATATAAGTACTCTATACGATACCGTGCTCCATCAAGCCCTGGTACCACGATCTTGGGAGTACTGTAAGTAATCCTTACAGCATACAACGCAGCGGAATTTAAAATTAGGATTACTAAACTGCGGATCTATACTAAGGTTATCATATCGGATAAAGGATATACGAAGGTCTCACCCTTGTAGCGTGTTTGAGCAGATTCCACGGTGCAGCTCCACGTCCAACGATCCTTCGAATCACTAGCAAAACTTAACAAGTTTTGCCTCAATGGTATCCACACGATCAAATCGGGTGAAGGGATAGTTTAAGAACAAGTTGCTAGACAAGTTCTTAAACCGGAACAAGAAACACACTCGATTCTAAATCGAAAAGATGGAACGAAATCACCACTCAACCTTCGGCTATTGAGAAACCGAGAGTGAATGGAGAAAGGCGGCCGTGTGTCTTTCTTAGTGTATAGGATATGATATGAAAGTCTTAATCCCATTAATCACCATGCAATCAAATTATATATCATTTAATTAAAGGCTTTCATAAAGCCTCATGGGCTTAAGCCCATGATTTAATTTAATCATTATGATAATTAATTAAGACTCCTCTTAATTATTTAATTCATCCCATGAATTTAATTTCCCTTCTCGATTTAATCTTTTATGCGACCCGATAGGATCTTGTAATGTTGGCAGTGACATAAAATCTCATTTTACGTTACAAGCAAGGAGCGGTGTCTAGCAACACATCGAGGCTACCCAAATTACAAGAATGTCAATGACTCGACATAATCTTTAGAACTTGTGATAATATTAACCATGTAACTTAATCCCTTTGTCCTTTGTGTTTAGATTAAACACGAGTCATGGAATAGTCATACTCGGATATCCAATCTTTATTTCTTGATCCCCAAGTAGAACTAGAATAAACGAATAAGCTCGATATCTCATATCGACTCATTCGAGCATGGCCATGCATTTTAGTTCTCACTTGATCAAGGGCCAAACACATCTCCTGTTATATAGGAGGGACAAATCCTATCTCGATCAGTCAACATCCCTCTACATAATTCGTAGTGTATCCAATAGTCGCCTTTATAGATTACCCTGTTACGGGTAACGTTTGACGATATCAAGATACATAACTCCTTATGTTGGGATCTCTGATGATCACAAGTCGTAAGGATTACATACATTATTATCACTATGAGAATTGCATATGACGATCATATAACTATCCATGTTGCATTCTCATGGTGGGTCTGTCCAGTACATCGTTCTCTAACATGTACCCATGTGTTGATTTGATATCTCATATCAATGAACAATTCATCAATCAACACATACTAGTCTCTACGTATTATCATTATCCCTATTCATGATAATACTTGACTAGGGACATCTTTAAGAATAATACAATATTATTCTAAGGACATTAACATATATATTAATTCACATTGCACAGTTAAAAGAATAATATATAATAATGAATTGCCATTCATGAAATCATAAACATTGTATGTCAAAACAATCATCTAATGATTTGTCTTAGGGCATATCCTAACAAATCTCCCACTTGCACTAAGACCACTCAGACATATACCTAATGCCTAGAGATCTAGTATGACGATCATGCTTCTGTTGTGACAGTGGCTTCGTCAATGGGTCAGATACATTATCATCTGTTGGTACTTTGCATATTTTAACATCTCCCCTTTCAACGATTTCTCGAATGAAATGGAAACGCCTAAGTATGTGCTTGGATCTTTGGTGAGATCTTGGTTCCTTAGCCAATGCGATCGCTCCATTGTTGTCACAATAGAGTTCTATCGGATCTTTAATGCTAGGCACCACTCCAAGTTCAGAAATGAACTTCCTTATCCTAACCGCTTCCTTTGCTGCATCCGAGGCAGCAATAACTCAGCTTCCGTTGTAGAATCGGCTACTGTTTCTTGCTTTGAACTCTTCCAGCTCACAGCACCTCCATTTAGGCAATACACATATCCAGATTGCGATCGAAAATCATCTTTGTCAGTTTGGAAGCTTGCATCAGTGTAACCCATTACATTGAGCTCTTCCTCACCTCCATAAATCAAGAATGTATCCTTAGTTCTTCTCAAGTACTTCAGGATATTCTTGACAGCAATCCAGTGACCTTCACCTGGATCAACTTGATATCTGCTCTTCATGCTCAAAGCATACGATACATCGGGACGAGTACATATCATGGCATACATGATAGATCCAATAGCTGATGCATATGGAATCTTACTCATGCGTTGTCTCTCATCTGGTGTTGAAGGACACTGTTCCTTCGAGAGATAAATGCCATGCGTCATAGGCACGAATCCTTTCTTTGATTCTTGCATTCTAAACCTTTTAAGCACTTTGTCTATGTATGTACTTTGACTTAGGCCAATAAGCCTTCTCGATCTATCTCTATAGATCTTGATTCATAATACATAGGTGGCTTCTCCCAAGTCCTTCATCGAAAAGCAATTCCCTAGCCAAATCTTTACAGATTGCAAGGCAGGGATATCATTTCCAATGAGAAGTATGTCATCTACATACAACACTAGGAAAATGATTACGCTCCCACTGACCTTCTTGTAGACACAAGGTTCATCTTCGTTTTTGATAAAACCAAACTCTTTGATTGCATCATCAAATCGAAGATTCCAACTCCGAGAAGCTTGCTTCAATCCATAAATGGATCGTTGTAGCTTGCATATCTTTCCAGCATCCTTTGGATCGACAAAACCCTCGGGCTGTGTCATGTACACATCCTCGAGCAGATTTCCATTAAGGAAAGCTGTTTTGACATCCATCTGCCAGATTTCATAATCATGAAATGCAGCTATTGCAAGCAAGATCCTTATGGATTTAACCATGGCCACTGGTGAAAAGGTTTCATCATAGTCAATACCATGAATTTGTTTGAATCCTTTTGCAACCAGGCGACCTTTATAGGTTTGTACATTACCATCCATATCGATCTTTTTCTTGAAAATCCATTTGCACCCTATGGGTCGTACCCCTTCAGGTGGATCAACCAAAGTCCATACTTGGTTTGCATACATGGATTCCATCTCAGATTTCATGGCCTCTTGCCATTTCTCAGAATCAGTGCCCATTATAGCTTGTTGATAAGATGACGGCTCATCCTCAACAATAAGTAGTAAGTCACCTTGTTGAGTCACAAGAAATCCATATCTCTGTGGCTCCCGGTGTTCTCTTATAGACCTACGCTGGGCTTGTGTCTCTTGAGCAGGTACTTCTTCCACAACAGATTGCGGTGCCTGCTCTGTTTCCATCTCAATCTCAGGTTCAGTGTTTTCTTGTGGTTTAACTTCACTGAGTTCTATTTTTCTCCCACTGGTTTTTCTAGAAATAAATTCTCTTTCAAGAAATACACCAGTCCGAGCAACAACTACTTTGTTCTCGGTGGGATAATAGAAATAGTATCCTTTCGTTTCCTTAGGATACTCCACAAATAAACACTTATCAGATTTGGGTCCAAGTTTGTTAGTGGCGTGACGTCTAACGAAAGCCTCACAACCCCAAATCTTCATAAAAGACATACTAGGACGCTTCCCAGTCCATATCTCATATGGTGTCTTTTCCACTGATTTAGATGGAACACGGTTCAGTAAGAAAATCGTTGTTTCTAGAGCGTATCCCCAAAACGATATCGGAAGATCTGCATGACTCTTCATTGATCTAACCATGTCTAACAAGGTTCGATTTCTCCTCTCGGATACACCATTCCATTGTGGAGTATACGGAGGAGTGAGTTGTGGGACTATCCCACACTCCTTTAGATAGTCATGAAACTCTTGGCTTAAGTATTCACCTCCTCGATCTGATCGAAGGATTTTGATACTTTTGCCAAGTTGGTTTTGTACTTCATTCTTGAAATCTTTGAACTTTTCAAAGGTTTCATGCTTATGCTTCATTAGGTACACATACCCATATCTACTGAGGTCATCAGTAAATGTAACGAAGTATTGAAAACCACCTCTAGCTTGTGTACTTATTGGTCCACATACATCACTATGTATTAGTCCCAATAAAACATTTGCCCTTTCAACATGTCCCTTGAAAGGGGCTTTAGTCATCTTGCCCATTAAACAAGATTCCCATGTTTCATATGATTCAAAATCAAATGAATCTAATACTCCATCCTTATGAAGTTTAGATATGCGGTTTTCGTTTATGTGGCCCAAGCGACAATGCCAGAGATAAGTCGGATTACAATCATTATCTTTAATCCTTTTAGTATTTATGTTATATATAGGCATATCAAGATTTAATAAATAAAGACCATTCACCATTTGTGCGCTAGCATAAAACATATCATTTAAGTAAATAGAACAACAGTTGTCCTTTATTATAAATGAAAAACCACACTTGTCTAAACAAGAAATAGAAATTATGTTTTTGGTAATGGATGGCACAAAATAACAGTCTTTTAAAATCAATGATAAACCAGAAGGCAAAGATAAATAATAATCTCCTATAGCTAATGCAGCAGCTCTTGCTCCATTTCCAACTCGGAGATCAACTTCGCCTTTCGCCAACAATCTACTCTTTTTGAGGTCCTGCACATTTACACAAATGTGAGATCCACATCCAGTATCTAATACCCATGATGAAGAAGTAGATAAATTGACTTCTATAACAAAAATACCTGAAGCGGAAGTCACACTTCCTTTCTTTAGATCCTCTAGATATACTTTGCAGTTTCTTTTCCAATGGCCGGTCTCACCGCAATGGAAACAGTTCCCTTCCTTCGCTATCCCTCCCTTTGGTTTCAGTGCATAAGACTTTGGCTTAGATTTAACAAAGACCTTCTTTGCTTTCTTATTGCCTTTTGCTTTGGCCTTTCCTTTGCCCTTATTCACAATAAGAACATTTGTGGCCTTAGTCTTCTTTGTATTTGCTTCATATGTTCTCAACATACCAAGCAATTGTGGTAGAGTCTTTTCCATGTCAGTCATATTGTAATTTACTACGAATTGACTGAAGCTCTCCGGCAACGATTGCAAGATCACATCGGTGGCCAACTCTTGGTCCAATGGAAAACCCAGCTTGTCCAGATTCTCAATGTACCCAATCATCTTGAGCACATGAGTTCCAACTAGGCTTCCCTCTACCATCCTGCACTGGAACAACGCTTTAGAGACGTCATACCTCTCTTGTCTAGCTTGTTGTTGGTACAGTTGCTTAAGGTGCTCGATCATATCAAACGCCTCCATTTCCTCATGTTGCTTCTGAAGCTCAGAGTTCATGGTTGCAAGCATAAGGCACCCAACATCAAGTGCGTCACTTTGATGCTTCTTGTAAGCATCTTTTTCGGCTCTTGTAGCCGTTAGGGGAGGTTCCTCAGCGGGCAAGGGTTCCTCTAGGACATATTGTTTCTTTTCTTGTTTGAGGACTATCCTCAAGTTCCTATGCCAGTCTAGGAAATTTGTCCCATTTAGTTTGTCCTTCTCAAGGACCGACGCAGTGATAATGTGTTTGATACTTGTTAGTTGCCATGGATATCTACAATATAAATATGCAAAATAAGTTTATGATTTAATCATTTAACATGGTCTTATATTAAATGATACTCCCACTATTTTGTTTAAAAAATATCAACCCTCAAAACCTTTCGTGGGCCAAGATCCATATTTCGCCTAATCTTGAGTTAGCTTTGGCTAATCGCCCAAGACTCGGTTATTTAGGTAGACAACACTTTGTCAATTATATCACATATAATTCTTGGATAGTTGGACGAACAACGCTTTGTTCAATCCATCAAATGAATTATTATCCAACCCATGCCTCTAGGTTCCCAATCCTATTGAGATAACCTAGTTAAGTCGTACCCAATTTAAAGTATAACGGATATCACTTTTATCCTTTCGCGCCTTACTAAGATTGCCACGGTGCTTTGCTTTGGCAAACCCACACATGTACAATCGAAGTTATTGACGAGTACTTTTAATTTTGGAAGGCATCTAAAACTTAATATTTTAGAGGGATTTATTGATCTCATGATTAGTTTGATAATTTAAAATATGTCCACTACATATAGTTGTATACATATCTACATATATGTGTAATACAATTATCAATCTAAAACATAAGATAAATCATGCATCAACATACATAATTAAACGTGACATGGTTATAGCCCCTACTAATGATTTTCTCAAGCCAATGAGAAAATCCTAAGAGTCAACCTAAGGTAACTTCACAAGCACCTTCCTTTGGCTCCAATTTGTGAATGGCCTCCTCATCCCGGCACGATGCTCCATCTTCATTGATCACCATCAATAAAATAAACTACACTATTTACAAGATATAGAATTCCTCGATTCACATTCGAGGGGAACATAGGGGAGGGATTACATTTGGAATGAAATAGATAAGGCACGACTCGCAGTCGTATTATAAATTACGAACATTCACAAATCCTATCTAATAGGTCAAAGGGCTATAACCACGCACCATGCTCAAACAACACATAAAGCATGCATTAACATTTAATTAATTAAATTCTAAACATTTTAAATTTAATTCTAATTAAAACTGTAAAATAGAATTTTGAAAAATTATCGTACGCTCGGGACATCACATGCCACGAACTAAAGCGACTAAGTCACGAACCACCATGGTTCGAGCCACAAAAGCGCACGGCTGGACCAATTATGGGCCTAGGGTTCGAAACCCTAGCCCATGGCCGAGCCAAGCTCGAGCGGCGGCGGCGCTAGGGTTCAAAACCCTAGCCGCCTCGCACCTTCTCTATTTTTTTCATCGAGCCAACATGGTTCGAAACGTCGGAATTCATGAGCCACGAGCCACGGTCAAACCATGCACGGTTCATGTCGGTGGCAGCTCAACCATCTCGAGCCAAGGGTTCGAAAAACCCTAGCCCTCATGTGGTGTAACCTCCAACACGCATGATTCATAGACTCATGGTCCGAACCATTATCGAGCCAAAAGGTTCTAAAACCTTAGCAATAGGGCGACGATGGCCGAGCCCATGCACGGCTACTAGGGTTCGAAACCCTAGCCGTCACGAGCCATTGGGTTCTAAACCCTAAACAAGCTTCGACACTTCCATGCACAATTATTAGCCATAACGGCTAAACCATCTCGAGCCAAGGGTTCGAAAACCCTAGCCCTCATGTGGCTAGCCTTATGTCATTTGTGATGGTTGTGGCCGAACACTTTGTGTTATATGGTTCGAATTTCGCCAATTTATATCAAATATAATTTTACGATGATTTTCACAAATTCGATATTAACATATCATATATGTTCATACAGTTTTAATAGCATGCAATATTAATCTAAATATGATTAAACTATTTAACCACATAAATCCGATATGAGCCTAGTACACGGCTCTGATACCACTGTAAGTAATCCTTAGAGCATACAACGCAGCGGAATTTTAAATTAGGATTACTAAACCGCGGATCTATACTAAGGTTATCATATCGGATAAAGGATATACGAAAGTCTCACCCTTGTAGCGTGTTTGAGTAGATTCCACGGTGCAGCTCCACGTCCAACGATCCTTCGAATCACTAGCAAAACTTAACAAGTTTTGCCTCAACGGTATCCACACGATCAAATCGGGTGAAGGGATAGTTTAAGAACAAGTTGCTAGACAAGTTCTTAAACCGGAACAAGAAACACACTCGATTCTAAATCGAAAAGATGGCACGAAATCACCACTCAACCTTCGGCTATTGCGAAACCGAGAGTGAATGGAGAGAGGCTGCCGTGTGTCTTTCTTAGTGTGTAGGTTATGATATGAAAGTCTTAATCCCATTAATCACCATGCAATCAAATTATATATCATTTAATTAAAGGCTTTCATAAAGCCTCATGGGCTTAAGCCCATGATTTAATTTAATCATTATGATAATTAATTAAGACTCCTCTTAATTATTTAATTCATCCCATGAATTTAATTTCCCTTCTCGATTTAATCTTTTGTGCGACCCGATAGGATCTTGTAATGTTGGCAGTGACATAAAATCTCATTTTACGTTACAAGCAAGGAGCAGTGTCTAGCAACACATCGAGGCTACCCAAATTACAAGAATGTCAATGACTCGACATAACCTTTAGAACTTGTGATAATATTAACCATGTAACTTAATCCCTTTGTCCTTTGTGTTTAGATTAAACACGAGTCATGGAATAGTCATACTCGTATATCCAATCTTTATTTCTTGATCCCCAAGTAGAACTAGAATAAACGAATAAGCTCGATATCTCATATCGACTCATTCGAGCATGGCCATGCATTTTAGTTCTCACTTGATCAAGGGCCAAACACATCTCCTGTTATATAGGAGGGACAAATCCTATCTCGATCAGTCAACATCCCTCTACATAATTCGTAGTGTATCCAATAGTCGCCTTTATAGATTACCCTATTACAGGTAACGTTTGACGATATCAAGATACATAACTCCTTATGTTGGGATCTCTGATGATCACAAGTCGTAAGGATTACATACATTATTATCACTATGAGAATTTCATATGACGATCATATAACTATCCATGTTGCATTCTCATGGTGGGTCTGTCCAGTACATCGTTCTTTAACTTGTACCCATGGGTTGATTTGATATCTCATGTCAATGAACAATTCATCAATCAACACATACTAGTCTCTACGTATTATCATTATCCCTATTCATGATAATACTTGACTAGGGACATCTTTAAGAATAATACAATATTATTCTAAGGACATTAATTCACATTGCACAGTTAAAAGAATAATATATAATAATGAATTGCCATTCATGAAATCATAAACATTGTATGTCAAAACAATCATCTAATGATTTGTTTTAGGGCATATCCCAACAAGTACATCCAATCAACAGCTCGAGCTCAGCTCCACAGCCATCGATGTACCTGTTCACCTGCCCCAACAGAGACAGCCCCCAACGGGGTGAGCATACCAATACACAAAATCCCATAATCACAATAATGAAACTCATAATTTACAATAAGAGTAAATACTAATGAATTTAAATGATACTCCCTGGATGGCAACGTCCTCATCCGGGATTCCGTGTACTGTCCCTGTTCTCACAATCATCAAACTCATCAAATCTCAAAAATCAGTAAATCAACGCATTGATTAACTCATCGCATGCCTGATTCTCATATCAACAAATAGTGATTCCAAATTCATTAAACATGCAAATATAGATATCTCATTATCAATACTGATTTCTCAACTTCGTTATCAATCACAGATAGCTCAAATGCCTCGCATTTATTTTACCAATTCCCCTTTTATACTTAGACATCTCAAATGTCTTATAATGATTACATGATTCTACGGTCATTCTCAGGCATCTCAATGCCCTACCATGGTCATATAAATCCAGTACCCCATATATCATGTAAGGTTATACTACTCTAGTATCACGCACGCTTGTGGCAGCGATATCAAGATTTGGTCGCCCCATAGCTATCTCAACACATACATATACCCATGCGCACAACCATTTAATGCAATCAAGATACATTATGCATTTCACAAATGCTCTAATATACAGTAATGCTCGTACGTCGCACGTACCTTAAATCTCCGAAGTCCGAGCCAAACCTTGCTCGAGTTCCATGCCCCGAGGAATGATGTGCTAACACGATAAATAATTCACAATTATTTACGAACATGCAACCCATGCTCAAGCACACCCATAACCCTTATACAAAAAAATATTGTCAACACACGACAATTAACCATTTAAAAGACCCGGGGCAGGGCATATGCAGGGAGCGAAATCGAATGAGACATCAACGAAAATTGTTCAAGAATCACCTCTAAAATTCGAACCCTAACATCTCAATTTCGAACCCAACCAAGCACCATAATTCATCTAAAACATGAATTAATATATCAACAACATGAATCATCACCCCCTTGCCAAAACCCCCAAAATTCAAACCCTAACTTCACGCAACCAGCGTTGAAATTCGAACCATTAAGCAACAATTTTTTTGAACTTTAAAGTCTGAAATTTTCGACCCAATTAACAGTACAAAACGCCCCAAAAACGCCTGAAGAAAAGCCCCAAAAACGTACCAAAAATCGAGCCCCAAATCGGACAGAATCGAACTTTCAAACCCCTGCGCTTTTTGTGATGCCCCTAAATTAATTAATGGCAATTTGGACATTAATTATGTTTATATGATGAATTATTGCGATGATTAAGTTATGTGTGGAAAATGAAGAATTATCATGATTTAAGGATGTTGATTTTAATTATGAGGATGGTATGGATTTAATGAAGTTGGTTGCATTTTGTAAATGCTTACCATGTTAATGCATTTTATATACATCATGTTAATTATTGGGGTACAAGTTAAATATAAGAATTTAACCCTTAACCCACCATTTTTACCTCACTTTACTCTTTACACTCAAATCCCCAAATCTCTTCCCAAACCCTCACTTTTTCCCTCAAACCCGATTTTGGCACCAAAGTGGACAAGAAGTCCTTGTAAAAGCTTTGTTCTTGCACTTCTTGGTAAGATTTAAGACCTAAGATGTTTGTATATCACTCCTTGATGTTCTTGAAATGTTTGATTTAAGTTTGGAATGGTTTTGAAGGGTTTTGAAATGGGTTTGTTGGGGGTTGGGATGACTTTTGAAATGATGTTTGTTTTTGGTGGTTTAATGATGTTTGAGGAAGGTTTTAAGTGTTTTTATGTTGTTGAATTGATGGAATAAATGTTGGTTGAGGTTGGTGAAGTTTTAATGTGTAAAAATGGTGGATTTTCGAAGTGCAGAGGCTGGCGATCGATCGCCCGTTTTTGGCGATCGATCGCGAGCCAACAGTAGGCTCCAGAAGCCTTTGGCGATCGATCGCCACTTTTGGGCGATCGATCGGTGGCAATGGCGATCGATCGCCGAAGAAAGAAATTTTCACCCCCCGTCCAGTGTGATCTCGCGATCGATCGCGCCTGGGCAGCGACCGATCGCGAGATGTAAAATATGGGTATTTTTTATTTTTGTGGGGTTTTTGAATATTGGACCATGATTAGCTTCTAATATTGAATTGTATGGTTGTGTAGAACCATCCCAAGGACCCACGACTTCGAGAAGATAAAGTACTACGACTTCACCATATTTTGAAAAGGTACGTAAGAAACGTACGGGCATCAAACGGTAACATATTCCTAAACTATGACTTTGCATTGATTGCATAAGTATTTATGATGATGATTATGATGAATAAGTTATGATGATGATGTTGTGATAAACAAAGATGATATGATGTTACGATGACAGTTATGATAAGATGATGATGTTTGGAGATGATGATGCTCATAAGATAATAATGTATGTTTAACTATGCTACTTAGAATGGTTGAATGTCCGGTGGCTATTATGGGCAAGCGAGGAAGGTTCTTGCCGCTCACATAACTAAGCGATGGGGTACATCCGCTATCAAGGCGTAGCGAGGGGTATCATCCGCTAAGCGAGGGGGTACATCCGCTATCAAGGGGTAGCGAGGGGTATCATCCGCTGAACAAAGAGATACATCCGCTATCAAGGCGTAGCGATGGGTATCATACGATGTGTTATGTCGAGCGAGGGGGGCCAATTGTACCGCTGTCATAATAGAACCCGGATAGTCCCATTACTAAGTAACATGGATTGTTGTGTGCATATATGCGAAGTACGATGTTAATCATTTACGTCTTGAGCTAATGATTATATGCATAACTATGAAACAGGGACAACCAAAGAAGGATAATACGATTAACCAGGAAGTATATGTTATCAACTATTTCTGTACATTTATTTATATGCCATATGATATTAAGTAACGATGTACATGCTCATGATAGGTTGTTCCTGTAGGTACACTTTTGGACCAAGGCTAAGGGTCGGGTTGAGACGGTGAGCTAAGGGAGCATAAAAGAAGATAGATTGCAGGATGTAATTAATTTAACTTTGAAAAATTTGTTCTTGGCATGTAATCTAATTAGCTCAAAACTACAACCGGAACCCGAAGATGTCATTAATGCATATTTAGTCCTTAATATGTTGTTGATATGATGTTAAGGTAGGAAGACCCTACACTTTTCTGGCAAATCCGAACGCGATTCACGACGAAACTTCGAATTGTTGGTATGGGAAGCTGCGCCTGGACGAGACGCGCCGAACGGCGGGTCGGACGCGCCGAACGGCGGCCGGACGGCGGCGGGCGCGACGCTTTTATGCGCGGGGGTTGGGGCAGACGGGAAAGCCGACGGGGAGAGAGAGACCGGCTGGAGGAGGAAAATGGTTCCAATAATTAAAATCTCGGGTTCTACTGGTATTTATAGCAAAAATACCCCGAAATACTAATAGCCCCACAAATACATCATGATTCATTAAAAATCATCTGTTTTCAAAAATTCTCTCTCTAACTCTAAAAACCCCTACCGGTGCCGACACAAAGCACCCCAGATCCCGAGTCACACTAAAAAACCCAACTCTTAGGTTTTTCACCCAAATGAGAATACAATCTCAACCTCGGGATCCAACGATCCCAACTACCCAAATAGACGAGCCCGTAAGGCCTAACACTACGGTTAAACTCCAAATCGCCACGTAAAACAACTTTAGGGGTCATTAACACTCCGGGATTAACATCTATAATCCCAGGTCATCACAATATCCCCCACTAAAAGAATTTCGTCCTCGAATTTGCACCGGTGTAAAACGTAACACCTAGGCTATACAACAACATGAAGCCATAACCTCGATCCTTGACCATATTAGAATCGTATTAAATAAACGCGAGGGTACCTACCTCGCACCAAACTCTGGAATGAAATAACTCTTCCATCTTACCAAAAACAAAAGAGCGTCGGCACAACATAACGCTAACAATCCAAAAGCAGTTAGTCAACTGAAACTGCAAGGATTTGAATCGCTCCCGATTCCATCGTAGATATCATTCAATGACGTCTCTACCATGACTCACGATGTCTAACATACACCGTTACGAGGGAAACACTAGTATACCACGGTGTACACATACCAAGCCTGGTTTCCACTTTCAAACCTCCTCCATCGAAGGAGCAGTCGCATCATTGCAACTCAAATTGGGCAACTCACGGCCACAGATTCACACAAAAGACATCTCACAAGATGTCCACCTCCGAATGTTCCAAGAATTACATCCTGAACATAAATAAACAAACGAGACTCCACAGAGTTTCAAATTCTGAAAGGACATGCAATAAACCCATTGCATCCTCAACGCTTGTGTCGTCAGCGACACCCAACAAATCCGAATTCCTGCCATCCCTTGATAATCCTAGGATTTAACAATCCAAACTTGGGAAGGCTATCGAAAACTCGAAAGAAAACACCAACAAGGGAAATACCTTAACCCACATAAGATAATCCCTCCTCAAAGGGAGTCAACTAACTCACGATTATTCCTCATAATTTATCGTGCCATGGAGATTCCCAATCTCAAGGTGTTCTATATCTCTCATCAGAGATTTAACCATCCAAAAATAGTATAAATTTATGCTTGACAAAAAGGAAATCAATAACTGGCATCCGTATACTCTCCGGTATACCTGCCTAAGCACTGACATCACATGCATACTCAATGCACTTGGCTCGGGTATCTACAACATACCCCTAAGCCCCAAACACAATCGTCAATCCTGAGTTATTTCCTATCCAGTGGAGAATGATAACCGACGATTAACAACACACGGTGTGATTCCCAAAATCAACACCACATGCACCAACTTACCGAATCTTCCAAAGATTCCCAAATAGGTATAATACTACCTCCTTCCTCACAAGGGAAGTGCCATCGAACTCGAGATCCACAAGTCTCGAACCACCGTTCGGAAAAACTGGATACAATAACACCCATTGTATTCCAAATACACGGGTTCCCTCAGATCGAGTCAATAACGACCTGATGACTCTCTTGTTGGTACTCCAACATCATGAGCTGTCCTAGACAAGTCTCACCAAGATTAAACATAAACATATACACGTTTCAGTGAGGCATGCACAACCTCAACCTCAATGACGTGGTGACTACTAGAGTCCACCACAATCCACATCGTATCACCTTACGATTTGCCAAACTTGGTTCCAACGAGCAGTATAACGGCTCTAGCAAGCCCCTCATGGTGCTGCACACACGCGGCAGACAAACTAGTTTCTGTCTCTTTAGGTTTACCTCAAACCTACAACAAGACGGACGTTTCCACATGGCATACCATACCATGGGAAGAAAATCAATAGAGTAGTGGGTCTTTACCCAACATTCCTCTAATGCCGATACATCCTGGACACTCCAATGTCCCTATGTACTTAACATAACCTGATCCTACTCCCTTAGGACCCATTCTACACCCTCAAGGGTGGTGTGACCATGTCTACCACATGTCACATCGACAGAAAGCGAGTAATTTCCTCCATGATTACTCCTGTCGTCAAAACATGGCCAAACAGCCATTCCAACGAGCAAACCTCTCAAGGGTATCACCACTCGAAATATGATCACCTCAAACAATTGCTGCGGTACAATCACATGTACAACGCGTTCATCCATTTCTCGAGCAACCCGCTCGGTAAAAGGGTCACGTCGACCGGTGACGTAGACACCACCTGTAAGGCCCCGTTATTAACCCCGTTATTAATTAAGTACGCTTAACCTTGAGTTCGTAAACCCGGGTGATTAAAAGCGAAGAATTCGAGTTGAAGTGTTCCGGATCTCAACACCTAATTATAACTAACATAAAATACATCAAATTATACTTTTTAATGCTATATTTTCGGCCACCACTATGTCCACATCACCATGGACACATCATGGGGACACATGGCCTTAGAAGTGGAGGAAAATGATAAAAAATTGGCATGGGAGGCCTTGTAACTCACGCCTATCACCCTTTTAATGCCTTGGAATTGCTTGCCTTAATCATATCTGATATCTATCATCTTCTCCACTCCAAAAAGCAAGCCAACCTTCTCTCCTCTCCTCCATTAAATTCGAAATAAGCACCACCTTTTTTCCTACATCAAAATCTTCCCAAAACTTGCATGCAAGCTTGGTTTTGGATAGGAAATTAGAAGAGCTTCAAGGGTGTGGTGTTTTTGAAAGCTTGAGAGGTATATCATCCTCTTTTTATTCCTAATCTTCGAATTTTTACAGATAGGGTTCGAATTTTTGAGTCTTGTTTGTAAAAAGAGAAGAACTCATGCTATCCTAAGTTTCAGCAGAAACTATGGTTGCATGCAGAAAGTTGTCCCATACTTTCGAGTTCTGTAACTTCCGAATGTGTCTTTGAGCCTCAAACAAAAGTTGTAGAAATAGGTGTTTTCGTCCTGTGGTTAAAATTTGAAACTATTTGGACTTGAAATGAGTGAGATATACTCATTTTACTAAGAGGCATCAGATTCGACTCTGCATGTGCTGTGAATGCACATGCAGTGTAGAAATCCGAACTTTTGACAAATTATACTTTCGATTTTGATTTTTGTCTTCAAATAAATGTTGTAGATCTTTCGAATTTATGCATTTTAAAAAAAAGAAGCATGCAATTTGGGTCTCCTGAGTAGGGGTTATGACGATATTTCGTTCAGTGCTCATTTTCGCCTCTGCATGTCCATGCGTGTTGCAAGTGGACTGTAATTCGGCATTCTGGGCAAATTGTATTCCGAATTTGTTGTCGGTCTTCAAATAACAATTGTAGGTCTTTGCTTTATTTTGAATTTAAAAAAAACGAGAACTTAATTTGGGCTTCTTTCGAATTAGTTATGAATTTTTGAAATTAAGTGCTCAATCTATGTCCTGCATGTGGGCGAAAATGCCATGCAGTGTGTTTCTTCGGGTTCCTGAGCATTTTTGGCTAGGAATTTTGAAAACTGTCTAGAGACAAGAATTATAGGATTTCCAGTTGGCTGTAAATTTCCAGTAGAATCACTAATATTGGGTTTTAAATGAAGAAGTTATAACACTTTTGCCAACACTGCTCAAGCTGGAAAATACATTTTTAAATGTTGCGGTTTTAGTGTTCAAACACCACCTAGATGGTCGAACCAGCTTGACAACTTCTCTGATGAAATGTAATATTTTGAGTTTCTGAACTTTGGGCTTTGGAATCAAGTCGTTTTGTTGAAGTATGGAATTATAGCGAGTATTATACAAAAATGGGTCAGGCTGAAAATGTAGGAAAAATCGTTTAGGGTCATATTTTTAAGTTAGGTTTGATTCAATACACTTTTTGAGCACTTAGTGTCATTTTGGATTTTATTTGACCAGGTTAATAGACTCCGGGTTTACTCGAGGAGGTTTCGGTAGTTTAGTCTTGGTCTGAGGTACGTTGAAATGAGTTGTATCATGACGTATGGCAAAGGCGTGTAATGATACCACTGTATGACCTTGCTATTACTTGATTGATATGATTTTCTTGTCAATATATGATTCTGTGACTATCTGACATGATAAATGTCTTGGAGTACATGATATGTGAAATTACATGATTTGTATATACTCTCACATGAGATTGCATGATATATTGAGTTGCATATGTCATTAATGCATAATGATTCATGGGCATATCATATTGAGCTATCGTTTCCTTGATATCCATGATTTTGACTGAGTTGACTTACTCTGAGTGTCGGGTACGACGAGCATGGCGATGACAGGCAGTATAGGTAGTAACTGTAGTCACGTGCAGGTGCGACCGGACCTAGACACGAGGGCTGGATGCAGTAACATACATAGGATGAGTTTTCCTAGCGCAATGTACGTATACTGTCACCCTCTGCTCGAGCTATGATGATTTGATGATACCTTCCTTTGGACTCCGATTTTGGTATCTTGATATTCGATTCCCTTGTACCATTCATACATCGCATTCATACATGGTATGCATTGCATGATACTTTGTCATTTGACATGATCTATTTATTTCTCGTACTGGGGTACTGACCCCCTTTGTGGGGGGCTGTCATGTCTTTTGTTGTTCGGGCATGACAGGCGTTACAGGAGGACGTGGTGATGATGCTTTTGGTGACGCATCAAGAGATACCCGAGCTCCATGATGAAGAGCTCAGGTTATGTTGGTTTTTTCTTACCCAGTAATCGTATGGTATGGATTTTTAAAAACAAAATAAATTTACCGGGGTATGCCCCGTGTATGTTGTACTCGGGATCTGATATTTTCGGGACTTTGCAATAGCTTTGAATCATGTTGTTTTATTATCTGCGAATGAATGGCTTAACTAGAATTATATATATATATTTTGATATAAATATATATATGTATCTTCAAAGCGAAAAATTTTTAGGGCCATTTAAGAAGACGTTTGAAATTATTCTTCCGCTGTTTACGTAAATTAATCACTGTGTGATAATTAAACACCATATTAGGATCGGGCCCTCACACCACCTTGTGCTCGGCACTAGCACCCAAGGCATACAACTGAATACGTATACTCAACGCATTGTTCATCGTAACGATGATGCATGTCTAATAAGACATCTCCTACACCATCGTCATCGTCATCCCGTGACGATACATGCCCACTCATGTCATCTAAGGCATCGTCAACTAGTGACGATATGTCAACAATGACATCTAAATGACCTAGTCAACTCGTGACGGTCCATGTACATCAACGTATGTCATCCATCATCATGCTAGTAAAATAGTCATAATAAAACATGCATATCAACGCATGCCAGCTATAATAATGCTAATAGAATAGCAATATCCCATACCTCATCGCTAACAAGATAGCGGCATACCTGTCTCCGTCGCTCGATAATAGTGCGAAATCAGCACTCATCGCTCGAAGGCGGCATAATCCTGTGCTGAGTACATAGCGGCACAATCCATCGCTATAGAATCGACGGCATGATACCTCGTCATATAATAAGTGGCATGAAACCTCGCTATACACCTGAGCATGAATCATCGTGTAAGGACCCCAAGCCCTTAACCCTTGATTAGTGTATTAACCACTATGCGTGGCACATGCTTTCAATAAAAAGTCAATCGGGAAGCTCAGATGATACTTTATCATTGCATGACAATTACAAAATTTCCATTAACACTCAATGTTATAAGATCATCAGCCTAATAACAAATAGACTCATAAAGTTCGCCCATTACCATCCCCTTTGTGCCACTTTTTACATTGTGGACTTTTATAAAAATTTGGGCAGAGTCTCCCCATAAATAGAGCTATCCCGAAATAAAAGCACAACACATAACATAATTCCCGGCCAGGGAAAACATAATACTCATCAGAATGCAGCAATACCAAGTAAGTTCCCAGCCAAGGAAGACACCACACATATGACGACAAAAGTGGGTTTCAACACCCACATAATACACCAATGACTCTCATATCATTTAGCAATTCCACCTCTAATTGCATGCAACATCAAATGAAAGAGAGAAAGGCTCATGCCTTTATATACAATCCATATACAAGTATAATCGTGCTCACATGCGAGCATCATGAATATGTATATAACCCTTAGGTGTATATAAGTACTCTATACGATACCGTGCTCCATCAAGCCCTGGTACCACGATCCTGGGAGTACATCCAATCAACAGCTCGAGCTCATCTCCAAAGCTGTGATGACCAGGGATTATAGGTGTTAATCCCGGAGTATTAATAATCCCTAAAGTGGTTTTACGTGGCGATTTGGGATTTAATCGAGGTGTTGGGCCTTCTGGGCTCGTTTATTTGGGCAGTTGGGATCGTTGGATCCAGAGGTTGAGATTGTATTCACATTACGGTGTAAAACCTAAGAGTTGGGTTTTTGATGTGTCTCGGAATCTCGGGTGCTATGTGAGCACCGGTAGAGGGTTTTGGAGTTAGAGAGAGAGTTTTTGAAAACAGATGATTTTTAAGGAATCATGATGTATTTGTGGGGCTATTAATTTTTCGGGGTATTTTTGCTATAAATACCATTTAAACCCAAAATTTTAGACATAATTTCAATTTCAGCCCCAATTCCTTCCCTCTCTCCCGCGTGCGATTTTCCCGCTGCTACAGCGCTGCCGCGCGCAAAAGCGCTCCGCCCGCCGCCGTCCGGCCGCCGTTGGGCGCGTGCGACCCGCCGCCGTCTTCGTCTCGACGAGGCGCTCCTTTCCCCTCTGTCAATTGAAGGTTTCGTCGCGTCCTGGAGTCGGATTTTGCTGGTAAGCGTCGATCCCCAAATTCTAGGGTTTATCGATTTTGGTCGATTTTTCTTCCGATTTCGTTTGGGTAACCTTCCTAACCCCTTTTTCCATGCTTGTGATGTGATTCCCTGCCAAATTGTGATTTATTGGCTCGAATGATTTCGATTTTCGTTGGCTTGGGTTCGATTTTTGGATGGGTGCATGAAATGGGTTCGATTTTGGGGGTTTTGGAAGGGTTGTGGTGATTCTTGTTATGGATTGATTAATTCATGTTGTTGACGCATTATAATGCTTAATTGTGTTCGAATTTAAGGTATTGAGTTCGAATTTAGGGCTTGGATTTCGAATTTGGGGGTTTGGCATGTGGGATGATTATTCATGCTATGGGTTGATTAATTGACATTTTAGATGAATTATGGTATTTAATTGGGTTCGAAATTGTGAGATTGAGGTTCGATTTTTGTAGGGCATTCTTGAACAAATTTCGATTGTCTCATTTATTCCTTCCCTGCATGTACCCTGCCCCGGGTCTTTTAAGAGGATAATTGTCGTGTATTGACAATGTTGTGAGGGATATGGATGTGCTTGAGCATAGGTTGCATGTTCGTAAATAATTGTGAATTATTTATCGTGTTAGCACATCATTCCTCGGGGCATGGAACTCGAGCAAGGCTTGGCTCGGACTTCGGAGATTTAAGGTACGTGCGACGTACGAGCATTATTATATATATGTGAAATGCATAAGGTGTTTTTGATTGCATTGAATGTTTTGCGTATGGTTATACATACATGTTGATATAGCCAAGGAATGACCCAAATCTTGATATCGCCGCTTGTAGCGTGCGTGACACTAGAGTAGGATGACTCTTGTATGATATATGGGGTACTGGGTTTATATGACTATATTATGAGACATTTGAGATGTCTAGGTTTGTAAAATCATGTATTCTTCGTAAGACATTTGAGATGTCTAAGTTCGTAGAATCGTGTATTCATTATAAGACATTTGAGATGTCTAGGTTTGTAGACTCATGTATTCATTATAAGACACTTGAGATGTCTAAGTATAATGAAGGATTGGTAAAATAAATGCTAAGGCATTTGAGCTATCTGTGATTGATAGCAAGGTTGTGAAATCAGTATTAGATATTGTGATATCTGTAATTGCATGTTTAATGAATTTGTAATCACTATATGTTGATATTCGAGGATCAGGCATGCGATGTGTAAATCAATGTGTTGATTTACTGATTTATGAGATTTGATGAGTTTGATGTTGTGAGAACAGGGACAGTACACGGAATCCCGGATGAGGATGTTGCCATCCAGGGAGTATCATTTAAATTCATTAGCATTTACCTTTGTTGTAAATTATGAATTTCATTATTATGATTATGGGATTTTGTGTATTGGTATGCTCACCCCGTTGGGGGCTGTCTCTGTTGGGACAGGTGGACAGGTACATCGATGGCTATGGAGCTGAGCTCGAGCTGTTGATTTGAGGTACTCCCAGGATCGTGGTACCAGGGCTTGATGGAGCACGGTATCGTATAGAGTACCTATATATACGCCTGAGGATTTATACATATTCATATTCATGATGCTCGCATGTGAGCACGATTATACTTGTATATGGATTGTATATAAAGGCATGAGCCTTTCTCTCTTTCATTTAAGGTTGCATGCAATTAGGTTGAATTGCTAGAATGATATGAGAGTCATTGGTGTATTATGTGGGTGTTGGAACCCACTTTTGTTGACATATGTGTGGTGTCTTCCCTGGCTGGGAATCTACTTGTATTACTGCTTTCTGTTGAGTATTATGTGTTCCCTGGCCGGGAATTTTGTTATGTGTTGTACTCTGTTTTGGGATAGCTCTATTTATGGGGAGACTCTGCCCAAATTTTTGTAAAAGTTTACAATGTGAAAAGTGGCACCAAGGGGTTGGTAAAGGGCAAACATAT
This sequence comes from Haberlea rhodopensis, assembly GCA_907163345.1. Taxonomy (NCBI): domain Eukaryota; kingdom Viridiplantae; phylum Streptophyta; class Magnoliopsida; order Lamiales; family Gesneriaceae; genus Haberlea; species Haberlea rhodopensis. The sequence goes on from CAJQUN010000242.1 coordinate 261,234, forward strand.
GAGTCTTTTATTGACAGGCAATGATTAAGTATCATCAGAGCTTCCCGATTGACATTTTATAGAAAGCATGTACCACACATAGTGGTTAATACACTAATCAAGGTTTTAAGGGCTTGGGGTCCTTACATTAGTGGTATCAGAGCAGTGGTTGCTCATTGGGGCTGTTAAGGGCCTAGGAAGTTATTGATAGCACATATTTATGCATGATGGCATTAATGTTGTATGACATAACACATTGTTTATGTGCTCTTATGATATGAAAAGTGGTATTGCTAACCATTGTGGTTGCAGGAATCGTGTGGAACACGATAGGATGACATTTATGGGGATGTCTGGCACTCCGTGTGTTATGTGCCAAGGAAGCTGGTTTTAAGAAAATCAGATAAAGGGATATTTCCGAGGTAACATGTATTTTACGTTGTCTTGTTGACACATGATGAATGCAAAGTGGTGCATTGAGGTTATGATATATGTTATTGTGCATTGTTTTTGCATATGCATGTCTTGAGTCAAAGTTATCTTAGTAAGGATTTTAATGGCTTATGCTAAAGTCCATATGAAGCGATGAAGAGTCCCGCTTATATGGAGTAGCAATGCTAAAGTCCATTGGAAGCGATGAAGAGTTCCGCTTACATGGAGTAGCAACGCTAAAGTCCAGTGGAAGCGAGGAAGAATTCCGCTTTCCTGGAGTAGCAAGAAGCATTAAAATGTACTAATGATAAGGGCTCAGGATGAAATAAGGATTTAAAGAAGGATATCATGACATTTATTTGTGAAACCATACATTCTCATAATGTGTTTTTATTATGAATTGAATGTGGATGCATAGCGTATATGGCTATTGTTGTTAACCCTGATGGTTGCAGGTTACAGGAAATATGGAGTATAAAAAGGAATGATGATTATACATTCCAGGAGTCCTGCTTATGACAGTGAGAATTTTTATACTTATGCTTGACCGCTAAAAATGTGGAGCGGGCGGGGATGCTCGCTTGCACATGGAGGCGGGGTATTCCATACGAAGCGAGGATGAGATACCGCTTGTATGAAGAAGCTTATGCTTGTACCGCTAAAAATGTGGAGCGGGCGGGGATGCTCGCTTGCACATGGAGGCGGGGTATGCCATACGAAGCGAGGATGAGATACCGCTTGTATGAAGAAGCGAGGATGAGATGCCGCTTGTTAGGATGATGATTCATTCCTTTGTGATGACACGGATGATAGCTGTGATGTGTCCCGCTGTGTCGATTTATATTCATTTCTCTATGAGGACACGGTTTATAGCGATGGTTCTTTCCGCTATATCTATTGGCGATGGTTCATTCCGCCAGGTGTATTTATAGCGACGGTTCATTCCGCTATATTGATTGGCGATGGTTCATTCCGCCAGGTGTATTTATAGCGATGGTTCTTTCCGCTATATCTATTGGCGATGGTTCATTCCGCCAGGTGTATTTATAGCGACGGTTCATTCCGCTATATTGATTGGCGATGGTTCATTCCGCCAGGTGTATTTATAGCGATGGTTCATTCCGCTATATTGATTGGCGATGGTTCATTCCGCCAGGTGTATTGATAGCGATGCCTCTTTCCGCTACTTTGTGGACGATGATTCATGCTCAGGGTATAGCGAGGTTTCATGCCACTTATTATCTGACGAGGTGTCATACCGTCGATTCTATAGCGAGGGATCTTGCCGCTATGTACTCAGCACAGGATTTTTGCCGCCTTCGAGCGATGGGTGCTGATTACGCACTATTATTGAGCGACGGAGACAGGTATGACGCTATATTGCTAGCGATGAGGTATGAGATATTGCTATTTTATTAGCTTTATTGTAGCTGGCATGCATTGATATACATGTTTTATTATGCCTATTTTACTAGCATGATAGTGGATGACATACGCTGATGTACATGTATCGTCACTAGTGGGCAATGTTTTAGATGCCATGTGTTGGCATGTGTCGTCACGGGATGACGATGAAGATGGTGTAGGAGATGTCTTATTAGACATGCATCATCGTTACGATGATCGAGGCGTTGAGTATACGTATTCAGTGGTATGCCTTGGGTGCCAGTACCGAGCACAAGGTGGTGTGTGCGACACCGATGGACGTGACCCTTATACCGAGCGGGTTGCTCGAGGAATGGATGGATGCGCTGTACATGTGATTGTACCGCAGCTTATGTTTGGGGGTAATCATTTTACGAGTGGTGATACCCTTGAGGTATGCTCGTTGGAATGGCTTTTGGCCATGTGATTTGACGACAGGAGTAATCATGGAGGAAAGTACTCGCTTTCTGTCGATGTGACATGTGGTGGACATGGTCACACCACCCTTGAGGGTGTAGGATGGGTCCTAAGGGAGTAGGATCAGGTTATGTTAAGTAACATAGGGACATTGGGTTGTCCAGGGTGTATCGGCATTGAGGAATGTTGGATAAAGACCCACTACTCTATTGAGTTTTCCTCCCATAGTATGTTATACCATGTGGAAACGTCCGTCTTATTGGTAGGTTTGAGGTAAACCTAAAGAGGCAGAGACTAGGTTGTCTGCCGCGTGTGTGTAACACCATGATGGGCTTGCTAGAGCCGTTACACTGCTCGTTGGAACCAAGTTTGGCAAATCGTAAGGTGATACGATGAGGATTGTGGTGGACTCTAGTAGTCACCATGTCATTGAGGTTAAGGTTGTTCATGCCTCACTGAAACGTGTATACGTTTATGTTTAAATCTTGGAGACTTGTCTGGGACAGCTCAGGATGTTGGAGTACCAACAAGAGAGTCATCAGGTTGTTATTGACTCAATCTAAAGGAACCCGTGTATTGGGATACAATGGGTGTTATTGTATCCAGTTTTTCCGAACGATGGTTCGAGACTTGTGGATCTCGAGTTCGATGGCACTTCCCTTGCGAGGAAGGAGGTAGTATTATACCTATTTGGGAATCTTTGAAAGATTCGGTAAGTTGGTGCAAGTGGTGTTGATCTTGGGAATCACACCGTGTATTGTTAATCGTCGATTTTCATCCTCCACTGAGTAAGGAATGACTCAGAATTAACGGTTGTGTTTGGGGCTTAGGGATATGTGGTAGATACCCGAGCCGAGTGCATTAAGTATGCATGTGATGTCAGTGCTTAGGCAGGTATACCGGTGAGTATACGGATGCCAGTTATTGATTTCCTCTCTGTTAAGCATAGAGTTATGCTATTTTTGGATGGTTAAATCTCTGATGTGAGATATGGAACACCTTGAGATTGGGAATCTCCATGGCACGATGATTATGAGGAATGATCGTGAAGTTAGTTGACTCCCTTGAGGAGGGATTTTCTTGTGAGGGTTAAGGTATTTCCCTTGCTAGTGTTTTCTTTCGAGTTATGCGACAGCCTTCCCAAGTTTGGATTGTTAAATCCGAGGATTTTCAAGGGATGGCAGGATTTCGGATTGGTTGAGTGTCGCTGACGACACAAGCGTTGAGGATGCAATGGGTTTATTGCATGCCCCTTAAGAATTTTAAACTCTGCGGAGTCTCGGTTGTTATTTATGATCAGGACGTGATTCTTGGAACATCCGTAGGTGGACATATTGTGAGATGTCTTTTGTTTTAATTTGTGGCCGTGAGTTGCCCAAATTAAGTTACCATGAGGCGACTACTCCTTCGATGGAGGAAGTTTGAAAGTGGAAACCAGGTTTGATATGTGTACACCGTAGTTGTACTAGTGTTTCCCTCGTAACGATGTATGTTAGACATCGAGAGTCTTGGTAAAGATGTCATTGGATGATATCTACGATAGAATCAAGAGCGATTCGAATCCTTGCAGTTTCAGTTGACTAACTGCTTTTGGACTGTTAGCGTTGAGTTGTGCTGACGCTCTTTGACGTTATGATGGATTTGGAAGTCTATTCCACTCCAGAGTTTGACACGAGGTCAACGTTCTTACGGTTGAGGTGTCATTCAGGATGTGTTCGTACTGTTGTATTAAAACGAAGGATGACTGTCTGATCTACAGTCGTAAGTATCAGTTGTTTCGCAGTCATGAGGGACTGACTTTTGGGATGACCCGCATCGAGGTACGTTTTACCTCTTGGGTGATATGTTGGTTTTGGTATGTCGCTCTGTTTCAGAGTTAGATGAGAGGTAAGTATCCTCGCGTTTATTAATACAATTCTGATATGGTCAGGAATCGAGGTTATGGCTTCATGTTGTTGTGTAGCCTGGGTGTTACGTGATACACCAGTGCTAATTTCGAGGACGAAATTCTTTTAGTGGGGGATATTGTGATGACCAGGGATTATAGGTGTTAATCCCGGAGTATTAATAATCCCTAAAGTGGTTTTACGTGGCGATTTGGGATTTAATCGAGGTGTTGGGCCTTCTGGGCTCGTTTATTTGGGCAGTTGGGATCGTTGGATCCAGAGGTTGAGATTGTATTCACATTACGGTGTAAAACCTAAGAGTTGGGTTTTTGATGTGTCTCGGAATCTCGGGTGCTATGTGAGCACCGGTAGAGGGTTTTGGAGTTAGAGAGAGAGTTTTTGAAAACAGATGATTTTTAAGGAATCATGATGTATTTGTGGGGCTATTAATTTTTCGGGGTATTTTTGCTATAAATACCATTTAAACCCAAAATTTTAGACATAATTTCAATTTCAGCCCCAATTCCTTCCCTCTCTCCCGCGTGCGATTTTCCCGCTGCTACAGCGCTGCCGCGCGCAAAAGCGCTCCGCCCGCCGCCGTCCGGCCGCCGTTGGGCGCGTGCGACCCGCCGCCGTCTTCGTCTCGACGAGGCGCTCCTTTCCCCTCTGTCAATTGAAGGTTTCGTCGCGTCCTGGAGTCGGATTTTGCTGGTAAGCGTCGATCCCCAAATTCTAGGGTTTATCGATTTTGGTCGATTTTTCTTCCGATTTCGTTTGGGTAACCTTCCTAACCCCTTTTTCCATGCTTGTGATGTGATTCCCTGCCAAATTGTGATTTATTGGCTCGAATGATTTCGATTTTCGTTGGCTTGGGTTCGATTTTTGGATGGGTGCATGAAATGGGTTCGATTTTGGGGGTTTTGGAAGGGTTGTGGTGATTCTTGTTATGGATTGATTAATTCATGTTGTTGACGCATTATAATGCTTAATTGTGTTCGAATTTAAGGTATTGAGTTCGAATTTAGGGCTTGGATTTCGAATTTGGGGGTTTGGCATGTGGGATGATTATTCATGCTATGGGTTGATTAATTGACATTTTAGATGAATTATGGTATTTAATTGGGTTCGAAATTGTGAGATTGAGGTTCGATTTTTGTAGGGCATTCTTGAACAAATTTCGATTGTCTCATTTATTCCTTCCCTGCATGTACCCTGCCCCGGGTCTTTTAAGAGGATAATTGTCGTGTATTGACAATGTTGTGAGGGATATGGATGTGCTTGAGCATAGGTTGCATGTTCGTAAATAATTGTGAATTATTTATCGTGTTAGCACATCATTCCTCGGGGCATGGAACTCGAGCAAGGCTTGGCTCGGACTTCGGAGATTTAAGGTACGTGCGACGTACGAGCATTATTATATATATGTGAAATGCATAAGGTGTTTTTGATTGCATTGAATGTTTTGCGTATGGTTATACATACATGTTGATATAGCCAAGGAATGACCCAAATCTTGATATCGCCGCTTGTAGCGTGCGTGACACTAGAGTAGGATGACTCTTGTATGATATATGGGGTACTGGGTTTATATGACTATATTATGAGACATTTGAGATGTCTAGGTTTGTAAAATCATGTATTCTTCGTAAGACATTTGAGATGTCTAAGTTCGTAGAATCGTGTATTCATTATAAGACATTTGAGATGTCTAGGTTTGTAGACTCATGTATTCATTATAAGACACTTGAGATGTCTAAGTATAATGAAGGATTGGTAAAATAAATGCTAAGGCATTTGAGCTATCTGTGATTGATAGCAAGGTTGTGAAATCAGTATTAGATATTGTGATATCTGTAATTGCATGTTTAATGAATTTGTAATCACTATATGTTGATATTCGAGGATCAGGCATGCGATGTGTAAATCAATGTGTTGATTTACTGATTTATGAGATTTGATGAGTTTGATGTTGTGAGAACAGGGACAGTACACGGAATCCCGGATGAGGATGTTGCCATCCAGGGAGTATCATTTAAATTCATTAGCATTTACCTTTGTTGTAAATTATGAATTTCATTATTATGATTATGGGATTTTGTGTATTGGTATGCTCACCCCGTTGGGGGCTGTCTCTGTTGGGACAGGTGGACAGGTACATCGATGGCTATGGAGCTGAGCTCGAGCTGTTGATTTGAGGTACTCCCAGGATCGTGGTACCAGGGCTTGATGGAGCACGGTATCGTATAGAGTACCTATATATACGCCTGAGGATTTATACATATTCATATTCATGATGCTCGCATGTGAGCACGATTATACTTGTATATGGATTGTATATAAAGGCATGAGCCTTTCTCTCTTTCATTTAAGGTTGCATGCAATTAGGTTGAATTGCTAGAATGATATGAGAGTCATTGGTGTATTATGTGGGTGTTGGAACCCACTTTTGTTGACATATGTGTGGTGTCTTCCCTGGCTGGGAATCTACTTGTATTACTGCTTTCTGTTGAGTATTATGTGTTCCCTGGCCGGGAATTTTGTTATGTGTTGTACTCTGTTTTGGGATAGCTCTATTTATGGGGAGACTCTGCCCAAATTTTTGTAAAAGTTTACAATGTGAAAAGTGGCACCAAGGGGTTGGTAAAGGGCAAACATATGAGTCTTTTATTGACAGGCAATGATTAAGTATCATCAGAGCTTCCCGATTGACATTTTATAGAAAGCATGTACCACACATAGTGGTTAATACACTAATCAAGGTTTTAAGGGCTTGGGGTCCTTACAAAAGCCATCGATGTACCTGTTCACCTGCCCCAACAGAGACAGCCCCCAACGGCGTGAGCATACCAATACACAAAATCCCATAATCACAGTAATGAAATTCATAATTTACAACAAAAGTAAATACTAATGAATTTTAAATGATACTCCCTGGATGTCAACGTCCTCATCCGGGATTCCGTGTACTGTCCCTGTTCTCACAATCATCAAACTCATCAAATCTCAAAAATCAGTAAATCAACACATTGATTAACCCATCGCATGCCTAATTCTCGAGTATCAATAGATAGTGATTCCAAATTCATTATACATGCAAATATAGATATCTCAATATCTAATACTGATTTCACAACCTCGCTATCAATCACAGATAGCTCAAATGCCTAGCATTTATTTTACCAATCCTTCATTATACCTAGACATCTCAAATGTCTTATAATGAATACATGATTCTACGATCATCCTCAGGCATCTCAAATGCCCTACAATAGTCATATAAACCCAGTACCCCTTATATCTTGTAAGAGTTATCCTACTCTAGTGTCACGCACGCTACAAGCGGCGATATCAAGATTTGGTCGTTCCTTGGCTATATCAACATATATATATAACCATACGCACAATATTCAATGAAATCAAAAATACCTTATGCATTTCACAATGCTCTAATATATAGTAATGCTCGTACGTCGCACGTACCTTAAATCTCCGAAGTCCGAGCCAAACCTTGCTCGAGTTCCACGCCCCGAGGAACGATGTGCTAACACGATAAATAATTCACAATTATTTAAGAACATGTAACCCATGCTCAAGCACACCTATTACCCTCAAAAATATTGTCAACACACGACAATTAACCAATTAAAAGACCCGGGCAGGGTACATTCAGGGAGGGAAACAAATGAGACAATATCGAAATTGTTCAAGAACACCCTACAAAATTTTCGAACCCTTATCTCACAAATCGAACCCAAATTAAACACCATAATTCATCTAAAATGTGAATTAAACCAACAATAGCAAGAATCATCACCCTTGCCAAAAACCCCCAAATTTTCGAACTCAAAGCCCTTAAATTCGAACCCAATTCTTTAAATTCGAACACAATAATTCACAAAAAGGCAGGGGAATACATCACAAGCATGGAAAAGGGGTAAGGAAGGTTACCCATACGAAGATCGGGAGGAAAATCGACCGAAATCGAAGAACCCTAGAATTTGGGGATCGACGCATTCCTGCAAAATCCGACTTCAAAACGCGACGAAACTCTCAATTGCCGGAGGGGATAGCTGCGCCTCGACGAGACGAAGCCGGTGGCGGGTTGCACGCGCCGAACGGCGGCCGGACGGCGGCGGGCGCACCGCTGGAAGCGGCGGGGGCGAGGGAAAATCGGGAATGGCTGAACACACGGGAAAGAGGGTGACGGGTTGGAGGAGGAGGAGATGAAATGATTTTTCCATTTAAAATTTCGGGTTCAACTGATATTTATAGCAAAATACCCCGAAATACTAATAGCCCCACAAATACATCATGATTCATTAAAAATCATCTGTTTTCAAAAATTCTCTCTCTAACTCCAAAACCCCCTACCGGTGCCCACACAAGCACCCCAGATCCCGAGACACATCAAAAAACCCAACTCTTAGGTTTTTCACCCCAAATGAGAATACAATCTCAACCTCTGGATCCAACGATCCCAACTACCCAAATAAACGAGCCCAGAAGGCCCAACACCGCGATTAAACTCCAAATCGCCACGTAAAACAACTTTAGGGGTTATTAACACTCCGGGATTAACATCTATAATCCCTGGTCATCACACATCATCCACATAATAGCGGAAAGAGGCATCGCTATCAACAGATCCGGCGGCACTAATCATCGCCAATCCTCATAAAAGAATGAGTCATCGTAAATCCACATAATAGTGGAATGGGGCATCACTATCAATATATCCGGCGGCACGAACCATCGCCAATCCTAATAAAAGAATGAGTCATCGTAAATCCACATAATAGCGGAATGGGGCATCGCTATCAACATATCCGGCGGCATAAATCATCGCCAATCCTCATAAAAGAATGAGTCATCGTAAATCCACATAATAGCGGAATGAGGCATCGCTATCAACATATCCGGCGGCATAAACCATCGCCAATAATCACAAAGAGATGAATCATCATCATCGACACAGCGAAATGAACCATCGCTAATCATCATAGAAAATGTACATAAATAAAGAAATGCATGAATCTAAATGAATTACACTTCCTGGTTAAACACATTAACCCACTTTTATTGTCCTTGTTTCAAATATTCATGCACGTAATTATTAGATCTTAACGTAATTGATTAACATCATAGTGTCATAACATCTTATGGCATCTTACCACATAATAATATCGTATGGCCTCTTACCATATGGGCATCTTACCACAAATAACATCGCATGGCCTCTTACCATGTGGGGCATCTTACCCCGTGGCATCTTACCACATAATAATATCGCATGGCCTCTTACCATGTGGGGCATCTTACCCCGTGGCATCTTACCACATAATAATATCGCATGGCCTCTTACCATGTGGGGCATCTTACCCCGTGGCATCTTATCACAAATAACATCGCATGGCCTCTTACCATGTGGGGCATCTTACCCCGTGGCATCTTACCACAAATAACATCGTATCATTATATAAACATCACATAAACATCATCATTATAAACTTATTCATCATAATCATCATCATAAACATCATATCATCTTTACTCATCATAAACATCATCATCATAAACTTATTCATCATAATCATAGTAAAGAAGTATGGTATACCGTCCGATGCCCGTACGTTTCTTACGTACCTTCCTTGCTTGAACATTACATGAACAAACGCATTAGTATATTCAATAATAATTGAGACCATACCGAAGTATTCCACTGTCGGTTGTCTACCCAGTCTGTCCTCAGACAATACATCATACCTTTCTTTTCCCTGATTTTCTTACCAAAATCAGATTCCTTGGCACGTAACATATAGAGTGCTAGACATCACTATTAATGCCATCCTATCGTGTTCCATACGATTCCTGCAACCACAATGGTTAGCAATACCACTTTTCATATCATAAAAGCACATAAACAATTAGTTATGTCGTATAACATTAATGCCATCATGCATAAATATGTGCTATCAATAACTTCATAGGCCCTTAACAGCCCCAATGAGCAACCACTGCTCTGATACCACTAATGTAAGGACCCCAAGCCCTTAACCCTTGTTTTGTGTATTAACCACTATGTGTGGCACATGCTTTCAATAAAAATCAATCGGGAAACTCAGATGATGATTTACCATTGAATGGCAAATACAAAATTTCCTTTAATACTTAATGTTATAAGATCATCATCCTAACAACATATAGACTCATAAAGTTCGCCCATTACCATCCCCTTTTCGCCACTTTTTACATTGTGGACTTTTATAAAAATTTGGGCAGAGTCTCCCCATAAATTGAGCTATCCCGAAATAAAAGTACAACACATAACATAATTCCCGGCCAGGGAAGCACAATACTTAATAAAATACAGAAATACTAAGTAAATTCCCAACCAGGGAAAGCACCACACAATAGGACAACAAGAGTGGGCTTCAACACCCACAAAATACACCAATGACTCTCATATCATTTAGCAATTCTACCTCTAATTGCATGCAACATAGAATGAAAGAGAGAAAGGCTCATGCCTTTATATACCACCCATATACAAGTATAATCGTGCTCACATGCGAGCATCATGAATATGTATATAACCCTCAGGTGTATATAAGTACTCTATACGATACCGTGCTCCATCAAGCCCTGGTACCACGATCCTGGGAGTACATCCAATCAACAGCTCGAGCTCAGCTCCACAGCCATCGATGTACCTGTTCACCTGCCCCAACAGAGACAACCCCCAACGGGGTGAGCATACCAATACACAAAATCCCATAATCACAATAATGAAACTCATAATTTATAATAGGAGTAAATACTAATGAATTTAAATGATACTCCCTGGATGACAACGTCCTCATCCGGGATTCCGTGTACTGTCCCTGTTCTCACAATCATCAAACTCATCAAATCTCAAAAATCAGTAAATCAACGCATTGAACTCATCCAATGCCTGATTCTCGAATATCAACAAATAGTGATTCCAAATTCATTAAACATGCAAATATAGATATCTCATTATCAATACTGATTTCTCAACTTCGCTATCAATCACAGATAGCATAAATGCCTCGCATTTATTTTACCAATTCCCCTTTTATACTTAGACATCTCAAATGTCTTATAATGATTACATGATTCTACGGTCATTCTCAGGCATCTCAATGCCCTACCATGGTCATATAAATCCAGTACCCCATATATCATGTAAGGTTATACTACTCTAGTATCACGCACGCTTGTGGCAGCGATATCAAGATTTGGTCGCCCCATAGCTATCTCAACACATACATATACCCATGCGCACAACCATTTAATGCAATCAAGATACATTATGCATTTCACAAATGCTCTAATATACAGTAATGCTCGTACGTCGCACGTACCTTAAATCTCCGAAGTCCGAGCCAAACCTTGCTCGAGTTCCATGCCCCGAGGAATGATGTGCTAACACGATAAATAATTCACAATTATTTACGAACATGCAACCCATGCTCAAGCACACCCATAACCCTTATACAAAAAAATATTGTCAACACACGACAATTAACCATTTAAAAGACCCGGGGCAGGGCATATGCAGGGAGCGAAATCGAATGAGACATCAACGAAAATTGCTCAAGAATCACCTCTAAAATTCGAACCCTAACATCTCAATTTCGAACCCAATCAAGCACCATAATTCATCTAAAACATGAATTAATCTATCAACAACATGAATCATCACCGCATTGCCAAAACCCCCAAAATTCGAACCCTAACTTCACGCAACCAGCGTTGAAATTCGAACCATTAAGAAACAATTTTTTTGAACTTTAAAGTCTGAAATTTTCGACCCAATTAACAGTACAAAACGCCCCAAAAACGCCTGAAGAAAAGCCCCAAAAACGTACCAAAAATCGAGCCCCAAATCGGACAGAATCGAACTTTCAAACCCATGCGCTTTTCTGGCAAATCCGAACGCGATTCACGACGAAACTTCGAATTGTTGGTATGGGAAGTTGCGCCTGGACGAGACAAAGCCAACGGCGGGTCGGACGCGCCGAACGGCGGCCAGACGGCGGCGGGCGCGGCGCTTTTATGCGCGGGGGTTGGGGCAGACGGGAAAGCCGACGGGGAGAGAGAGACGGGCTGGAGGAGGAAAATGGTTCCAATAATTAAAATCTCAGGTTCAACTGGTATTTATAGCAAAAATACCCCGAAATACTAATAGCCCCACAAATACATCATGATTCATTAAAAATCATCTGTTTTCAAAAATTCTCTCTCTAACTCCAAAAACCCCTACCGGTGCCCACACAAAGCACCCCAGATCCCGAGTCACACTAAAAAACCCAACTCTTAGGTTTTTCACCCAAATGAGAATACAATCTCAACCTCGGGATCCAACGATCACAACTACCCAAATAGACGAGCCCGTAAGGCCTAACACTACGGTTAAACTCCAAATCGCCACGTAAAACAACTTTAGGGGTCATTAACACTCCGGGATTAACATCTATAATCCCAGGTCATCACAGTTGTTCAGTAAACAGATTCCTAATGAGCACTTATTCATGTGTGCTGACTTCTCCAAGCCAACACACATGAAACGGCGGTCTCTACACTAAATACATCATGAATACCAGTCTCTAACGAGCATATATTGACATCCCATTCTTGAAAGCTCATCGACCAGGGACATTTAGAAATCGCAGTCAATAATGTATTTCGTGGTCACCATCATCTACGTAACACATTCTATAGACTATAGCTGTAGGACCCCTTAATGAAAATCAAGCATTACCAATTAAATATACACCTAATCAAATTATGTCGTGGGATTTTACAAAAATTTCGGCAGAGTCTCCCCATAAATTAGACTATCCAAAAAAATACACACAACTATAAACATCCTCAATTTATAGGGGGAACTCATCGGCGTCAAGGTTCAGTGGTAAGAGGTCTGACAATAGATGGAAAGGGAACCGAAGGAGTGATGCCCCATCTGGAAGGGGGCAGTCTCAGGGAGACAGATCCGGGAAGATCCAATGCACTCTTTGTGGGCAACCACATCCGACGAAAGATTGTGTGGGATGCTATGTTTGTGGCGACAAGGGCCACTTTGCTAGACAGTGTCCCAACAGGGGAAGTCAACAGGGTTCTGCGGGGAGGCCTGCGGATAGGACAGCACAGCACAGACCCCCATTTGTGCCGCGTCAGCATGGAGGTCAGCCCATGGGGCCACCTCAAGGACAAGTCTATGCATTGACAAGGGAGCAAGCTTCAGCGGCTCCGGAGGAGGTTATAGCGGGTACGTGTCTTTTATTTACGCACCCTGCTTTTATTTTGATCGACACAGGTGCGTCACACTCTTTTGTGTCAACAAGTTTTGTGGAAAGACACCACATATGCACTTCTCCGTCGCCCACGCCTCTTATAGTCTCGACCCCCGCTGGAAGAAGTATGATTACTGATCGGATCGTCTTCAATGGCCTCATTTATTTTGAGGATAAAGAACTAAGATCAGATTTGATTGTTCTGGGAATGTCAGATTTTGACTGCATTCTGGGCATCGACGTTCTGAACAGGTATCAGGCAGTTGTGAACTGCAGGCAGAGGACAGTACGGTTCAAATCTGATATGGGAATTCCATGGACGTTCTATGGGGATGGTTCTCGCTCAAAGATTCCATTGATATCTGCTGTCAAGATGGCACAGTTATTGGAAAGAGGCCACACAGGATATCTCATATATGCCGTTGATGTTACGGAAAAGAAAGAAGAAGTAAAAGTTGAGGATGTGCCCGTAGTGGCGGAATTTCCCGATGTCTTTCCGGAGGAGATTCCCGGATTCCCACCGACGAGAGAGGTCGAGTTTGGGATTGAATTATTACCGGGGACGTCTGCCATTTCTCGTGCCCCTTATAGGATGGCACCAGCGGAGCTAAGGGAATTAAAGATTCAGTTGCAAGAGCTCCTTGATAAAGGCTATATACGCCCTAGCGTATCGCCCTGGGGAGCACCAGTTTTATTTGTGAAGAAGAAAGATGGTTCGATGCGTTTGTGCATCGATTGACAACTGAACAAAGCTACAGTGAAAAATAAGTACCCACTCCCGAGGATCGATGATTTGTTTGATCAGTTGCAGGGTACGAGGCTCTACAGTAAGATCGATCTGAGGTCGGGGTACCATCAGATTCGAGTAAGAGAAGAGGATGTGCAGAAGACGGCCTTCAGGACGAGGTATGGGCACTATGAATTCCTAGTCATGCCTTTTGGGGTGACAAATGCCCCGGCCGTTTTCATGAGTGTGATTAACAAGGTGTTCCAGCCATTTTTGGACCAATTCGTCATAGTTTTCATTGACGATATACTCATCTACTCTCGGACCGAAGAAGATCATGTACGGCACTTGAGGACAGTACTTCAGATCCTCATGGATCATCAGTTGTATGCAAAGCTTAGCAAGTGCGAGTTCTGGTTGGACAGCGTGGTATTCCTAGGCCATGTCATATCTAGCCAAGGGATATCTGTAGATCCCAGGAAGATTGAAGCTGTGATGGAGTGGGCAGCACCCACTTCTGTACCCGAGATACGGAGTTTTCTTGGCCTAGCAGGTTATTACCGACGTTTTGTCGAGGGATTTTCTAAGATCGCTAAGCCATTGACACAGCTGACTCAGAAAGGAGTCCCATTCTTTTGGTCAGAAGCTTGTGAGGAAAGCTTCCAAGAATTGAAGCGTCGTTTGACGACAGCGCCAGTGTTGGTGATTCCGTCGGAGGATAAGAGGTTTGCCTTGTACACGGACGCATCATTGCAGGGTTTGGGCTGTGTATTGATGCAAGACAGACAAGTGGTAGCCTATGTGTGACATCCCCGAAATGGTTAATTGCATTTGGGCAATAATTGTGCTTATATGATTAATTATGTGGTAATTAATTATGCATTGGATTTATTTATTATGTGGAAATGCATGGTCATGTGGATAGGGTGACCCGGGGTTGCATTTCAGGGTGCATGTGGTGCATGTTGGGTAAATATTATTGGAAGCATGATTTATTTGCCTTGGTTAGCAATTAATTGGAAATCATGTGTTAATTGATATTTGGTGCATTATGAGTAAATGCTTTGAAAAATATCATGTTGGGGTGTTTTATACACCATGGAATTACTTTGGTATGCTTTTAATTAAATAACTCACCTTTTTATTACCCCACACCTCATCCATCCATCACTTTTTAACTTTACCAAAACAACACCCAAACCCTTCCTTTCCCTTCCCATTTTCGAGCTTGAGCTCAAGGGTGAAGAGGAGTCTTTGCAAAATCTTGTTTTGTGGAGCTTGTTGGGTGATTTGAGGTCCCCAAGAGGTATGGATACCTCATTGTAAATTTTGTAAGGTTTTGTTTAAGTTTGGGTTGATTTTGAAGGGTTTTAAAATGGGTTTGTGTTGGGTTGTTGTAGTTTTGGTATTATTTTGGGTGGATGTCCAATATTTGAGTTTATGAGGTTATTTATTGTTGGTTTTGAGTTGTTGGGTTTGGTTGATGTTGGTGTTTGTGGGTATGAATGAGTTGGGGTTGAAGATGGGTGAATAGTGCCCAAACCCCGCATGCGCAGAGCTCGGCGATCGATCGGCGCCTTCTCGCGATCGATCGCGAGCAGCAGTGCTGAGGCAGAGAGCTTCAGCGATCGATCGCGAGATGGGCGCGATCGATCGGCGAGGCCGCGATCGATCGGCGCTAGCTCCGCGATCGATCGCGGATTGGCAAAATTTGTTGCCCGAGACAGTGAGGTCTCGCGATCGATCGGGGCTTTATGGCGATCGATCGCGAGACACCAAAAATGGTGTTTTTGGTTATTTTTGTGGGATTTTTGGTATTGGACTATTATTGGGTTCTAATATTGGTATTTGTGAATATGTAGAACCAACCCAGGTGGCAACGCAGCCAAGGCATTGAAGTCCTACCATATCCTACATTTTGGAAAGGTACGTAGTGGACGTACGGGCACCCCAACGGTACATGTATCTTATATACTTATTGTTTATGCATTGTGGATGCAAGTATATATGTGGTATTGCATAGTGGATGCAAATACATGTTATGCATGATGTTTATAGATGCATATGATTATTGGTGCATATCCCATGAGTCGTGGTCATCCCTTGATGATTTTAATGCTTGCCGCTATTTGGTTTGGTTCCGCTAAATGTGAAGCGAGGGGTGGGAGCGCCGCATGTCACATTTGAGCGTGGTTATCATATAGGACGAGGAAAGGGTATTTGCCGCTCAATGAGAGGCGAGGGGTGGGAGTCCCGCAGTCCATTGAAGCGAGGTTATCCTATGCCGCCTATATGTAAATAAGCGAGGGGCATTAAAATACATTGTGATGGACAGACTAGGGATTGGTGATCAGTATTTGGTATTGATGAAATGGTATATGTTCATGACATGTTTAGACCATTTAAAATAATCTATTGATTATACTCATGAGTTATGGTACAGGGACAACCAAACGGGAAGCGTTTGAAATGCATGGGGAAAACAGGAAGTGTTTTATTATGATTATGCATTTACGCTTTATCTTCATATTGTGTTGAATATGAATGATTATTATTGCTCATGTTTGGGGGTTGTCCTTGTAGGTACCTTTTTGGCATGATAGAAGGGCTTGAACGGGTTGAGGTGGTGAGCTTGAGGATGCTTTTGTGAATTGAAGGACAGGATTATTTTTGGATAGTATCTACTCTAGGAGTAGTATAAAACTATAATTGAACATTCATTGATTGGAATGTAATTGATCCTTTTGGTAGTCCTTATTTTTGACATGTAATGCTTAAGCTCATAGACTCAACACGTTCTTTTCTCACTCTGATTTGTTTATTTTAGCTCTATTATGCCTTGATTCCGCACTTAAGGATTAGGGTCCTTACATTAGTGGTATCAGAGCAGTGGTTAGAGAACCCGGGAACGAGTGAAGGGTAGCCTTAGCATGATAGGCTAGGTGCTTACATTTGAAGCATGTTTATGCATGTGGTGCATATTAATGTATATCCTGTTATACTAACGTGCTTATTCTCATTCCTGTTATCTAACGGCATAACATATATACTGCTTTGGAATTGTTGTTAACATTTGTATTACAGCATGGCTGCTAATGAGGAGGTTGGAGATATTGGTAGTGTGAACGCAAGCGTCGGTCAAGTGAACCCTCTACCTCCACCGGCCGTAGGCATGGAACCAGTGGTTCAGTTATTGCTACCGGGTGAGATTAGCTTGACGCAATTTCTGTCTTATCATCCGCCCCGGTTTGAGGGGACAGAGTCCGGAGAAGAGGCTGAAGAGTGGTTGGAAAGACTTGAGCAGATCTTTGTATCGGCTCCTTGTGCTGTGACAGCTTGGCTGCGACTGGCGGAGTTTCAATTAGCCAAGAAACCTCTGATGTGGTGGAGGAGCTGTAAGGACCTCCGTGCCCTTAACCCGTAATTAGTGCATTAAGCCATACCATGAGTGCATATAATCATACCATCAGGGGAAAAACCCTATGCAAGTGCAACACCGTATGCTACCCAGAAAATTTCTTGCATTCAATTCCCAATATTCAAATTCCCCCTACCATTATTATTCACATAACATGCACCCACATAATACACTAATATGCTCTTAGTTCATTTAGCAATTTCCATAATTAATTGCATGCAACCATAATGAACAGAAAGAGGCCATAGCCCATTTATACATCCCATATACACGTAAGGTGTACTCAATGAATAAACGTGTATTTGATGCATAAAACACTATACCGGATACCGCTACTGGTACTTCTATCCTGGAAGCACCTTCCAAGCACAACTCGATCTCAACACTGGATCTGAGCGTCCATCCAACCAGCTCTGGTACCTCGATCCTGGAAGTACCTCTAACCAAAAGCCCGAGCTCGACTCCAAAGCCGCTACACCTGTGTTACCTGCCCCAACAGAGACAGCCCCCACACGGGGTGAGCATACCAATACCACCAATCACAAAATAATAATATTGCAATTCATAATTTACAGAATGTAAATGCCGTAATTTAAATGATACTCCCTGGATGGCAATACCCTCATCCGGGATCCCCCTGTATTGTCCCTGTTCTCAAAATAACCAAACTCATCAAATTCCCAAAGCCAGTTAATCGTCACATAGATTAACTAATACCGTTCTATTATACCAGTTCCATAATCAAAGGGATAAGAACATAATGTAAAAGACTATAGATATCGCATATATCTAACCAACAATTCCATGTTCTTATTTCATTGCTCGCTCCACAATAGCGGCATACTAAACCTCGCGCACGCTCAACAATAGCGGCGTCATAACCGATGGTCGCCCAATGGCGACCGCATCCCGAATCATTGCTCGCTCGAAGGCGGCACTGTATGATTCCCAATATATATATATATATATATCCATTGAAGGCAAAGACCGTTTACCATGCATATCATTATCCATTTGAAGTAAATATAGTGCACCATGCATCTCAATATTTATCCAATGTAATTACCACATGCCAGACCACCTGCCAGATATTGTAATGTCCATATAATACAATTACCATACACCATGTATTCCAATGCCCATTTAATACCATTATCACAAACCATGCATATTACAGTTGCAATACTATAATAGGCTAATGCTCGTACGTCCCGCGTACCTTAATTTCCGAAGTCCGAGCCAAACCTTGCTCGAGTTCCATGCTCCGAGGAACGATGTGCTAACACGATAAATAATTCACAATTAATTACGAACATGCAACCCATGCTCAAGCACACCCATAACCCTCAACATATTGTCAATCCACAACAATTTACCATTTAAAAGACCCGGGGCAGGGCATATACAGGGAGGGAAATCGAATGAGACAATATCGAAAATTGCTCAAGGACCACCCCTAAATTTGAACCCCAACAACACAAATCAAACCCAAATAATCACCATAATTCATTTAAAACATGAATTAAGCTATCCAAGCAAGAATCAACACTCCTTGCCAAAAACCCCCAATTTTCGAATTCAATACCCTTAAATTCGAACCCAAACAAGCCCTTAAATTCGAACCCTTACAATTCTTCGAATTCGAACACAATCAAGCATCATAATGCATCTACAACATGAATTAATCAATTACCAACAACAATAATCGCCCCACAAACGAAACCCCCAAATTTCGAACCCTAACCCACGAAATCGAGCTGAAAATTCGAACCAAACTTAACCAATAATTTCGAACCAAAAAGGCTGAAATAATCGACTCAAAACCAGCTTAAAAACGCCCCAAAAACATCAGAAAAATCGCACCAAAAACATACCAAAATCGCGCCCCAAAATCGGATGAAATCCAGTTTTTGAACCCTACGCTTTTCTGGCAAATCCGAGCTCGATTCTCGACCAAACTTCAAATTGTTGGTATGGATAGAACCGCCTGGAAGAGACGAACACGGCGGCGGGTCGGACGCGCCGAACGGCGGCCGGACGGCGGCGGGCGGTGGCCTTTTGTGCGCGGGGGTAAAGGGGATCGGGAAAGGGGGCTGCGGGCGCGAGGAGAGAGAGAGGTGAGGAAAAATGACTCCGATAATTAAAATCCCGGGTTCAATTGGTATTTATAGCAAAAATACCCCCGAAATACTAATAGCCCCACAAATACATCATGATTCATTAAAAATCATCTGTTTTCAAAAACTCTCTCTCTAACTCAAAAACCCCCTACCGGTGCCCACACACAGCACCCGAAATTCTGAGTCACACTAAAAACCCAACTCGCAGGTTTTCACCGGAATGAGAATACGATCTCAACCTCGGGATCCAACGATCCCAACTAATCAATTAGACGAGCCCAGAAGGCCCGATTTACCAACCTCGGGAGATGCCGAACCGCAATTAATTCCTAATTGCCACAATTAAAAATCCATCCAGGATTAATACTACACCGGGATTAACACCATTAATTCCCGGACATCACAATTATCCCCTACTAATAAAATTTCGTCCTCGAAATTGCACCGGTGTACTCCTCGTAACACCAGGACTACACCAACAAAACAAAGCCAAGACCCTGATTCTGAATCACCTTAGAATCGAATTAACAACTGCGAGAATACCAGTCTCGCACCAAGCCCCAAAATAGCGCAACGCCAAAACCAATACAAACCCGAAAGATAACAACATACCTCGACGTGAATCGTCCCACAAGTCAGTCCACCAAAACTGCAACCCAACCAAATCACCATTAGTTCTGACATAGACATCATCCGTGATATTCACCACCTTCCCACGATGCATGACACATATCGTCATGGTGGGGACCACTAGTATACAACAGTATACTCACAGAAAAACCAGTTTTCGCTTCCCAGCCCATCTCCTCCAAAGGAGTAGTTGCACCACTTGCAACCCGGACCGGGTTACCCACGGTCACTGATCCACACAAAAATACATCACCGAGGATGTTTACACCGGTGTGTTCCAAGAAATCATATCTTGGTCCCGACACACCATCAAGACTCCACCAAGTCTCAAGTTCCATAGGGGACATGGAAGGCAACCAATTGCATTCCTACACAAGTGTCAACCATGACACTAAACAAATCCGAATCTCGGCCATCCCTCATTTATCCTTGGATCTAACAATCCTAAAATAGGAAGGCTATCGAATTATCCAACAAGAACCACCATGATTCCAAATCACATCGATCCCTCCTCGGGGAATCAAACAACCCTCACGATCATTCATTAGAATGCATCGTGCCATCGAGATTACCGATCTCGAGGTTCCACAATCTCACACCGGAGATCCACTAAACCAATTATACACACTCGGCGTTCCACAATGAACGAAATAAGGTTGGCATTCGTATACACACACGGCATACATGCCCATACACCACACAACATGCATACGCAATGCAATAGACTCGGGTGTCTCCAATCACACCCAAATCCCAAAACCAACTGTCAAACCCCGATTATTCTCGCCCCACGGAGAATGATGGTTGACAAACCAAAACCAAAGGGTGTGATTTCAACATCACCACCACACGAACCAAAATAACGAATCTCCCCAAAAGATTCAACCGGTAGGAATCACAATACCGTCTTCCTCTCAAGGAAGAAGTCATGAATCCATGATCCTCCAATCCTCGAATTACCGTTCGGAAAACCTGGTATATTAATACCAAAACATATCCCGGAACCCAGAAATATACAATTGGTTAGAGTAGTGCATCAATACTACCATTACCCAATCCAAAAATCCGTATACGCCATGTATACACCTTCCAACGATGCTCTGTACTAATACCATAGTACTCCAAAATCGAGCATCTCCCCGAAGACGTCTCCTCAAACGTCTCACCGAGGTAAGAAATCCATTACTCGGTCCAACATCAGTAATGCTTACCATGGCTGACTTACAATCAAACCACGACCGATGCAAGCTGTCTCCAAGACAGTACAATCCAAATCTCTCCAAGAGATAAAAAAAAAATCAATATAGTAGTGTCACCCCACTAACTATATCTCACAAACCATTGTGACTCCCATTACATGCCATATGCAAGGATGCTCAACTAGAGCTAACCACGACTTGTTGACACTCACGTTGGTAATACCAACAAACTTGAGCTGTCCCAGCACAAGTCCCTCAAAACAATGACGTATAACGTCCCCGTGAGGTATTCCCTACCTCAAACACCATGCCACATAGAGACTACAAGAGTCTACCATAACCCTCATCGTATCACCATACGATTCACCAAACTCGAATCCAACGAGCATTATAATAGCTACCACAAGCACACTAAAGCACTGCAACAATACCTGGCTAGTGATTCGCTGGTCCCATAGGCTTATACCAACCTATTAACGCGACACACATTCCATCCCGGTATACCATACCGCCCAAACCATTAGAGTTGTGGGTCATTGCCCAACATATCTCTAAAACACCAAAGCACACTGGACAACCCGGCGTCCACGCTCAATTATCATGCAATCCTAATCCATTAGGACTTCTTCCACGCCCTTAGGGTGGGTGTAACCATGTTTACTCCTCATCACAATAACAAGCGAGTAGTTCCCTCAATGACTACTCTTACCACCATTCACTTGGCCTTAGCCATCCCAGCGAGCATACCCAAGGGTATCATTGCTCGTCAATAATATACCTCCATAATACGATGCGTACTCTCACCGGTACAATGCATCAATGATCCATCGAGCAAACCTGCTCGGCAAAAGGTCTCGTCAACTAAATACCCAGACCCTACCATGTGCCCACCATCGGCACTCAAACCATACAACCATATACATAAACATGAATGTATAAATCACCAAAATGACGCCAAGCGTCCACATAGTTATCCCAAATAACATCGTCGAACATATGACGGTACCTGTCGATACACGACATCCATAATCTCATCGTCAAACACATGACGGTAAATAATAATACACCATAATCACCATACTGATAACAAAAGTAATATGCCATACCTCATCGCTATCGAGATAGCGGAATACCTGTATCCATCGTCCACCAGCGGTACATAAGCAGCACCCATCGCTCGTAGGCGGCATAATCCAGTGCTACACACATAGCGGTATAACCCATCGCTATCGAATCAGCGGCATGATCCCTCGCCATGGAGTCAGCGGCATAAAATGTCGTTATAGATATCCGGCGGTATAAACCATCGCCAATAGAATACCCGGCGTAACCGTCGCCAATAAAATACCCGGCGTAACCATCGCCAACAAAATACCCGGCGTAACCATCGCCAACAAAATACCCGGCGTAACCATCGCCAATAAAATACCCGGCGGAACCATCGCCAATAAAATACCCGGCGGAACCATCGCCAATAAAATACCCGGATAATCGCGGACTCAAGAGGTACTCACACTCATGTAGTACTTTGTTCCCGATCACATCGCTACGTCATGACAACGGCATCATCGCTTCGACGTGACAGCGGCATGTATCATCGCTTCGACACGACAGCGGCATCATCGTTTCGACATGACGGTGGTACCATCGCTTCGACGTGACAGCGGCATTTACCATCGCTTCGACACGACAGCGGCATTTACCATCATTCCGGCATGACAGCGGAAATACCCTTCGCTTCGACGTATTAGCGGCATAATATCCCTCGCAATAATAATATGACAGCGGCATTTTCCTTCGCTTCGACATATTTGCGGCAAATATTCTTCATCGCTATAATACGACAGCGGCAAGTATTCATATCGCTACGCCATGCATGCAACCGTAATGCATAACCCGTATTTCAATAATTGTTTCGGCACGACAGCGGCATCATCGCTTCGACGTGACAGCGGCATTTACCATCGCTTCGACACGACAGCGGCATCATCGCTTCGACGTGCATGCAACCGTAATGCATAATCCGTATTCCCATAAACATCGCCATGAGTGTATTTTAATGCACCTTGCTCCAACATGTAGCGGCAAAGCATTAAAATCATCACTCCGATGTATACCTATGCAACCGTAATGCATAGTCCATGTCTCATAAGACCCTGCAACCACCATGGTTAGCAACACATATGCCAATGATGAACACATATCATAAACGCACATAAGCAATCATGCATAAGTATGTGCTTCTCATTCCCAATAACATGTTCCTAGGCCCTCAACAGCCCCAAAGAGCTAACCTGGCTCTGATACCACTAATGTAAGGACCCCCGTGCCCTTAACCCGTAATTAGTGCATTAAGCCATACCATGAGTGCATATAATCATACCATCAGGGGAAAAACCCTATGCAAGTGCAACACCGTATGCTACCCAGAAAATTTCTTGCATTCAATTCCCAATATTCAAATTCCCCCTACCATTATTATTCACATAACATGCACCCACATAATACACTAATATGCTCTTAGTTCATTTAGCAATTTCCATAATTAATTGCATGCAACCATAATGAACAGAAAGAGGCCATAGCCCATTTATACATCCCATATACACGTAAGGTGTACTCAATGAATAAACGTGTATTTGATGCATAAAACACTATACCGGATACCGCTACTGGTACTTCTATCCTGGAAGCACCTTCCAAGCACAACTCGATCTCAACACTGGATCTGAGCGTCCATCCAACCAGCTCTGGTACCTCGATCCTGGAAGTACCTCTAACCAAAAGCCCGAGCTCGACTCCAAAGCCGCTACACCTGTGTTACCTGCCCCAACAGAGACAGCCCCCACACGGGGTGAGCATACCAATACCACCAATCACAAAATAATAATATTGCAATTCATAATTTACAGAATGTAAATGCCGTAATTTAAATGATACTCCCTGGATGGCAATACCCTCATCCGGGATCCCCCTGTATTGTCCCTGTTCTCAAAATAACCAAACTCATCAAATTCCCAAAGCCAGTTAATCGTCACATAGATTAACTAATACCGTTCTATTATACCAGTTCCATAATCAAAGGGATAAGAACATAATGTAAAAGACTATAGATATCGCATATATCTAACCAACAATTCCATGTTCTTATTTCATTGCTCGCTCCACAATAGCGGCATACTAAACCTCGCGCACGCTCAACAATAGCGGCGTCATAACCGATGGTCGCCCAATGGCGACCGCATCCCGAATCATTGCTCGCTCGAAGGCGGCACTGTATGATTCCCAATATATATATATATATATCCATTGAAGGCAAAGACCGTTTACCATGCATATCATTATCCATTTGAAGTAAATATAGTGCACCATGCATCTCAATATTTATCCAATGTAATTACCACATGCCAGACCACCTGCCAGATATTGTAATGTCCATATAATACAATTACCATACACCATGTATTCCAATGCCCATTTAATACCATTATCACAAACCATGCATATTACAGTTGCAATACTATAATAGGCTAATGCTCGTACGTCCCGCGTACCTTAATTTCCGAAGTCCGAGCCAAACCTTGCTCGAGTTCCATGCTCCGAGGAACGATGTGCTAACACGATAAATAATTCACAATTAATTACGAACATGCAACCCATGCTCAAGCACACCCATAACCCTCAACATATTGTCAATCCACAACAATTTACCATTTAAAAGACCCGGGGCAGGGCATATACAGGGAGGGAAATCGAATGAGACAATATCGAAAATTGCTCAAGGACCACCCCTAAATTTGAACCCCAACAACACAAATCAAACCCAAATAATCACCATAATTCATTTAAAACATGAATTAAGCTATCCAAGCAAGAATCAACACTCCTTGCCAAAAACCCCCAATTTTCGAATTCAATACCCTTAAATTCGAACCCAAACAAGCCCTTAAATTCGAACCCTTACAATTCTTCGAATTCGAACACAATCAAGCATCATAATGCATCTACAACATGAATTAATCAATTACCAACAACAATAATCGCCCCACAAACGAAACCCCCAAATTTCGAACCCTAACCCACGAAATCGAGCTGAAAATTCGAACCAAACTTAACCAATAATTTCGAACCAAAAAGGCTGAAATAATCGACTCAAAACCAGCTTAAAAACGCCCCAAAAACATCAGAAAAATCGCACCAAAAACATACCAAAATCGCGCCCCAAAATCGGATGAAATCCAGTTTTTGAACCCTACGCTTTTCTGGCAAATCCGAGCTCGATTCTCGACCAAACTTCAAATTGTTGGTATGGATAGAACCGCCTGGAAGAGACGAACACGGCGGCGGGTCGGACGCGCCGAACGGCGGCCGGACGGCGGCGGGCGGTGGCCTTTTGTGCGCGGGGGTAAAGGGGATCGGGAAAGGGGGCTGCGGGCGCGAGGAGAGAGAGAGGTGAGGAAAAATGACTCCGATAATTAAAATCCCGGGTTCAATTGGTATTTATAGCAAAAATACCCCGAAATACTAATAGCCCCACAAATACATCATGATTCATTAAAAATCATCTGTTTTCAAAAACTCTCTCTCTAACTCAAAAACCCCCTACCGGTGCCCACACACAGCACCCGAAATTCTGAGTCACACTAAAAACCCAACTCGCAGGTTTTCACCGGAATGAGAATACGATCTCAACCTCGGGATCCAACGATCCCAACTAATCAATTAGACGAGCCCAGAAGGCCCGATTTACCAACCTCGGGAGATGCCGAACCGCAATTAATTCCTAATTGCCACAATTAAAAATCCATCCAGGATTAATACTACACCGGGATTAACACCATTAATTCCCGGACATCACAGGAGCACAGTAATGGAAATGAGAGCACTGGGTGCTGTGATTGACTGGACACTCTTCAGGACTAGGTTTTTGAACCGGTACTTCTCCGCAGCAGCAAGACAGACAAAGGAGGATGAGTTTACAAGTCTGAGGCAAGGGAACATGACAGTGGCAGACTATGCCACACGGTACTCTTCATTGCTGAGGTACGTCCCCCACATTGCCACCAATGGGCATGCTAAGATGAGGAATTTTATGAAGGGGTTGCGACCGGAGCTCTATGACCGGGTTATCACTAATAACCCAACTTCTTTTGATGACGCTCTCACAAGAGCGGAGCTTGCCGAGCTAGGAGTGGGAGCTTACGCTATGCCACCACCCGTACCGCAACAGAGGCAGACTAGTGACAGCTTGAGGCCTCGGGGTGAGCCATTTAAACCCCGTGGTGCCTCTTCATCTTCACGGTATGGTGGAAAGAAACCCTTTGGTCAGAAACAGGATGGCAAGAAGGGTAATTGGTCGGCCAACCGAGGATCTTCACAAGGGGATAGGCCGGGAGAGCCGAGGTGCAACAACTGTGGAGGGCCACATTCTTCAAACAAGTGTCCTGCATGTTATATCTGTGGCAAGATGGGCCACATCGCTCGGTATTGCCCCACACGGGGAGGACAGTCTGAGTTTCAGGGCAACAGGCCGAGGTTTGAGGATAGGACAGTGCAGCAGAGGCAGCAATTTGGGCCTCGACCATCGGGAGGTCAGACAGTAGGACCGCCCCAGGGACAGGTGTATGCACTGACCAGGGAGCAGGCTCAGGCAGCCCCAGAGGAGGTGATCGCCGGTACATGTCATTTATTTACGTACCCTGCTTTTATTTTGATCGATACAGGTGCCTCCCATTCTTTTGTATCGGTGGGTTTTGTGGAAAGACACCATATGCGCACGTCTTCTTTACCCACGCCTCTCCGTGTCTCGACACCCACTGGAAGAAATGTCGTTGCTGATCAGTTTATGGCAGACTGCCTCATTTATTTTGAGGGCAACGAATTGAGATCAGATTTGATTGTGCTGGGTATGTCAGACTTCGACTGCATCTTGGGTATTGATGTTCTGAACAGATATCAGGCAGTGGTAGATTGCCGACAGAGGACAGTGAAGTTCAGACCTGAGTTGGGCAGTCAGTGGACTTTCTATGGCAACGGTTCTCGTGCGAAGATTCCGTTGATTTCAGCGATCAAGATGACTCAGTTGTTGGAACGTGGCCACACGGGCTATCTTATTTATGCCGTGGACACGTCTGGGAAGGATAAGGAACTAAGAGTTGAGGATGTGCCAGTAGTGACAGAGTTCGCTGATGTATTTCCAGAAGAGATCCCAGGATTCCCACCGGCTAGGGAAGTTGAGTTTGGGATCGAGCTGTTGCCAGGGACATCCGCTATCTCTCGTGCACCTTATAGGATGGCACCGGCTGAGTTGAGAGAGTTGAAAGAACAGTTACAGGATCTCTTGGACAAGGGATATATACGCCCGAGCGTGTCGCCATGGGGCGCACCAGTTCTCTTTGTGAAGAAGAAGGACGGTTCGATGCGGTTGTGTATCGATTACCGGCAACTGAATAAGGCTACAGTGAAGAACAAGTATCCTCTTCCAAGGATCGACGATCTGTTTGATCAGTTGCAAGGTACCAGGGTGTATAGCAAGATTGATTTGAGATCCGGGTATCATCAGATTCGGGTCAGAGAGGAAGATGTGCAGAAGACAGCGTTCCGGACCCGATATGGACATTATGAGTTCCTAGTGATGCCGTTCGGCGTGACGAATGCTCCAGCAGTTTTCATGAGTCTGATGAACAGAGTGTTTCAGCAGTATCTTGATCAGTTCGTCATTGTGTTTATTGACGATATTCTTATCTACTCCCGGAGCGAGGAGGAGCATGTGAAACACTTGAGGACAGTGCTTCAGATTCTCAGAGAGCATCAGTTGTATGCTAAGCTCAGTAAGTGTGAATTTTGGCTGAGCAGTGTAGTGTTTCTGGGGCATGTCATATCGAGCAGCGGGATATCTGTAGATCCCAAGAAGATTGAGGCTGTGATGGAGTGGGCTGCCCCCACTTCTGTGCCTGAGATTCGGAGTTTTCTTGGTTTGGCCGGGTATTATCGGCGCTTTGTCGAGGGCTTTTCGAAGATTGCCAAGCCGCTGACACAGTTGACTCAGAAGGGTGTGCCTTTCTTTTGGTCAGAAGCTTGTGAGGAGAGCTTCCAGGAATTAAAGCACCGGTTGACGACGGCGCCAGTGTTAGTGATCCCGACGGAGAACTCCAGATTTGTTCTGTATACTGATGCATCGCTGCAGGGCCTTGGGTGTGTTTTGATGCAAGATAAGCATGTGGTAGCTTATGCATCGAGGCAGTTGAAGCCGCATGAGACCAGATATCCAGTTCATGACTTGGAATTGGCGGCTATCATCTTCGCCCTGAAGATCTGGAGACATTACTTATATGGTACTTCATTCACCATATACACGGATCACAAGAGCCTCAAGTTTTTATTCACTCAGGCAGAGCTGAACATGAGGCAGAGGGAGATGGATGGATCTACTCAAGGACTATGATTGCGAGATAGAGTACCATCCGGGGAAAGCGAATTTGACCGCAGACGCTTTGAGCCGGAAAGTGAGGAGTTCTGCTGAGGACGTCATTCATCTGTCGGCTATGATGACCTCTTATTGCCATCTGGGCTATGACTTTGACATAGATGCATCGCCTGTGTATGTATCGACTCTGTTAGCCGAGCCAGACATCTATGAGAACATCAGGAGAGCTCAGAGGTCAGATGATGAGGTTCAGAGGTGGTTATCTTTAGTACATCTTGGTTAGCCAACGAAGTTCAGAGTGGCCGATGACGGGTCTTTGAGATTGGGTGACCGTTGGGTGGTTCCGAGTACGCCGGAGCTGCGTAAAGGAATCTTGGAGCGAGCTCATAGTAGCAGACTTAGCATCCACCCAGGCGGGAAGAAGATGTACAGAGATCTGCGTGGTCAGTTTTGGTGGAAGAGAATGAAGTCTGATGTCGTCGCTTTTGTGAAGAGATGTTTGATCTGCCAGCAGGTTAAGGCAGAGAGACAGAGACCTGGCGGCGAGTTGAGAAGCTTGGAGATACCGAAGTGGAAGTGGGAGCACATTTCCATGGACTTCGTGACTCATTTACCGAGAAGTGCTTCAAGCTTCGATGCTATTTGGGTGATTGTGGACAGATTGACTAAGGTAGCCCACTTTATTCCCTATAGCATGACGTTCACATTTTTGAGGATGGCGCAGTTGTATATTAGAGATGTGGTAAGATTGCATGGGATCCCCGTTTCCATAGTGTCAGATCGAGATCCGCGATTCACATCTCATTTCTGGGAAGGCCTTCAGTCAGCTTTGGGAACTGAAGTCAGATTGAGCACTGCTTATCATCCTCAGACGGATGGCCAGACCGAGCGCACTATCCAGACGCTCGAGGACATGTTAAGAGCTTGTGTTTTGGAGTTCGATGCCTCTTGGCAGGATTCAGTGCCTTTGGTAGAGTTTTCGTACAACAATAGCTACTAGGCGAGTATTCAGTTGGCTCCGTTTGAAGCTCTTTATGGCAGACGGTGTAGATCACCCTTGTGTTGGGATGATTTGGACCGCAAATCGGTCGGAGGACCGGAGTTGATTCGGGAAATGGAGGAAAAGATAAAGTCGATAAGGCAGAAAATGAAAGCGGCCCAGGACAAACAGGCAGCTTATGCAAATAAACGGCGGAGACCGTTGGAATTTCAGTTGGGAGATAAGGTCTTTTTGAAGATCTCGCCTTTCAGAGGTGTAGTGCGATTTGGGATGCGCGGGAAACTGTCTCCGAGGTATGTTGGACCGTACGAGATTTTGCAGCGCATTGGCACCTTAGCTTACCGACTGGCTTTGCCGCCTTCTTTATCTGGTATACATGATGTGTTTCATGTGTCTATGCTGCGGAAGTATGAGCCGGATCCGTCGCATGTGTTACAGCCTTCCGAAGTTCAGTTAGAGTCCGATGTATCTTATGTGGAAAGGCCTGTCAGGATTCTGGATCGAGCAGACCCTAGACTTCGGAGCAAAGTGATACCTATGATCAAGGTTCAGTGGGATCGCAGGGGTGTCGAGGAGGCTACGTGGGAGACGGAGCGGCATATGGTGCAGCACTACCCGGAACTATTCTCTGGTATGTGTTTATGTTTAGTTTCCTTGTGGGGTAAGTGCATGTGATTTCGAGGACGAAATCTTATAAGTAGGGTAGTGTTGTGACATCCCCGAAATGGTTAATTGCATTTGGGCAATAATTGTGCTTATATGATTAATTATGTGGTAATTAATTATGCATTGGATTTATTTATTATGTGGAAATGCATGGTCATGTGGATAGGGTGACCCGGGGTTGCATTTCAGGGTGCATGTGGTGCATGTTGGGTAAATATTATTGGAAGCATGATTTATTTGCCTTGGTTAGCAATTAATTGGAAATCATGTGTTAATTGATATTTGGTGCATTATGAGTAAATGCTTTGAAAAATATCATGTTGGGGTGTTTTATACACCATGGAATTACTTTGGTATGCTTTTAATTAAATAACTCACCTTTTTATTACCCCACACCTCATCCATCCATCACTTTTTAACTTTACCAAAACAACACCCAAACCCTTCCTTTCCCTTCCCATTTCGAGCTTGAGCTCAAGGGTGAAGAGGAGTCTTTGCAAAATCTTGTTTTGTGGAGCTTGTTGGGTGATTTGAGGTCCCCAAGAGGTATGGATACCTCATTGTAAATTTTGTAAGGTTTTGTTTAAGTTTGGGTTGATTTTGAAGGGTTTTAAAATGGGTTTGTGTTGGGTTGTTGTAGTTTTGGTATTATTTTGGGTGGATGTCCAATATTTGAGTTTATGAGGTTATTTATTGTTGGTTTTGAGTTGTTGGGTTTGGTTGATGTTGGTGTTTGTGGGTATGAATGAGTTGGGGTTGAAGATGGGTGAATAGTGCCCAAACCCCG
Source organism: Haberlea rhodopensis (assembly GCA_907163345.1). Taxonomy (NCBI): domain Eukaryota; kingdom Viridiplantae; phylum Streptophyta; class Magnoliopsida; order Lamiales; family Gesneriaceae; genus Haberlea; species Haberlea rhodopensis. The sequence goes on from CAJQUN010000242.1 coordinate 292,663, forward strand.
CATGCCCAGAGCTCGGCGATCGATCGGCGCCTTCTCGCGATCGATCGCGAGCAGCAGTGCTGAGGCAGAGAGCTTCAGCGATCGATCGCGAGATGGGCGCGATCGATCGGCGAGGCCGCGATCGATCGGCGCTAGCTCCGCGATCGATCGCGGATTGGCAAAATTTGTTGCCCGAGACAGTGAGGTCTCGCGATCGATCGGGGCTTTATGGCGATCGATCGCGAGACACCAAAAATGGTGTTTTTGGTTATTTTTGTGGGATTTTTGGTATTGGACTATTATTGGGTTCTAATATTGGTATTTGTGAATATGTAGAACCAACCCAGGTGGCAACGCAGCCAAGGCATTGAAGTCCTACCATATCCTACATTTTGAAAAGGTACGTAGTGGACGTACGGGCACCCCAACGGTACATGTATCTTATATACTTATTGTTTATGCATTGTGGATGCAAGTATATATGTGGTATTGCATAGTGGATGCAAATACATGTTATGCATGATGTTTATAGATGCATATGATTATTGGTGCATATCCCATGAGTCGTGGTCATCCCTTGATGATTTTAATGCTTGCCGCTATTTGGTTTGGTTCCGCTAAATGTGAAGCGAGGGGTGGGAGCGCCGCATGTCACATTTGAGCGTGGTTATCATATAGGACGAGGAAAGGGTATTTGCCGCTCAATGAGAGGCGAGGGGTGGGAGTCCCGCAGTCCATTGAAGCGAGGTTATCCTATGCCGCCTATATGTAAATAAGCGAGGGGCATTAAAATACATTGTGATGGACAGACTAGGGATTGGTGATCAGTATTTGGTATTGATGAAATGGTATATGTTCATGACATGTTTAGACCATTTAAAATAATCTATTGATTATACTCATGAGTTATGGTACAGGGACAACCAAACGGGAAGCGTTTGAAATGCATGGGGAAAACAGGAAGTGTTTTATTATGATTATGCATTTACGCTTTATCTTCATATTGTGTTGAATATGAATGATTATTATTGCTCATGTTTGGGGGTTGTCCTTGTAGGTACCTTTTTGGCATGATAGAAGGGCTTGAACGGGTTGAGGTGGTGAGCTTGAGGATGCTTTTGTGAATTGAAGGACAGGATTATTTTTGGATAGTATCTACTCTAGGAGTAGTATAAAACTATAATTGAACATTCATTGATTGGAATGTAATTGATCCTTTTGGTAGTCCTTATTTTTGGCATGTAATGCTTAAGCTCATAGACTCAACACGTTCTTTTCTCACTCTGATTTGTTTATTTTAGCTCTATTATGCCTTGATTCCGCACTTAAGGATTAGGGTCCTTACACTATGCTTCGAGACAGTTGAAGCCTCATGAGACCAGATACCCAGTCCATGATCTGGAACTGGCGGCTATCATTTTCGCCTTGAAGATTTGGGGTCATTACCTTTATGGTACTACGTTTACCATCTTTACGGACCATAAGAGCCTAAAGTTTCTATTCACTCAGGCTGAACTGAACATGCGTCAAAGAAGATGGATGGATTTACTCAAGGATTATGACTGTGAAATTGAGTACCATCCTGGTAAAGCAAATTTAATAGCAGACGCCTTAAGTCGGAAGGTGAAGAGTACTGCTGAGGATGTTATGTGTTTATCAGCTTTGATGACTTCCTATTGCCATCTGGGCTATGACTTCGATGTAGACACGTCGCCGGTGCGAGTGTCGACCTTATTGGCCGAGCCAGACGTATTTGAGGCTATCAGGAAAGCCCAGAGGTCGGATGATGAAGTACAGAGATGGTCATCAATAGCACTTCGAGGTCAGCCAACAAAGTTTAGAGTGGCTGAAGATGATTCATTAAGACTGGGCGACCGATGGGTAGTCCCAGATACACCAGAGTTACGTAAAGGAATTTTAGAACGGGCTCACAGTAGTCGGTTCAGTATTCACCCCGGAGGAAGAAAGATGTATAAGGACCTGAGTGGTCAATTCTGGTGGAGACGCATGAAGCGTGATGTGATCAGTTTTGTTAAGAGATGTTTAATCTACCAACAAGTAAAGGCAGAAAGACAGAGGCCTGGTGGCGAGCTGAAGAGCTTAGAGGTACCTAAGTGGAAGTGGGAGCATATATCTATGGATTTCGTGACCCACTTGCCAAGGTCGGCCTCTGGATTTGATGCGATCTGGGTGATCGTGGATAGGCTGACGAAGGTGGCTCATTTCACCCCTTTTGAAGCTCTCTACGGACGACGATGTAGGTCACCGCTGTATTGGGAGGACTTGACGAGTAAAGCGGTCGGATGACCGGATATGATTAAGGACATGGAGGAAAAGATTAAGATGATACGCTTAAAGATGAAAGCGGCCCAAGATAGGCAAGCAGCCTATGCAAATAAGCGGCGACGGCCACTAGAATTTCAAGTGGGAGACAAGGTCTTCTTGAAAATCTCACCCTTCAGGGGTGTTGTTCGTTTTGGTATGCGGGGGAAGTTATCCCCGAGGTATGTTGGACCGTACGAGGTATTGCAGCGTATCGGCACTTTGGCTTACCGATTGGCTCTACCGCCGTCTTTATCTGGGATTCATGTTGTTTTCCATGTTTCTATGCTACGGAAGTATGAGCCAGACCCGTCTCATGTTTTACAGCCTACTGAAGTGCAGTTAGACTCAGATGTATCCTACGTTGAACGACCGGTCAGAATTCTGGATCGTGAGGATCGCAGACTACGAAGTAAAGTTATACCGATGGTCAAAGTTCAGTGGGATCGTCGGGGTGTCGAGGAGGCTACGTGGGAGACGGAGCGGCATATGATGCAGCATTACCCCGAACTATTTTCTGGTATGATTTATGTTTAGTTCTTTTGGGTAAGTGCATGCGATTTCGAGGACGAAATCTTGTAAGTAGGGGAGTAATGTGATGCCCCGAAATTAATTAATTGCAAGTAAGGCATTAATTATGTTTATATGATGTATAATGTGTTGATGGATTTATGTGTTGGGTATTAAGATGTTAACATGATTTAATTGTGTTAATTATTAAATATGAGGAGGATGTGATTTTAGATGAAGTTTGGAGCATTTTTGTAAAATGCTTTTAAAATACTATGTTGGAGCATTTTATACATCATGTTAAGTTTGGGGTACAATTTTAATTAAGTTAAAGTAACCCCCCTTTTTAAATCCTCTACCCATCACTTTAACCCCTTTACCTTTCACTTTATAAAAAAATCCCCAAATCACTTCCCAAACCCCAAACCCTACCCATTTTCGAGTTCCACCAAAAGAGGAGAAGAAAAGTTCCACAAAAACTTTGTTTGTGTGATTTTTGCTAGGATTTGGAGCCTACAAGAGGTATGGAACCATTCCTATAAGTTTCATGATGTTTGGTGTTGAAATGGGTTAAGTTTTTGATGTTTTATGTGGGTTTGTTTGGGTATGTGTTGTTTATGGTTGGGGTATGATTTTTGAAGTGTTTTATGTTGGTTTTAGTGGGTTATGATGTTATTGAAGTTGTTAAGAAGTTTGGTTTTGGGTGGCATGTGGAAGAGCTTGAAAAATGAGCATTAATGGCGAAATTTCGAAGCACAGCACTCGGCGATCGATCGCCCGTTCTTGGCGATCGATCGCGAGCCTCCAGTGCCCGCCAGTAGCATTTGGCGATCGATCGCCACTCTTGGGCGATCGATCGGCGAGGCTGGCGATCGATCGCGCCAAAAGTGGCGATCGATCGCCAAGGAAAGAATTTTTGCCCCTCGTCCACTGCGATCTCGCGATCGATCGCGCCTGGGCGGCGATCGATCGCGAGCTGTAAAAAAAATGGAATTTTGATATTTTTGTGGGATTTTTGGATATTGGACTATATTTAGCTTCTAATATCAATTTGTATGGTTATGTAGAACCGTCTCAGGTACCCACGACTTCAAGGAGATAAAGTCTACGATTTCTCCTTCTTTTGGAATTAAGGTACGTAAGAGACGTACGAGCATCGGACGGTAAACCATACCCTTACATATTATGATGATGTTTAAGATGATGTTATGATGATGATGTCTATGATGATATTTATGATGATGATGTCTATGATGATATTTATGATGATGATGCTTATGATGATGTTACGATGATGATGCTTATGATGATGTTACGATGATGATGCTTACGATGATGTTACGATGATGATGCTTATGATGATGTTACGACGATGATGCTTATGATGATGTTTATGATAATGATGTTTATGAGGACGTCTATAATGACGAAGTTTATGATAAGGTCATACGACGTGTATGATTGGGTAAGATGCCCATGTGGTAAGATGCCACCCAAAGTATGTGAGTGGGTAAGATGCCCCCGTGGTAAGATGTCACGCAGTGTTTATGATATGGTAAGACGCCATATGGTTGGGTAAGATGCCCACGTGGTAAGATGCCACACGATGATTATGATATGGTAAGATGCCATACAATGGGGTAAGACGCCCTAATGTAAGAATAAGAGTCAGGGATAACAAAGGAAGTCGAAGGACGACCAATAACCTTTACTTAACTAAGATGTTATGCATTATTGTATGCTTTTATATAATGTTAAGTAAATATGTGTATGCTCACGATGTGTTATCCCTGTAGGTACACTTTTGGACCAAGGGCCTAGGGTCGGGTTGAGGAAGTGAGCTAAAGGGAGCATGATGAACGTAGGATGCAGGATTTTGATAGTCTCTACTCTAGGAGTAGTGTAAATCTATAGCTTTAACATTCTTTATTGGGAATGTAATTAAATAGCTTTTGAAAACTTTATTTTGGCCTGTAATCTCCTTAGCTCAAGCTACAACCGGAACCCTTAAGAGGTTATAAATGCATGTTCTGTCCAATTTATGTGTACTAAATGATATTAAGGTAGGAAGACCCTACAAGAAGTCCTTGCAAAATCTTGATTTGTGGAGTTTATTGGGTGATTTGAGATCCCCAAGAGGTATGGATACCTCATGGTTGTTTTTGTAAGGTTTTGTTTAAGTTTGGTATGATTTTGAAGGATTTTGAAATGGGTTTGTGTTGGGTTGTTGTGGGTTTGGTTATATGTTGGATTTATACTTGTTTTGAAGTATATTTTGGTGGTTTATGTTGCATTTGATGTTGTTGGTTTGTTGGGTTAAGTGTTGGTATGGATTGGAAGGTTTTTGGGAGCAAAAATGGTGAAAATCGCATGTATGTGCGAGGCGATCGATCGCCTGAAAAGAGGCGACCGATCGCCAAGGGACAGTAACATTTTTGCGGGTTAGGCGATCGATCACCTAAAATGAGGCGACCGATCGCCGAGAGGCAGTAGCCAAATCGAAGGATAGGCGATCGATCGCCATGTTTGGCGCGATCGATCGCTGCAGTGGAAATTTTGAGGCGACCGATCGCCTGAGGGAAGCGATCGATCGCCGCCTGTGGAATTTGGGAAATGGTTTCTTTTGTCAATTTTTTGGTATTTGGCTATTATTTGGCTTCTAATATGGGGTTGTGTGAACCATCCCAGGTAGCAACGCAACCGAGGAACTGAAGCCAGATCAATTCCACTTTTGGAAAGGTACGTAGTGGACGTACGGGCACCCCAACGGTACATGTATCTTATATACTTATTGTTTATGCATTGTGGATGCAAGTATATATGTGGTATTGCATTGTGGATGCAAATACATGTTATGCATGATGTTTATAGATGCATGTGATTATTGGTGCATATCCCATGAGTCGTGGTCATCCCTTGATGATTTTAATGCTTGCCGCTATTTGTTTGGTTCCGCTAAATGTGAAGCGAGGGGTGGGAGCGCCGCATGTCACATTTGAGCGTGGTTATCATATAGGGCGAGGAAAGGGTATTTGCCGCTCAATGAGAGGCGAGGGGTGGGAGTCCCGCATGTCCATTGAAGCGAGGTTATCCTATGCCGCCTATATGTAAATAAACGAGGGGCATTAAAATACATTGTGATGGACAGACTAGGGATTGGTGATCAGTATTTGGTATTGATGAGCTGGTATATGTCATGACATGTTTAGACCATTAAAAATAATCTATTGATTATACTCATGAGTTATGGTACAGGGACAACCAAACGGGAAGCGTTTGAAATGCATGGGGAAAACAGGAAGTGTTTTATTATGATTATGCATTTACGCTTTATCTTCATATTGTGTTGAATATGAATGATTATTATTGCTCATGTTTGGGGGTTGTCCTTGTAGGTACACGTTTGGCATGATAGAAGGGCTAGACGGGTTGAGATGGTGAGCTTGTTGAGGATGCTTTTGGGACTTGAAGGACAGGATTATTTTGGATAGTATCTACTCTAGGAGTAGTATAAAACTATAGTTGAACGCATTCATTGATTGGAATGTAATTAATCCATTTGGTAGTCCTTATTTTTGGCATGTAATGCTTAAGCTCATAGACTCAACACGTTCTTTTACACTCTGATCTTTTATATTAGCTCTATTATGCCTTGATTCCGCACTTAAGGATTAGGGTCCTTACATTAGTGGTATCAGAGCAGTGGTTAGAGAACCCGGGAACGAGTGAAGGGTAGCCTTAGCATGATTGGCTAGGTGCTTACATTTGAAGCATGTTATGCATGTGGTGCATATTAATGTATATCCTGTTATACTAACGTGCTTATTCTCATTCCTGTTATCTAACGGCATATATATATATTGCTTTGGACTTGTTGTTAACATTTGTGTTACAGCATGGCTGCTAATGAGGAGGTTGGAGATGTTGGTAGTGTGAACGCAAGTATTGGACAGGCAAACCCCCTACCTCCACCGGCCGTAGGCATGGAACCCATAGCTCAGTTATTACTACCGGGTGAGATCAGTTTGACGCAATTTCTGTCTTACCATCCGCCCCGTTTGAGGGGACAGAGTCCGGAGAAGAGGCTGAAGAGTGGCTGGAAAGACTTGAACAGATCTTTGTATCGGCTCCTTGTGCTGTTACAGCTTGGCTGAGGCTGGCGGAATTTCAGTTAGCTAAGAAACCTCTAATGTGGTGGAGGAGCACGGTGATGGAGCTAAGAGCACTAGGTGCTGTGATTGATTGGACACTCTTCAGGACTAGGTTTCTGAACCGGTACTTCTCCGCAGCGGCGAGACAGACAAAGGAGGATGAATTTACAAGTTTGAAACAGGGGAACATGACGGTGTCAGACTATGCCACGCGGTACTCTTCGTTGCTGAGGTATGTTCCCCACATTGCCACCAATGGGCATGAAAAGATGAGGAATTTTATGAAGGGGTTGCGACCGGAGCTCTATGACCGGGTTATCACCAATAACCCAACTCCTTTTGATGATGCTCTCACAAGGGCGGAGCTTGCCGAGCTTGGGGTGGGAGCTTATCCTAGTGCTATGCCACCACCAGTACCGCAACAAAGGCAGACTAGTGACAGCTTGAGGCCCCGGGGTGAGCCATTTAAACCCCGTGGTGCCTCTTCATCTTCACGGTTTGGTGGAAAGAAGTACTTTGGTCAGAAACAGGATGGCAAGAAGGGCAATTGGTCCGCCAACCGAGGATCCACGCAAGGAAATAGGCCGGGAGAGCCTAGATGCGACAATTGTGGAGGGCCACATTCTTCAAACAAGTGTCCTGCCTGTTATATCTGTGGCAAGATGGGCCACATCGCTCGGTATTGCCCCACCCGGGGAGGACAGTCAGAGTTTCAGGGCAACAGGCCGAGGTTTGATGATAGGACTGTGCAGCAGAGGCAGCAGTTTGGGCCTCGACCGTCGGGAGGTCAGACAGTAGGACCGCCCCAGGGACAGGTGTATGCACTGACCAGAGAGCAGGCCCAGGCAGCCCCAGAGGAGGTGATCGCCGGTACGTGTCATTTATTTACGTACCCTGCTTTTATTTTGATAGATACAGGTGCCTCCCACTCTTTTGTATCTGTTGGTTTTATGGAGAGACACCATATGCGCACGTCTTCTTTACCCACGCCTCTTTTGGTCTCGACACCCACTGGAAGAAATGTCGTTGCTGATCAGTTTATGGCAGACTGCCTCATTTATTTTGAGGGCAACAAATTGAGGTCAGACTTGATTGTGTTGGGCATGTCAGACTTTGACTGCATCTTGGGTATTGATATTCTGAACAGATATCAGGCAGTGGTAGATTGCCGGAAGAGGACAGTGAAGTTCAGACCTGAGTTGGGCAGTCAGTGGACCTTCTATGGCAACGGTTCTCGTGCGAAGATTCCATTGATTTCAGCGATCAAGATGACTCAGTTGTTGGAACGTGGACACATGGGTTATCTCATCTATGCCGTGGACACGTCTGGGAAGAATAAAGAACTAAGAGTTGGGGATGTGCCAGTGGTAGCAGAGTTTGCTGATGTATTCCCAGAAGAGATCCCAGGATTTCCACCGGCTAGGGAAGTTGAGTTTGGGATCGAGCTGTTGCCAGGGACATCCGCTATCTCTCGTGCACCTTATAGGATGGCACCGGCTGAGTTGAGAGAGTTGAAAGAACAGTTGCAGGATCTCCTTGACAAGGGATATATACGCCCGAGCGTATCGCCATGGGGCGCACCAGTTCTCTTTGTGAAGAAGAAGGACGGCTCGATGCGGTTGTGCATCGATTACCGGCAACTGAATAAGGCTACAGTGAAGAACAAGTATCCTCTTCCAAGGATCGACGATCTGTTTGATCAGTTGCAAGGTACCAGGGTGTATAGCAAGATTGATTTGAGATCCGGATATCATCAGATTCGAGTCAGAGAGGAAGATGTGCAGAAGACAGCATTCCGGATATGGACATTATGAGTTCCTAGTGATGCCGTTCGGCGTGACGAATGCTCCAGCAGTCTTTATGAGTCTGATGAACAGAGTGTTTCAGCCGTATCTTGATCAGTTCGTCATTGTGTTTATTGACGACATTCTCATTTACTCCCGGAGTGAGGAAGAGCATGTGAAACACTTGAGGACAGTGCTTCAGATTCTCAGAGAGCATCAGTTGTATGCTAAGCTCAGTAAGTGTGAATTTTGGCTGAGCAGTGTAGTGTTTCTGGGGCATGTCATATCGAGCAGCGGGATATCTGTGGATCCCAAGAAGATTGAGGCTGTGATGGAGTGGGCTGCCCCCACTTCTGTGCCTGAGATTCGGAGCTTCCTTGGTTTGGCCGGGTATTATCGACGCTTTGTCGAGGGCTTTTCGAAGATTGCCAAGCCGCTGACGCAGTTGACTCAGAAGGGAGTGCCTTTCTTTTGGTCGGAAGCTTGTGAGGAGAGCTTCCAGGAATTAAAGCACCGGTTGACGACGGCGCCAGTGTTAGTGATCCCTACGGAGAACTCCAGATTTGTTCTGTATACTGATGCATCACTGCAGGGCCTTGGGTGTGTTCTGATGCAAGATAAGCATATGGTAGCTTATGCATCGAGGCAGTTGAAGCCGCATGAGACCAGATATCCAGTTCATGACTTGGAATTGGCGGCTATAATCTTCGCCCTGAAGATTTGGAGGCATTATTTGTATGGTACTTCATTTATCATATACACGGATCACAAAAGCCTCAAGTTTTTATTCACTCAGGCAGAGCTGAACATGAGGCAGAGGAGGTGGATGGACCTACTCAAGGAATATGATTGTGAGATCGAGTACCACCCCGGAAAAGCTAATTTGACAGCAGATGCTTTGAGCCGGAAAGTGAGGAGTTCTGCTGAGGACGTCATCCATTTGTCAGCCATGATGACCTCCTATTGCCATTTGGGCTATGATTTTGACATTGATGCATCACCTGTGAATGTATCGACTTTGTTAGCTGAGCCGGATATCTATGAGAACATCAGGAGAGCTCAGAGGTCAGATGATGAGGTCCAGAGGTGGTTATCTTTAGTACATCTTGGTCAGCCAACGAAATTCAGAGTGGCCAATGACGGATCTTTGAGATTGGGTGACCGTTGGGTGGTTCCGAGTACGCCGGAGCTGCGTAAAGGGATCTTAGAGCGAGCTCATAGTAGCAGACTGAGCATCCACCCAGGCGGGAAAAAGATGTATAAAGATCTGCGTGGCCAGTTTTGGTGGAAGAGAATGAAATCAGATGTCGTCGCTTTTGTAAAGAGGTGTTTGATCTGCCAGCAGGTTAAGGCAGAGAGACAGAGACCTGGCGGCGAATTGAGAAGCTTGGAGATACCGAAGTGGAAGTGGGAACACATTTCCATGGACTTCGTGACTCATTTGCCGAGGAGTGCTTCAGGCTTTGATGCTATTTGGGTGATTGTGGATCGATTGACCAAGGTAGCTCATTTTATCCCCTATAGCATGACTTTCACCTTTTTGAGGATGGCGCAGTTGTATATTAGAGATGTGGTGAGATTGCATGGGATCCCCGTTTCCATAGTGTCGGATCGAGATCCGCGATTCACATCTCATTTCTGGGAAGGCCTTCAGTCAGCCTTGGGAACTGAAGTCAGATTGAGCACTGCTTATCATCCTCAGACGGATGGCCAGACCGAGCGCACTATCCAGACGCTCGAGGACATGTTGAGAGCTTGTGTTTTGGAGTTCGATGCCTCTTGGCAAGATTCAGTGCCTTTGGTAGAGTTTTCTTATAACAATAGCTACCAGGCGAGTATTCAGATGGCTCCGTTTGAAGCTCTTTATGGCAGACGGTGTAGATCACCCTTGTGTTGGGATGATTTGGACCGCAAATCGGTCGGAGGACCGGAGTTGATTCGGGAGATGGAAGAGAAGATAAAGACGATAAGGCAGAAAACGAAAGCGGCCCAGGACAGACAGGCAGCTTATGCAAATAAACGGCGGAGACCGTTGGAATTTCAGTTGGGAGATAAGGTCTTTTTGAAGATCTCGCCTTTCAGAGGCGTTGTGCGATTTGGGATGCGCGGGAAACTGTCTCCGAGGTATGTTGGACCGTACGAGATTTTGCAGCGCATTGGCACCTTAGCTTACCGACTGGCTTTGCCACCTTCTTTATCTGGTATACATGATGTGTTTCATGTGTCTATGCTGCGGAAGTATGAGCCGTATCCGTCGCATGTTTTACAGCCTTCCGAAGTTCAGTTAGAGTCCGATGTATCTTATGTGGAACGGCCTGTCAGAATTCTGGATCGAGCAGACCGTAGACTTCGGAACAAAGTGATACCTATGATCAAGGTTCAGTGGGATCGCAGGGGTGTCGAGGAGGCTACGTGGGAGACGGAGCGGCATATGGTGCAGCACTACCCGGAACTATTCTCTGGTATGTGTTTATGTTTAGTTTCTTTTGGGGTAAGTGCATGTGATTTCGAGGACGAAATCTTATAAGTAGGGGAGTATTGTGATATCCCTGAAATGATTAATTGCAATTTGGTGCATTAATTGTGTTTATATGATTAATTATGATGGTAATTAATTATGTGTTGGAATTATTATGTGGAAATGCTTAGTCACGTGATAGAGTGACCCGGGATAGCATTTCAGGGTGCATGTTGGGCATGTTGGGAATTATGGTTGGAAGCATGATTTATTTGCCTTGGTTAGCAATTAATTAGAAATCATGTGTTTAATTGATATTTTGGTGCATTTGGTTTAATGCTTTGGAAAATATCATGTTGGGGTGTTTTATACACCATGGGTTGTGGATTGCATTTTAATTAAACCCAATCCCCTTTTATACCCAAAAACCCCCCACCTTTACCAAATCACTCTTACTTTACCAAAATCAATTCCCACAAACCCTCCCCCTTCATTTTCGAGTTCAAGCTTTGGGGAGAAGAGAAGTCCTTGCAAAATCTTGATTTGTGGAGTTTATTGGGTGATTTGAGATCCCCAAGAGGTATGGATACCTCATGGTTGTTTTTGTAAGGTTTTGTTTAAGTTTGGTATGATTTTGAAGGATTTTGAAATGGGTTTGTGTTGGGTTGTTGTGGGTTTGGTTATATGTTGGATTTATACTTGTTTTGAAGTATATTTTGGTGGTTTATGTTGCATTTGATGTTGTTGGTTTGTTGGGTTAAGTGTTGGTATGGATTGGAAGGTTTTTGGGAGCAAAAATGGTGAAAATCGCATGTCTGTGCGAGGCGATCGATCGCCTGAAAAGAGGCGACCGATCGCCAAGGGACAGTAACATTTTTGCGGGTTAGGCGATCGATCGCCTAAAATGAGGCGACCGATCGCCGAGAGGCAGTAGCCAAATCGAAGGATAGGCGATCGATCGCCATGTTTGGCGCGATCGATCGCTGCAGTGGAAATTTTGAGGCGACCGATCGCCTGAGGGAAGCGATCGATCGCCGCCTGTGGAATTTTGGAAAATGGTTTCTTTTGTCAATTTTTTGGTATTTGGCTATTATTTGGCTTCTAATATGGGGTTGTGTGAACCATCCCAGGTAGCAACGCAACCGAGGAACTGAAGCCAGATCAATTCCACTTTTGGAAAGGTACGTAGTGGACGTACGGGCACCCCAACGGTACATGTATCTTATATACTTATTGTTTATGCATTGTGGATGCAAGTATATATGTGGTATTGCATTGTGGATGCAAATACATGTTATGCATGATGTTTATAGATGCATATGATTATTGGTGCATATCCCATGAGTCGTGGTCATCCTTTGATGATTTTAATGCTTGCCGCTATTTGTTTGGTTCCGCTAAATGTGAAGCGAGGGGTGGGAGCGCCGCATGTCACATTTGAGCGTGGTTATCATATAGGGCGAGGAAAGGGTATTTGCCGCTCAATGATAGGCGAGGGGTGGGAGTCCCGCATGTCCATTGAAGCGAGGTTATCCTATGCCGCCTATATGTAAATAAGCGAGGGGCATTAAAATACATTGTGATGGACAGACTAGGGATTGGTGATCAGTATTTGGTATTGATGAGCTGGTATATGTCATGACATGTTTAGACCATTAAAAATAATCTATTGATTATACTCATGAGTTATGGTACAGGGACAACCAAACGGGAAGCGTTTGAAATGCATGGGGAAAACGGGAAGTGTTTTATTATGATTATGCATTTACGCTTTATCTTCATATTGTGTTGAATATGAATGATTATTATTGCTCATGTTTGGGGGTTGTCCTTGTAGGTACACGTTTGGCATGATAGAAGGGCTAGACGGGTTGAGATGGTGAGCTTGTTGAGGATGCTTTTGGGACTTGAAGGACGGGATTATTTTGGATAGTATCTACTCTAGGAGTAGTATAAAACTATAGTTGAACGCATTCATTGATTGGAATGTAATTAATCCATTTGGTAGTCCTTATTTTTGGCATGTAATGCTTAAGCTCATAGACTCAACACGTTCTTTTGCACTCTGATCTTTTATATTAGCTCTATTATGCCTTGATTCCGCACTTAAGGATTAGGGTCCTTACAGTAGCCAATGTTATATTGCATTTCAACGCATATAAGAGTCCCGGATATTATCTTACTGCACGCTTCCCATCAATCATCCCGCCTCAATGCGTTGGTAAACACTGAATCAACCTCAAACATAATCACAATAACGTATAAATAAACAAGAGTGTCCGTACGTCCCACGTACCTGACACTATCCAAAAGAGGTAGAGCGATCACCAGCAATAACCTTCACCCTGTTCGATGTCCGGTAGCATGTGACGATTCTATACACCTTTAAGATATTAGCCTTCGACTATGTTAATATCTTATGCACAACATTCATAATCACATTTCTGATAATCATGTATCCTAGGACATAAACATTCATGTCATAAATCAAAAATACAATAAATACACAAAATTCCCATTTTCGTCTCACCGATCGATCGGTAAACATCACCGATCGATCGCTACGTCTTCCTTGATCGATCGCCCGAGATGCTCAATCGATTGAGAGCTGCAGAAACTTTAATTCCCATCGACCGAGCGATCGGTACAATCTACCAATCGATCGGTGAGTCCTGTTACGGTCAAATTCGTCCCTTTTTCACCATTTTTGCACTCTCTTCCATCCTTACTCACAATTAGTTCATGATAGATGATTTCACTCATACATACAACATCACCACAACATAATTTACCTCTATCCTTCTTTTAACATAAGATTTCATCAACTCTAACTACAATTTACCACAATTTATCAAACTAACAACACCTATTACACCAAACACAAAGAAGAGCCATAAAGAAGATGAAATGACTTACTCTAACACTTCCCTTCCACTTTCAATCAGAACTTGAAAGAGGAATTGAGGCTAAGATTTCAGAATAAGACTTGAGAAAAGAGGGTTTTCGTTTTAATCGTTATCCCCATTGACAATCTGATTTGGGGATATATTTGACTACTTTGCACTTAAGTCCTTCATGTTTTTCTTTCTCATAAAGTTGACCCTTCCCCAAATTGTAATTGAGTCCTTCCAATTTCTTCATTTACAATTAAGTCCTCCCAACATAATTACCAGTAAAATCCTTCACATTCATCATTCTTTATGTAATGTAGCTTAATCACACAAATGTAGTCCCCTTAACATGTTGATTAATTATTTCATATGGTATATGTATCCGATTATCATGGGATATCACAAAACCATCATCGTAGCTCCTTCCTAGCTTGAACTCCTCCAAACTTGCTTCAAACTTGAAAATTCTTGCACCTTACTAACACCCTTGCCTTGGAGTTTCTAAATCTTAAATTGCATGTAACATGCACTACAATTTCACACGAAATTTGGGAGTGGAAAGGGCCGAATTTTCGAAATTCTAGATAGATGGAGGAGGATTTTAGGTTGGGTGGAAGGAAAGAGAAGGTGGAGGATGTTTAAAGTGAGGTGGCTGAATTCTACAAAGTCTTGGGGTGAATTTTTAATTCTTTGAACTTTTTGGATTTTCAATTCTGTAATTTTTGGATTATTTGTTGAACACGTCTTATTTCTAATTGAACTTGTTTATTTCTCATTAATTTGTGTGTTGATAGATGTTACAATGTTCAATTACTATTTCAAAGAAATGAATAAAAAATAAACATAATTATATTACAAAATCAATAGAATCCCATTAAAAATTTTACAAATAAAAATCAATTATAGGTTACAAACTCTACAAAATTCTATGAAAAAATTTACAAACAATCTTACAATAAAATTCCCTAGAATTCTATTAAAGTTTTAATGTTTATAAAATTCTTTTTATAACTCCATCGGATTCTATAAAAATAAATTGAAATTTGCCAATTCAATAAAAATCTGTCAATTAAGAAAATCATTAAATTTCTAAAACGGATACACCATCCTTGATTCCTTGTTTAGTGATTCATTTAAATGTCAAATATCAATGTGCGAGATGGACAACGGGAGAAAATGAATTGGAAGAAAAATTACACAAAATAGTTGGATATTTGATACTCAAACCAGCTAATTATGGATAGATGGTATAAGTACTCAAATGTGGAGTGCTATTAAACACATTATCAACAACAAACTTCAAATTTTTTCACAAAAATCTAGTGAAAATATATCAAAATTTCTAAATATTTGATTATTTATGTAATAGTGAAAAAGTGTTGTTACTTATTCTTAAAAAATATTGATTAAATAATTATAATTGTTGAATTTATTCCAATAACTAATTTTTGATTTCAATAAATTAAACAGTAATTAATTCATTTTTCTTAAATTAATTTAGTTTTTAAGAAAATAAATACATTCACATTAATAAAAAGAACATTTTAAGTTGAACAAGTTATGTCGCTAGTTCAAATAAATCAATAACAAAAATATTACTCAATTATAAAGTACAAAATATAAACAATTATTGTAAAAGTTTACAAAATATCTAAAATTTTACAATAAAATTCAACATCGAAAAAGTGTCAAGAGTTTATAAAATTCGTCTATAACACTTGAAATTTTATAAAAGTTCTTTCAATTTTATTTTTTATAAAAATCAATCTACCCAACAAAAATATGTCATCCAAAAAAAAAAACTTTTAATTCATAAAAAAAAAATTCATTAAAAGGCGCTAAATCTCTAAAATTAATTGTAAAAAATTTCCGATTATTCATAAGCAATAAAGAATCAACAAGTGACAAAAAAAAAAAAACTTGAATCGATGGAATCTGTTCAAAAATGATGATAATAATCAAATAAAATAATAAAAGCAAGATTTCATTCGCACCAATCGATCACTGCAATGACCACTACAATGAAATAATGTAGAAACTTCAAATCAATGTGGAGTTATAGAAAATCCCTCCTCGCGGCGGATCCGAACTGCGAGCGGCGGATATTCTGCTGGCGTTTTTTGTAGACCAAGCCAGCGATCCCGACAATGCACACTCCGGCAATGACTCCAAGTGCAACCCCGGCTTTCTTGAGACCACTCATCCCGCCGGAGGACTCGATGGACTCCATGTCCTCCACATCCGGCTGGTTTTCATGGTTAACACCATCCACCAGCGCCGGAGCAGGTGTCGGAGACTTCTTCTCATCTACCCCCGGCGCTGGATCAGGGGAAGGAGAAGCCGGGTTCGGAGCTAGATCTAATGGCGAAGGAGCGGGAGGGGAGAAGATACTTGGAGAGGGGGGAGGAGAAGAGGATGGACTCGGACTCGGACTCGGACTCGAGACATCGTCTGCCGGCGGTTGAGGGGCAGGAGAAGATTCCGGTACGGCGGAGGAGGAAAAGGGGCGTAAGAACAGTAGTAATACGGTCACGAAAAGTGTTAATGACAGAGATTGGATCTGGGAATCGGAGGAAGGCATTGTACAAGGTGTATAAGAAATATTTAATGAGAAAATGGATTGAAATTGTTGGGATTGAAGAATTTGAATGAATTTGAGGGAGGCGGAGAGGATATAGGAGAAGATTGGAGAGAGAGCGGAGGTTGATGCGCAGTAGATATGATCACGGTTCGTGAACCGCCGGTTGACGGTTCGGAACCGCCGGTTCGACGGTTCAAAAGAGCTCGACCTTTAACCTTAACCTTCGTAGACGGTTACGGTTATGGTTAACCACCGGTTACAGTTACGATTCGACCTTTATAAATTTTAAATTAAAAAAATTAAAAATAAATTTTATTTAAGCAATTTAAAACGTACAATAAAAGAATCATAAAAAAGAACAAAAGAAATGTAACCGGGGGGGAGTTTGAACTTTTTAAGTTGCTATTAACTCTCTATATTCATATGAATCATTTAGCAATTTCTAGTTCAACGTGTGGGTATATCTAGTGGAAATTTTCTAGCTCGTATGCCATTAATCTTACAAAACTTACCCCATTGTTTCATCAAACTCGATGGGACCACAAATAAGATAATGGCATTTTAATTGATTGAATATGATTATCTAACGATACTAATTACATATGAAATTGGTATGAAACATATATAATTTTGATACTAATTACAAATGATATTGGTATGAAACATTTACAATTATGATACTAATTACATATGAAATTCGTATAAAACATATACAACTTTGGTACTAATTACAAAAGAGTTTGGTATGAAACATTTACAATTATGATACTAATTACATATGAAATTGGAAATATACAACTTTGGTACTAATTACAAATGATATTAGTATGAAACATTTACAATTATGATACTAATTACATATGAAATTGGTATGAAACCTATACAATTTTGGTACTAATTACAAAAGAGATTGGTATGAAATATTTTCAATTTTGGTACTAATTACTTATGAAATTGGTATGAAACTTATACAACTTTGGTACTAATTGCAAATGATATTGGCATGAAACATTTACCGTTATGATATTAATTACATATGAAATTGACGAGTATAACATTGACTTATTTGTTATTTATCTATAAAAAAACAACACAAAAGTTCTTGTTATGTTAAAAAAAGTCGGTAATAAGATTTGTCACTATCAATTTACAAACAAATGCTAGTAAAGTTATTTTTATGATGATTTCATTGATTAATCATAAACATATTAAGTTAGGAGTTATTAATTTATATAATATAAAGTTAGTGGATTATCAATTCAATATGTTGTTTCCAAATCAGTATAATTAAATTATTAAAATATTTTATTAATTAATCAAATATTACATTATTGAGTTTATATTATAAGTTATATTGTGATAAACTAAGATATACTTATTTAATTATTATATATATATAATGTAAATCAAATAATGAGCATAAAATACTTGTAGAATAATTATAAAAGGTATATAATATATTTGTTTTGTAATAATTTGCTTCAAATATTTTATTTTGCAACCATTATTTATAGTTCTTATTAATTTATCCAATATTTTTTGTTATATTTACTTTGTTATATATATGTTTTTATTATAAAATATTTATTTAAGAGCATAACATATTTTTTTAGATAATTTTTATTTGTCAATATAAAATAGTTATTATTGTATTTGACATATAATATATATTATCTTTTAGTATATATAATTATATTGTTTAAAATAAAACAAATCAAGACAATAGCTTAGTGTAAGAAGCTGTATATACATAATAGAAGTCAAGGGTTCGAATCCTCAACAACACAATTTAATTTTAAATAATAAATAATTTAAAAAAATAAGGGTGGAACCGGCGGTTCCTGGCGGTTGGAACTGCCGGTTCCACGATTCCTCAAAGGCATGAATCGTAACCGACCAGTACAGTGACGGGCCGGTTACGGTTCCAAACTGTTGAACCGGGTCAACGGGTAATCGACTCGTTGACCCGGTTACGGTCCGGGCCGGACCATGGTTATTTTATAACCGTGGCCATGCCTACCCTGATGTACACAATCGGGCTGGAATAAAATTATTGGTTGATGTAACTACATTTAACGCTACACACATTAAATACATTAAAACACACACTCAGCTTATTTTCCCAAAGCCGAAGCAAAACCCGATCCCTATTTTCTCTTCACCCTGCTCCCGTCGCGCCTGACCACTTACCATTAAAACCTCTGCGCCTGTCGCCGTCCGGCCAGTAATCGGCGGGCCCGACCTCCACCACCTTCTACTCTCACCGGCGCACGTTTCCATACCAAGAAGTGAGGTTGGCGTCGCGTATTTCGTCGGATTTTCCACAGAAAGCGATGAAGTGCGGAAAGTTGGATTCGTCCGTTTTGGGTTCGATTTCTTCAAAGATTTGTTTAGGTAATCCTCCTTTGTTCAATAATCACTCTTTCCCTGCAATTTTGAGTATTTTGGGTTCGTATTTGTCGATACATATTGGGGATTACCGATCGATTTTGTGCATGTGAACGTGAAGTTGTTCCAATTCTGTGGTTAATCGATGTTCACCATTTTAGATCATGGTTTAACTTGATGAATCATGTTGAGGGGGACTTTATGAAATTTTAGTGCTTGTTGCGTGATGCATGTTGGGGAAAAACGAAAAGGGGCAAACGATTTTCTTACTTGTGATGGTGAATATGTGTAAATCATGCCTTGATTGATTTGTAACTCATGTAAACCATGTTTTAACATGATTATTTAGAATGGAGAGAAATGCATGTAAATTCCAAGGTTATTGTTAACTGGTTTGATCACTCAAGCTACTGGTTCGATCCAATGTGCTGTTTTGGACCTTAAGCCACAGCCATTGTTGTGATTATTGTCCATAGAGCTTGTAAATTCTTGTTTTGGTATGTGTTATAGCTTCAAGAATCATGTAGGAGAGAATTTCATGTAATCTCAATGACATTGTTGAGTTTTGTTCGATTTGAGTTGTTAAATGAGGGAAAGCAATCGAGTTTCAGGGGCTTAGGAAGTGAAAGTCCTTAATTCTCGTTTGTGGTCGACTTTGTATACTGCCCAAGGAGTTTAGTTTCCGGTTTAGTCAATTATGACCTTATGGATTTGAGTCTTAGCTAAGTAGGTCATTTATTGGAATCACTATCAATTATTAACAGCATGTGCATTCTTTCCCTGTTGTTACGTCGATTCGCATATGTTACTGTATTAAGAGAATCAGAATACTTTTATCTTACGTAATTTAGATCTGATTAGACGCCTCAAGTTAAAGAATAGCTTATATGTATGTTGAGGTAACTTAAGAGATAAAGAAGTAATGAAATGGTCTTGTATGAATATGTTTAGATTAAAGTATGGCACTGGAGCTCCACGAGCTACGAGGACGACATTCACTCTTTAGAAAAAGAAATAGGTATGTTGCGGTCGGTAACATACGACAGGTATCTGTAATATCTGATATTTGATTTGCTGAACTTACGTGAATTACGTGAAACTACTTGGCTATTTGAAATTACTTGGCTATGTGGAATTACTTGGCTATGTGAGTTAAATTGACTGATGGAGCATTCATAGCATTCATAATTGACATATCAATGTATGAAAATAAATGTTTTGTTAACACACATCATTTTTGATAATATACATTGATACATGACATATACATGGACATATCATATTGAGCTATCTACTTCTTTGATATCCATGTTGATTATGACTGAGTTGATTCACTCTGAGTGTCGGGGACTACGAGCACGGCGATGACAGGCAGTATAGGTAGTAACTGTAGTCACGCGCGTGTCACCGGACCTAGACACGAGGGATGGACGAACACAGCACATAGGATGAGTCTCCTAGCGCAATGTGCGTGTGTTGTCACCCTCTGCTCGAGCTTGATATTGATTGATGATACCTTTCTTTGGACTCCGATTTGGTATCTTGAGATTTCGATCCATTGTACATGACCTGCACTGCATTACATTGCACTGCATTACATCATATATCACATTTTATAGATGTATGTTGTATTTAGTTTATAGTTTCATATTGGGCTTTGGCTCACCCTTTAGGGGGCTGTTATTGTCTTTGTGTGTGGACAATGACAGGTATTACAGGTAACCAGTATCCCAAAAAGTGAATGCTTGATGGAAGTCTTACCTGAGGTTGTTTTCTTTTGTCTTTTTCCAGTCGTAGGATAGTTAAATATGCCAGGGTGTGTCCTGGATAGTATAACTATGTAAATTAAGTTTATTCAGTTGAGTCATGATAAACGGTGTTTAGTTGGTGTTATTTTACTGCTGTTAGTATTGTGTTGTTACTTTTTGAACTGGGATATTGTTTTTGTGCTTTTATTTTTTTTGGTATGTCCCTCGTGCGCGAAGGTCATGCCGAAATTTTGAGAGCCACTTGTTGGCAAGACTTTAAAAAAAAAAAAAAAATCTTCCGTTGTTTACAAATAAATAATCATTGTGTGCTAATTAAACACGTGATTAGGAACGGGTCCTCACAGTATGGTATCAGAGCATAAACTGGGAATGCTCTACTTTTGAGTCTTGTGTACACTTTGAATAGGCACGAATGAACATGTGCGTATGTGTTTGAAACTTATTTGACTTATTTGCTCTTACATGATTTGGGTGAAATAGTTGATATCGATATGTGGTTTATACTTGAGTATGCTGAGTCGTGTCATATTGATATTGACCACGATATCAATATGACACGACTATTACTAGTGTCTGCTGACTTGCTATCAATTGAGAACCTACAACAGTACTTAACAGTCAGCTGTAAGAAGAAGAATCGAAATTGAGTCCAGTGTTTATTCAACTCCCCTTCTTCTAAATACTACTCCAATCCTAACAACATATATCAGGAGTCTACATTTATTCAATGATTGGTTTTAATTTGTGGTACAATTAAACTCTTCACGTACTCTCATCGATTCATAAATTCAATTGGGACCTATTGATTATTATTATAAAATAATAAGAACTATCATAGCAGCATTCAGATGACAACATAATTCGGGTGACAACATATGATGCTCTTTGTGGATGAAAATGTTAATCGACCTTATATTGGGATGTGGTGGGAGAGTAGATTATCACGACTGAATTTAATCCAAACCATTGACGGCTAAATTTTTATTATAAAATTAACTTCTTAAACACTAAAGTGAGAAAGCAAGAAAGATGTGAGTAAAAGAGCCAATGTATCATTTTGTTCTTTTTAAAATGAAATATTAGAGATTTATTTTGTGGGAATGTTATCATCCAAAATTGATATGGAAAGATCTTTTACATTAAAAAAAAACTGTTTTAGGTTTTAACATCAAATTATTTGTTCACCCAAACTTTAAGTTTAGTGTTAGGCAGTGGATCACTATATATTTTCTTTATTTTTTATTTATTGATCTTGTTAGTGGATCATTAGTTGTAGAGATCTCCATGATTTAAATTATTTTTAGAGATTATTACTTACATCTAAATTTTTTTAACTCATTTTATTTAGTTTAATTAAAAAAAGCACCTATGTTCTCTGGAAATAAGAAATTTGGTTTGGCATTTCAAAGCTTCTCAAAGAAGCCGGGGGGTGGTGGTGTGGCCGTATATAATACCAAGTCTTTCCTCCCTTCTACTCAGTTACAACGGTGCGTGGCTTGCTTGACGACGTCGTAATACAGTAATACACTTCTCTCCAATGGATATCGACCCCGACGACGTTTTCAGAGACGACGATGACCCCGACGATGAACTCTACCAGGTTTTACTGGTTTATTTATCGCTCCCTTTCAGCGTACAAGCTTTGAAGCACTATGTGCAAATATCGGCATGCTTTAACATTCGCAGGAACGATATGCAACCAAGGAGGAGCTGGTGTATCTGGTGGATGCTTCCCCCAAAATGTTCTCCACTACTTGCTCTTCGGTTCGTCTCTTTCTCTTTTGTTTGTTTGTTATTGTTGTTTTGCCATTTTTTACTTACTTTTTTTTTTATTTTTTTTGCATTTTTTGTTGCCTTGTCTGACCGCTTTTCTAATACTGTTTTCTGAATCTATATTGGTTTTGACTTTTATATGAGAGTTTATGTAGTTTATTACAGATTGTTTGTCATTTTCATTTTTTTTTGTTCTACTATATCAACCTGTATTCCAAGTAGCAGTTTACAGAACGGAATCTGAGAAACCAGAGACTTTTGTGTTTCGGTTGTTTGGAGCCAACATAGGTTGTTTCCAGTTACATTCTGGATTCTGAACACACCATACAATTCTTAAAAGTTGAGGCCTACAGCCTTTGTCCATCCTCCGCGGACACACACGAAATCAGTATCGCTATCACCTTTTCTTTCTCAGGCAAATCTGTGAGATACTTAAATAGTTTTTCCTTAAATACAAGATGATGAATACTCATTCACTACTTTCAGGAAGATCAGAGGGATCTCACTCACTTTCAAACTGCTGTCCGTTGCGTCGCAGAGTCTTTGAAGACTCAAATCCTTAATAGGTCTTATGATGAAGTTTCAATATGCTTCTTTAATACCGTAAGCTTCTTTTTTTGAAGACTCTAGTCGTATTATAGAATCCCGTCCCCTTATCTTATCATAAACTCGCAAATTGAAGTAAAGTTATCTAATTTATTTGTCTTTTTTGTCTTTGTTTCCTTGATTTCTAGAGGGAAAAGAAGAATTTACAGGATTTAAATGGTGTGTATGTTTTTAATGTTCCTGAACGTGAGGATTTAGATAGACCCACTGCTAGATTCATCAAAGAATTCGACCACATTGAAGGTCAGTTATTAGTGGTCTTATCTGAATTAACTGCCAATAATTTTATGCAACTGCTTGTGATATTTGGATCTCCAAGGTTCAAAGTTGTTTGTTGATGATCATGCAAGTTGAAAATTGTCGTGCTCATGCTTCGAGACTCTTGCCGTGCTTGTGCTTCGAGACTAATTACTTCCCCTTACTCAGAACGTCACTAGCATAGGTTTTATCAGTCTTTGACCAATGATTACCTAATTTCCTGCAATAACACCATTATGTTAACTTTTTTTGACATAATTTTTATTTTTCACCCTTTCCTAATTAAGAAATTTTGACATGGTTGATAGCCTTATGCTCTGGATAACAATCTAGTCTAGATTTATATGTACTTGGCTAAGCTTAATTTAAACATCAAGAAATTTTGACGTGGTTGATAGCTTCAAGCTCTGGATAACAATCTAGATTTATAAGTACTTGGTTAAGCTTAAATTTTAAACATCGATATAACGCTCTGAGACCTTGATGCTTTCGCTGCTCTACTCATTTGTCTGTACAAGCGCTAACATCCGAAATTTGTATTTATTTAATGGCAATATTTTATGGGATAAAGTCTTGATTGTTGTTATATTGTAGTACATATGGTGAAAGACGAGAGCTCAGTAGTTATTAAAATAGTTATGGATTTTTACTTTTATTTTGTTTAGCATCATATTTTTGGTGCTTTTATGATCATGTCTTACTTTTTTGTCATACTTTGTCGCTCAAAGTTTTTTATGAGAAGTTTTAAGTTGCTCCTGAAGTAGGTTGAATACATCATAAATTTTCATTAGACAGTTTCTAGAACAACATAGTCGGCCAGTGCAATTGTTGCTTGGTAACCTTGTCTTTTTTATTTTTTATTTCCCCTTTCATCATTCCTTGTAGTTTCTGAGGCTAAGATTTTTTTAGTTGGCCAGTGCATGGTTTCCTAAAGATTTTTCTTTTTTTCCCGTTGTGTTACATACCTAATATAAACACACCTAATATAAGTCTCATTGTAGTGGAGCCAGGCCCAAGATATGGAATAATCTAGATGTAATTAGGGAGATATAAAATGTGGGGAGAGTAAAAGTTAGGTCATTATGTTATTTGTTTTGTGAGTTGTAACTAGCATCAGCTAGGGTATTTAGAGAATTTAACTCTGGAAGTTGTTATTTCAGTTTCTTTTCAATTCAATACGGATTTCCATTTCTGCAATTTGTGTCCAATGTGTGTGCTTCTTGAAGGTTTATCAATTAATCTGTGGTCAGAGAACCGGTATCCTAACAATTGGTCCGACCTGCCATGGCCACCACACGCAACCAAATTTTTCTCCGAAGTTTTGGATACAATGCACTGCCGATGCTCAACAACGCCCATCCCCCACTGTGGCTTCTAACAGCAGATCATTATTTGAAGCTCCATTCAACTCCATGGCGCGCAAGGATGCAGGTCGCATTCTTGAGGATCGAAGGAGTGGCGGAAACATGGTTTTACTAGCTCATACAAAGCAACTCCAATCTGGGAAGAATTTGTCAAGGCATTAATGAGTTAGGTTTTTGTGTGTTCTTTTGTATCTCGAAATTAAGTGGGCTAGGGCAATACAAGATTATTTGGGTTGTATAAATAATTGGGCCCAAGTAAATTATGTTGGCCAACCAAGCCCCGTCTCTATATTCTTCTATCGTGATAGGGAAAACAAACACCAGACTCACCGGAAGGATTGATGGCCAGCGACCGGTGGGATGGCGGACAATTGGACTGCGGATTGGAGAATTCTAAGTGAGGAAAACACTAACGTCTTGCTAGGGTGGGAGACTTTTCTTGTACAGAACTTCATACACTCGGATTTCTTGTTTTCATTCACTTCAATTCATTTTGCACTCAATTCTTAATTATTCTTCTCGGTATATTGTTGCTGTTGGTTTGGAGTGTAACATTCGAACAATATTTGTGGAAATGATGAAGAAAGACCTTCCCCAGGTAGTTGTGCCAAAGACTTACCAGCAAAATATTGCAAGGAAGGTACTGACAGAATGGATAAGTGTGGAGCAGTTGTCACAAAGTATTGAGAGTGACGTGGGTTAGCTAGTAAATGTTGGAGTTACATGCTACGTTAAGCTGCTTAACACGTGTTTTTTCCATGCTAATCCATATCCAGGAAATTTAATTCGTACTCCAGATGGGAAGATATATATACTAGTGGTAAAGCTTATCGCTTACACCCAAATTAACCTTCTCAGTTAATAATAATAATAATAATAATGTAGTAGTGTGAGTAGGGATCGATCCCACGAGGAAGAATGTATGTTGTGTTAACTTATGCAAAACGAGTAAAAAAAGGGGAGGAAGTTGATTTAATTACTAACAAGAACTATATAATCTAAAAGCTATGGGTTAAACTACCAAGCACAATTAGAACTGTTGGAAAATATGGCCTAATTTGATTACCAAGATTCCAGCCTGATTTGATTACCAAGATTTCAGCTTGTAGGAATAATTGTAGGAATTGATTTGTTTATGAATAGGAAGATTAGCTTTATGTTTTAAAAGATTGATAGGATTACCTTCCTAGAATAGATTAACTTCATGAATACTTGTATTCTTTCTTGTAAGAAATAGAAAAATCATTACCGTTTTTCTCGACATGGTACCAGAGCTTTAGGGTTCCTAAAAGCATTTTTTTTGGCATCTCTTTTTCGTTCAGCCCCATAACCAAATTCTCCAATTAATCGGTTCACATTATTCCATTTCCTGGCCTTCTGCCCAATCGAATAAAATGTCAGAAAATTCTGAAACTACCTCGCAACCTTCCTTCCATGCCACTGAAGAAATTGTACGACACAAAAATCCTCTTGATCTACAAAATCGTCAAGCGGCGTATCAATTGAACGAATAAGCTATTCACGCGTAGATAACGTAAAGTTCTGCAAATTTTCTGTCGATCACATTTCCAAAATATGGCTCGAACATGAAGAAAGTCGAGGAGAAAGAAGTGATACATGTCTTGGATTCCAGTTTTTTTCCCTTTTCTTCAACTTTCTTCCTTTTTCCATCGTTTTGGCTCGATTTCTTCAACTTTCCTTACATAACTATAAGCATCAAGTTAACCATTAAATCATGTCTAATCATTGACAGTTAAATACATAAAATGTGTGTATTTTTAGACATTAATTGGATTTTGGCCTTGTGACCAAATTGACAAGAAATATGGCATGATTGATGCTATTGCCCACCTTTTTCATCGAGACTGTGGTGTTATAATAAAATATTTCATTAAACTAATCTTTATTATTCCATATACTGTTCTGAATGTTCTTGATATGCTTGTTAGGGCTATTGTCTGGATGTTTGATGGACAGTGTCGAGAACCATGAGAATATCTCTAAATTGGTTATGAAAGAGTCGAGGTTGTCTATGATGGCTAAAGCATGTGCGGGGATTATCCTTAAGATATTTGGTATTTTGTTAATGAGTTTCTCACCCTTGGTTTTCAAACAATTGTCTTTGATGTTTGTTGGAAGGGATGACACGCATAGAAGATCAATTTCGAGTCTCAGCCTTGAGGAGAAGACTGATTTTCAAGAGGGCGACATTGTTACCTACCCAATTGTATGTCCCATTTTAGTGGAGCTAGGCGCAAGATATAGAATCATCTAGATGTCATTAGGGAGTTATAAAATGTGGGGTAGTTGTTAAGTCATTATGTTATTTGTATTGTGAGTTGTAACTAGCATTGGCTAGGGTATTTACAGTTTAACTCGGGAGTTGTTCATTTTATTTTCATTTCGATACACATTTCCAT
This sequence comes from Haberlea rhodopensis, assembly GCA_907163345.1. Lineage (NCBI taxonomy): Eukaryota > Viridiplantae > Streptophyta > Magnoliopsida > Lamiales > Gesneriaceae > Haberlea > Haberlea rhodopensis. The sequence continues at coordinate 319,917 of CAJQUN010000242.1, forward strand.
TTCTGCAATTTGTCCAGTGCGTGTGCTTCTTGTAGGTTTATCAATTAATCTGTGGTCAGAGAACCGGTATGTGATATGTTATAAAATAGACATATGTTACAAAATAAATAAAATGTACAATTACATTTACTTAAACATGAGGACTAAACTCAATGGCACATTTTTTGACATTAGATATTTATTTTTTCTCTATGGCCTTCCTATCCTAGCACCGATGGATTATTTGACTCTTTGTTGCATTTTTGTTGTATTTCTAATGCATGCAGAATCATTTAGTAAAGATATTGGGAGTAAACATGGCATTTTGTCTGGATCACGTGATAATTCTATCTACAATGCTCTTTGGGTTGCACAAGGACTGTTGCGCAAAGGGTATGTTTTTTGTAACTATGCTTTTTTGTAAGATTATTTGATACAATCAGAAATGGGGTGAGGTGGGCTTATGATTTAGCATGTTGAAGACAACATTTGGTCATGATTTTTTTGATAATGTATAAAACTTCAGGTAACATTGGGGTGTACTTTCTCCAGGTCTTCAAAAACAGTTGACAAAAGGGTTCTGTTGTTTACAAATGAGGATGATCCTTTTGGGAGTATCAAAGGAGTAACAAAAATGGACATGATGAGAACTACACTTCAACGGGCCAAAGTAATGTCTCATTTGGGGCCCACATCACTCAAATCTTTGACTCATTGAATTTGCAGATTTAAAAACTTCGTTCTATCAGAATGTTGGTACGCTAGTTTGTATATGATATAATAAATGTTCTGTTGGATTCTGTTCAGGATGCTCAAGATCTTCACATCTCAATTGAAGTCCTTCCCTTGAGTAGACCTGGTGACGAGTTCAATATGTCCTCTTTTTACGCTGTATGTTCAATCTTAAGTTGATGCTCTGTGGTTTAAACTATTTAGTATGCTTTCTTCAATTCAGTTGTCATATATTCAGGAATTACTGGGGATGGAGGAAAATGAGTTGGCTCAGTTTAAGGCATTAGCAGGAGAAAGGTGTGAATTTGTCATAGTTTTTTGGCTTTTTCATGTCTATTTGATATTCCGCTCGAAGGCCAATAACTATAAAAACAAATCTTGCTTTTGTCATAACTTTATCGTCAAGTATTTGATTTTTCTTCCGTTTCTGGATATGTTCCAATTAACACTTGCATACATGGTATCTATATTTACCTTTAGTAAAGAATAAAATATTTTTAATGGCTGTTTGTTGGTTTCTTGAATATTTTGGTTTATCTGATACATTAATTTTGAGCTAGCATTATAAATGAGTTTAAAAGGTAGTTGAATGACATTGTACAGATACAGTGAAAAAGAGAAGTTGGAAAAGCATGTTTTGTAACTTGTATGTGCTTATTATGTAAATGAAGTTTGGGACTGAAATAATGTGATTGTACTCTTTTGCAAAAATCGTAGCTTCATCCATTTATTTTAAAATTTATCCTTCCATGATTCAACAATTTAGAAAAAAAGGTATGCTGGAAGAATTACCAATTTGTCTTTGCTAAAATATATACCCATCTACAGACTAAGAATTGTTCACGTGGGGTCAAAATTAGGCTTTGAAACAGGTAGAACATGTATGACAGGTACTACGGTGTTTTTGGGATGACAAGCTCGAACTCGTTGAATGATGCTGCTCCCATAGTTTGAGTATGGGTTGAAGGCATACATCATTCATGCATTTAATTGGCCTTCGCTTATTCGTTGCTCGCATGTGAGCACCTTGATGCCTGTATATGGTTTTGTATGATGTCTTGAAGTTTTCCTTTCATTTAAGTGTTACAGATGCATGTTAATTTTTAGGAGAATGTGATATATGATTTCTTGGGGGAAATGATTACGATGTCGGTTATTGATTGAGGATTATTACTGGGGATTTTATTGTTGACTTGGAGATAACTAATTGTTATAACTGAGAATCGAAGAAGGGTTTACATAATTTTATCATTTATGTGCAAATTTATTTCCTGATTACTGTATGAATTAAAAATTAAACGAAAAGGGCTCTTGGCTGTACAAGGCTTGTATAGTTTCTTAATTGAAAGATAAAAAGATTCTACAATTCATCTTCTGTTAGGAACAAATGTCTATTGATAAAATGATATTTGGTTCAGTTTTATAATCTTTAGCATCTGGAGATTTTTTGAATAGGATGGAATGGTTAGGGATCATTTTTGTGTATGGAAAGACAAGGAGTGCGGATAGAAGCACTTTTAAATCAGCCGCATCATTTCTGTCTACATCGTACCGGAGACAAACCGATAGGAGTAGCTTTGTTGTTTCTAGAATCTTTTTATTGCTTTTTGTGTTACCACTGGATCACATGCATGGCATGTGGGCCAGCTAAAAGTGGAACAGGCTTCAGTAGAAATTTGTCTGTCAAGAAGTTGGATGTTTTCCTTTTTGAGGGACAGATACAATATACTTGCAATTTATTGTTTTTTGTCTAAATTGACAGATTTGAAGACATGAATGACCAGCTAAGAAAGCGCATGTTCCGAAAGCGCAGAGTTCGGAGAATAAACTTCATCATTGCCAATGGTGTGTGCATTGAGCTGAATACCTATGCTTTAGTTCGTCCAACCAATCCAGGTTTGTATTCCTCTTGGCTGTATGTATTTTGTCATCATAGGTAAGTTACCACTAAATTCTCTCTTATCGGTTGTAGGGACTATCACTTGGCTTGACTCAGTCACTAACCTTCCTCTACAGGTAGTAAATCTTGGAATGACGAGATTTGTTTTCTATCAATTAAGACCCCTATTATTCAAGTTCAGGAGTTCCATTCTTTTCAACTTGAATAAATCATATTAGTTATGGTTGATTCTGAAGCTTGCGATTCTAAATCTGTTCGTAATTGATTGTAGACAGAAAGATCTTTCATCTGTTCAGACACTGGTGCTCTACTGCAGGAGCCACCAAAACTTTTTCAGAGTTACAAGAAGTGAGGAAACACTGTAGAGTGAGCCATTAGTTTACGACTCTTCTAGGCCATAGCATATATCTTCAAAGATTCCTGGTTCTCTATTTTCTTTGATGGTGGATGAGTCAAATCTGATATACCTCAATTCGGTTTGGTTTGTATGTGGTTTGTATGCATTTACCAGTATCACTTTCACTTGTTGGGCTCTCAGTGCAATGTCTTGAGTTTTTCCATTTATTGCATGTCTGTCGGCACAAAGCTATAACTTGTGTGAATGTGTGCGTGTTTTTTTTATTTTTTTTAATTTGTTGCTTCAAGAGATGATTTTTTAATTGAGCGTATGAAAAATTTGTTGAAGTATTTTATGAGAATACTGACACTGCTGCAAACAATTTAAGATTATTTTCCATTTATAAGCTATAGTTTGTCAGCAACGCACTAAAATTAGAAATGTTTTCATGTTATCTAAGTATTTGTTTCTCATGGCCTTGGTCCTAGACATTTGCGTTGTTTTAAACAAGCAATTTGATTTTCACTCTGATGCCGTTTCCAAGGTTTTTAATAGTGTTGGTTTTTCCAGTGAGAATATCATGTTCTCGTCCAGTGAACTTTCTGAAATTAAGATGGTTTCAACTGGACATCTACGTCTTCTTGGGTTCAAACCTTTGAGCTGCTTAAAGGATTATCACAACTTGCGACCATCGACGTTTGTTTTCCCAAGTGACGAGGTTATCTATTCCATCCTTTTGATATGATGCTTATTATTGTTTTTTGTTGTTTTGATGTACATGCATATGGTACTTCAGTTCGTGCTGTGAAATTTGTTTTAAAATTGTTACTCTCTTGTTTACAAGAGTAATTAATGTTTTGTTAAATAACTCACACTATGATTGACTTTTTGTCTTTTGACAATTATGCTAATGCAATATTGTCACCTCCCCGCATACATTCTTAATATTATGTACCCAGAGTGAAGAATAGTAAAAGAACTTGACTAGAGCTCTGTGCCTTTTTTATTTGATTTGGTGATTTGAACTATTGAACGTAGCACCTGCTCAAACTGTTGCACATCTTAAACGAGGTACCCAACCTTCTGATAAACTGCTATAGCTGTGGTCATTGTTACCAGAAAAGTTTTCGGCAGCCTCAAACTGATGTCATGTCGATCGTTATCATCACGGTTTACATGGTTTACTTTTCTTTTTTCAGTACTTTTATCTTTGGTCTTATCAATATGACAATCAACTCTCTTTAAGTTCCCTTTTAACTCTTCGTATTCATTTGGAAATTCTTTTTCCATATTATTGATGATTTCCTTCATTTGTAACTTTTTAAAAACTGTGGAGCCCCTGGGGTGGGGCTATCAAGGTCATTCTCGGTGATGCGGATGAAATTCCATCAAAAATCCACATTGGCATCAAGCATACTGCCCTTTTTCGTGAAATTGCCAACTCTTTCTCTCCCGTACCAAGACTTCCTGAGAGTTGTTCAGAAAGGTTTTCTTAATATTAGTTTCAATCCATTCTCACTAAACATCAAGACTTAAGACCTACATTCTGTTTCAGAGCTCAACAAATCCATAATTTTTATTATATGAGCTCAACAAATTCACGACTTCTATTTATTCTATAATAGACCGTTGAGAGTTTGGCCCATGTATGCTGTCTTTGAATATAATCGTTGGGCTCTGACACAACTATCTCAGTTGCTGCTTTGGTGACTTCAAATTTATTTAAGATCCAATGCAGGCAGTGTTGGTAATATTCATGTTCTCTTGGCTAGAACTTTTCTTTAGTTTTTGAAGCGAAGCCAAGCTTGTCTTAGAACACAAACTTCAAACCTTGTCTTAACCTTTATGAATTTAAGCTAGCTGTTTTCTTCTTGAATAAGTTGAATAATCAAATATTTGATTTAGAAAACACTTGGATGAATAAGTTCCAAGCTCAACATTTGAAATTTCATTTGTGAGTGACTTTGGCTGGTCTTATTAGATGTTCTACAGCCTATTGATTTTTCTCATCCATTGAACACTGTTATTTGTTTAGCACTTTGTTCCTGTTGATGTGAATAACAGTTTTGTGCTAAATGTTTCTGCTTTTGTACAGGAAGTGATTGGAAGTATGTGTATTTTCATTGCTATTCACAGATCCATGTTGAAGCTAAAGCGGTGAGTTTTATCTTCAACTGCACTTTAATTCATTGTTTGGTTATATTTTCATTTATGGAGTGACACTTTCTTTCCCTGTAAGTTCGTCTCAAATAATTGGAAAGGAACTGTTTTTGTAAATAAATATATCAAAGTAATCTCTTGGATTCTGAAATCTATGAGCTGTGGTTCCATCTTGCTTATATTCCTTATGAATATTACCTGTCAGCAATGGAATAGACATATCTGCAGATGTCACCCTGTAATATGCAATCACTTCAAGACGATATCACTTTTATATTCATTCTTTGGTTATTATTATTGTTGTTGTATTGCAATGGCAAAGGTTCCACATCATAACTCAGGTGTTTGGTAAAACAGATAACATGACGTGATATTGGGTTAGTGTGTGCACATAGGATTCAGAAATTGAAAAATAAAATTGTTCACGACATCAAAAGAAAATGTGAAAGTATGGTGTGGAATTAGTAGCTTTGGAAATCAGTATGGTCGTGGAATTTTGTGAGCATCTTTTGACATTATATTTTTTGTTTTCCTTAGTTAATCATTTTGAGTTGCAGTTTTGCAGTTGCATTTTATGGGAACCCCTCTCATCCTCGGTTGGTGGCTTTAGTTGCTCAAGTAAGCTCTTGTTTTATGTTATTAACTAAAAAAATTATTATGTAATGTAAGACTGGTGAGCTTTATAAAGTTTGAACCCAATTAATGACTTCATGTGGCACATTATCTTTTAGCTATGTGTATATTTTCTTTTACTGAAACACAGATTACTTGCTTTTTATTGTACTAATGAAGGATGCAATCTTGTATTTATCATTATAATCTTGATGTCTACTTCTGTCCAGACAAAAATTCCGACAACGTTATGTACCTTTATTATTTCACCTCTCTAATATATGATGCTGTCAGTCTTGTATTGTTTAAAATGCATAACCTGAATAAATATTGCACGTAATTTTGAACTGCAGGAGGAGACAAGGAGTGCCATTGGTCAGGTTGAGCCTCCTGGAATGCATATGATATATCTTCCATATTCTGATGATATAAGACCCATTGAAGAGGTAGAAGTGTTTCTGTGACATTATTGAGTTTCTCAATAGAAGTCAGCTTTTAGTATTAATACTATATGGTGGATTGCAGCTTCACACGGACGCAAATCCCCTTGCTCCTCGAGCAACTGATGACCAAATAAAAAGTGTGTCTTCATTGGTGAAGCGTGTAGATTTAAAACAATTTTCAGTTTGCCAGTTTGCTAACCCAGGTAAGTTCCATCCACTGAAGGACTTTCTCATAATTGCAAGAACTAGTTGTTTGGACTGAGATTTTGTTGTGGATTTGGATTCATAATTTTTAAGAGATTGACATAAGTATTTGAAGTGTACCAGGAAATTTGTGGTCTTCACTATAAAAATAAAAATAATTTTGTTTTCTAAATTGTGAATTTTCCACCTAAGGATTTTAAATCCATCCATCCAAACTGAAATGGATTTCTCAGTCTGATTTGCTTTGTAAGTAGTGAGTGGAAAGCCTGTACTCTGTATTATCTCTATTTTTTCAAAGCTACATTTTATAAAAGACACTCTGTCAGATAAAGGAAATCAAGCAGTAGATGAACTTGCACGGAAAGCACATTTGCACAGATCGTTTAAATTTTTTGAAAAATATTCCTAGGCATATTTTGAGTTGTATAAATTAGATAGGACCGACTTGCCATACTTAAGAACTCGTTATGGATTTGGATAGTTGTATTTGGCCTAGTCCCCCCTCCTTTTGTTTTTGGTTATATGGACCGGTAGGGTCTGTCAAACCACCCGTTATGACCATGACGGTGTTTTAGTTTTTTTTTTTTTTAAAAAGGTAAAGGCTTCTGTTTTTCTAAGGTAAGCCATCCTTGGACAAATCTTACTAAAATTTTACAAATTTGAGCTATACAAGATGATTAGAAACTTATTTTTGAAAATAAAGCTGAGTAGATTCATGGCCCTCAGTTCTTTTAAGGCTTGTATAATTGATGTAATATGAGCATTAGAAATATAGAAATTTGAATTATTATTTGTTTTACAAGACAAAAATAGATCTGGAGAAGTGTCAAAGTGACTTAATTCTCATTGCGGTCAAAAGATTGTCACAAAATCTGCAATCATTAGAAAATACATTGACCAATTTTTGAGTTGATGTATATTGTTAGGCATCACTTTGTTTCATCCAGCTTGACTGGAGTTCCACAATAATTGGAGTTAAAAAATATTATCCACATCTTTCAATTTATTATGCACATGTTATAATCCTTAGTAGTGCCTTATTGAATTGAAATCTTGAAGTCCTGTAATGATTTTTACACCTTGCCATTGTGGACCACAATGAAGTTCAAGAAATTGCAATGGACTCTGTATGGTTTGAAGCAGTTGTATCTAGTGTGCCAGTGTCATCTCATTTCCTTGTGCAGCCTTGCAGAGACACTATGCAGTGTTACAGGCTCTAGCATTGGATGAAGATGATATGCCTGACATCAGAGATGAAACTCTTCCAGATGAAGAAGGCATGACCAGGTAACAAGATTTAAAATTAGAGGATAAGATGGAATACCTTGTATTATATTTCATCTGTTTGATTGAATTTGAATTTAAAAAATTAATGACAACCCAATCATAAGTGCTCTGTGTGCTTTGTCATTGCTCCTCGCTTTTGAGTTTTGTTTTCTTTTTATGGGAAGACCGGGTATAGTTAAAGCAATAGAAGAATTCAAGCTTTCTATTTACGGAGAAAATTATGAAAAGAATGATGAGGCCAGTGGAAAACCAAGCGAAGCATCGAAAAAAAGAAAAGCAATTGCTGATAACTCAACGAAGGAGTATGCAAACTATGACTGGACCGACCTTGCAGACAATGGAAAGGTGAGACTATTGTTTCCTTATCTGTTAATTATATTCCCCGAGCCAAAAGAATATTTATTATCAAGATGAAATGTTTGATGAACTCGTAGGAGTTGAAGCAATTAGATTACTAGTCTTGATATGATTCTGCAAATCTGCTACATGGCACAAGAGAATTTAAATTTGTTTTCAGTTCAAAGATATGGTTGTTAAGATCGGTTGGGGTGTTTAGAGGGGAAGTAGATATGTGCACCAGTTAAAACTTTCTGTGATAGAGCTACAATAGCTCTTGTTTTTGAAATGTTCAAACTTGAACCAAGACGACATTTATATCGAGTTCGGTTTCTGAACCAAACAAAAAACACTCGACATAGCCTAGGAAGGATATATCAGAAGAGTTATTAGTACAAACCCTTTACACAAATTCATCGAAGGTGATGTCATTTTTACATTTTAGACTCCTAGCAACACAATCTTGCATATTCTTTCAAGTCTATATGCAAAAACACTTTCAATCAGTTGTGATAAATCAACAACTGTTACCATAATATTCACTCCCATTTTAACTCACATAGATGATGAATAGAGTGGATAAAAGGCACAAAAGTTGATTGAAATGATCCGATAAAAGCTTGGTGAGAGGTGCTGGAAATATGGGGTTTTGCTCTCATATATCAACAAATATTTCTTCTCATCTCTCCATTTTGAATCCCCAAGTGGGTTTTCTTTTTAACTCCCTTGGATTCTTCTTGAATCACCTGATATGACCTTCCAAGTCTTGTATTTATAGCTTTCAACAATGATTTGAACGTTAAAAACAAGAATATGTCCATTGGGGAAGGTTCTGTACGGTTTCTGACATTGCAACGGTCATATTCATGTTTCTGACCATTTTCATAACTCGGCTGACTTTTCACTTTAGCACGGTCGAGTCTGCTAGGTTATTTTTACTTCGCTGAGTTGACTTTCAGCAAGATAGATCTACTCCGCCGGTTCGACCTCTACTCTGTTGGTTTGGCTTCGCTGATCTATTCTGCTAGCTCGTTTCAGCTGCCACATTTACTTGCATATAGATATTGATTCGCTGATTTCCGGGCAAAGTGATGAACAAACGTTGTAGCTTGAAATGTGAAAATTCTGCTATCATTTACACTGCCGTTAGATTAACACGTTGAAAATTATTTTTTAAAAAAAGTCTGAAAAGGTTTGGCATGTGGTGACATAGTTTGCTACTCTTCTCTGTTCTTGATTCATCATTAATTAGCTATGGACCAGTATGGACCAGTTCTGAGACGGAACTAGGGTGTGATTCGTGGGGCATGAAACATTTCTATTTATAATTACTGTTTTAGATCATTTCCTCGTGAAAATCGATCTAAGTTTTTAGTTGGTGCAACCGGGTAGTTGCTGTCGTTTTCATGCATTTGTAGTAGTCCTAATTTGTTTTGCTTACCATGTTTGGCAGTTGAAGGAGCTCACTGTTTCAGAGCTGAAGTACTACCTGAATGTGAACAACCTTCCTGTCACTGGGAAAAAGGAAGCTCTCATTAGCAGAATCTTAACCCATATGGGTAAATGATATAGTAAATTATTATCATGCTTTTCATTGTTCTACTCGAGATCAAGACTCTTAAAAATGAACGTTAATTGTTCTTTTTGCATGTTTTGGGCCTAGATTGGTACATTGGAATCAGTTCTGTAATGAATGAAACATAAAATAAAGAATAGTCTTTTCAAAAAAAAAAGAAAAAAAAAGAAATAAGGAATAGTAAAGAAGAATGTATTTCCCCTTATTCGTACTATGAAAAAAGAAAAGAATGAAAATAGGTGAAATGCATAATATGATCCATATTTTGCTTACTCCAGTTCCCGATTTAATCCGTTTTGTTTACTTCAACCCGATTTAGTCCATATAGTGTCATAAGTTGCTCCAATATAGTCCATGATGTTAAATATCTGTTAAATATTATTAGACTGATGTCAATTAAACCCATTAAAAATCCAATATTTTAAATTTTGCCCAACTTTTTATTTACACCCTAAATCCACCCCCCCCCCCCCCCCCCCCCCCAACAAACCCATATCGGTTTTCACCTTTCCCCGGATTTTTCTCCTAATATCATCACACATATATGAAGATGTAAAATGTGTTCAGAGTTTGATACAAAGAAAAGTCCACCTCGAGTAATGTACTGATCAGTATATATGGAACTTGGTTACAAATTTCTGATGTTCTTAATCTCACTACTCAGCTGCCATAATATAGAACAGTGATGGGAATCCCAATGTTTTTCAACAAGCAAAATCTCAAAAAATCACATTGTACCTTGCCAAAAAGCAACATGCGAAGAGCAAGATCATTTTATATGCATCCACTGAGGATGGGGGTGGAGCACTTGAGAAAGAAGGAAATTTCTCAATTGTCCATAGCATAATCAATTAACAAGGTGGCTATAAGTTTCTATAAGAACGACGGAAGCAAAACAAATTAGATGTTTCATTGAATTATCACAGCTAAGCTAATGTGCTAATGCATAAAAAAAAGTAAACCAAAAAGGAATGATATGACAATTATCTAGCCATGGTCATCTATATATCATTAGTTGAAATGCACTCACAAGTGAAAATCAATCCACGATCCTCCATATATCATCCACTTCACTCAATGATGGATTGAATAACACCGGTGCCAACAGTCTTGCCTCCCTCTATGATGACGAATCTCATTCCCTGCTCACAAGCAACCAACATAATTAGCTCAACAACCATCTTGACACGGTCACCAGGCATCACCATCTTTGACTCTTCATCCTTTTCATCATAATCGTGTTCACCTTCCCCGTAACGTCAGTAGTCCTCATGTAAAACTGAGGCCTACATCCCGCAAAGAACGGGGAATGCCTTCCACCCTCTTCCTTCTTCAACACATAAACAATTGCCACAAAATTCTTATGTGGAGTAATGGTTCCCGGCTTTGACATCACCATCTGTAAGACCACGTCGTCCCAACACCTCAATAATGCAATTATGACGTCACATATACGAATAAATTATCAGTTTTTAAAACTGATCTACATGCTTCATAATCACTGTGTGGATTTTATAAAAAATTGGAAAGGAGTATAACAATAACATCAAGTCAACAATAAAATCCCCAACAATAAATCCTCAATCCTCAATCAATAACCAACATCATAATCATTTCCCCCCAAGAAATGATAAATCATATTCTCCTCAAAATAACATGCATCTATAACACTTAAATGAAAGGAGAACTTTGAGACATGCATACAAACCATATACAGGCATCAATGTGCTCACATGCGAGCAACGAATAAACAAATGCCAATTAAATGCATAAATAATGTATGTGTGATGCCCGGGAATTAATGGTGTAAAGCCCGGTGTGGTAATGATCCTTAATGGATTTTAATTGTGGCAATTATGAATTAATTACGGTGTTGGGACTCCCGAGAATTTTAAATCCGATATTTGGGGTCATTGGATCCAAGGGTTGAGATTGTATTCTCATCGTGGTGTTAAACATTGGAATTAGATTTTTGGTGGGATCTGGGGTCTTGGGTGCTTTGTGTTAGGGCTGGTAATGAAAATTGTGATTGAGAGGTATTTATTGAACACTATGATTTTTAATGAGTCATGATTTATTTGTGGAGGACTCGGGATTTTTGAGCATTGGTACTATATATACCAAGTGAACTCGGTGTTCAGTCATTGCACGAATTCTCTCCTCCCTCTCTCCTCACTCTCGCGCCCCTTGTAGGATCGAGCGCTTACCGCTTTACCAATAACTATAGTTAAGGGTAATGACGCAACATCAATCTTTTCAACCATACACTGGCACAAGCGCCACGTATTCGACCGATCACAAAGCAGATGCAATTGTTGAACCCCAACAAAATAAACACTAGATTTAATTTCGATTTTCCTTGTTTTGCTGTAGACTGTTAAGTACTGCAATTGCTTCTCAATTTGTTGCAAGTCAGCAGACATTGATTATAATGCGGAAGACGTCTCACCTTCTTCCTTTGCATGAAGGTTACACTAGAAGACTTGGTTTACACTTTACAATATACAATCTCCTTAGGCACTCACACAGCTTGGCCTAAACTCCTAGCAATCACAACTTCCTAAGTTGTTTACAACGTGTTCTGTAACACTCACACAAGATATAAATCTATTTTGCTTTGAGTGTTCTTTGAGCAGCAGACTCAGTTGTCTTTAATCTTTCAAGATTACAGTTGTAGTTCTTTGCTGCTCTTGCTGACAACTTCAGAGTGTCTCAATGATTAGCTTGGTATTGATTTTTTTGTTTTGTGTTTGATCAGATGGTTCAGCTAACGTCTTCATTCTTCACTTAGATGTATTTATATACACAGTGGTCTAATAACAACTTTTCTATATTCGGAAGAGATCGGTTTCCTGTTTTCATTCCAAATTCTGATTGTCTTCTTTCCAATTTTGTTAAGCAACGACGCTTTTATTCTGACGCTAATGGTGGCGGAGATATAGCAAGGTGCGGTGCTCTGTTGTACTGTGATGCCCGGGGATTAATGACGTTAATCCCGGTGTGGTAATGATTCTCAATGGATTTTAATTGTGGCAATTATGAATTAATTGTTGTGTTGGGACACCCAATGGTGTTAAATCGGGTATTTTGGGATCGTTGGATCCAATTGGTCAGATTGTATTATCATCATGGTGAAAAACCTTGGAATTTGGTTTTTGGTGGGATCTGGGGTCTGGAGTACTTTGTACTGGGGCTGGTAATGGAAATAGAGATTGGGGGCTAATTATTGAAAACATATGATTTTTAATGAGTCATGATGTATTTGTGAAGGGATTGGTATTTGGAGTTTTGGCACTATATATACCAAGTAGACTCGATATTCTGTCATTGAACGGATTCCCTCTCTCTCTCCCCTCTCTCTCTGCGCGCCCAACCCTTCCCCCATTTCCCTCTTTTCTCCCTTGGAGAAGAAATCATTGGTAGCTTGGCTCGGGAGGCGGTTTTCTCGATGATAATCAGATAATAATCTTCCCCTCGTCCTTGTCTTCGATTGGGTAGTAGTATTGTTGATTTTGGTTGAGTATTATGTTAGATTGGATTTGTGGATTTTTGGGTAAAAATCTTAAAGTTTGTTATTGGAGTTTTTATTGAGTTTTAATGGTGTATTTGAGGTGTTGATGGTGTATTGGGTGTTGGTTTTGAGTTTGGGTATGAAAAACACCATTGAAGCTCGAGTTTTTCGGAAAAGCGATCGATCGCTGATGGTGTGCCGATGGATCGCAACGAGTAGCTGGAAATTTGTGAAGACGTACAGTGATGGCGATCGATCGTAAGGTCTCGGCGATCGATCGCGGAGACTCGCGATCGATCGCGATAAGACGCTGGTTGGCTACTGGTTAGGGGCGATCAATCGCGATAAAATCAGCGATCGATTGATCGCGGAGACTCGCGATCGATCGCGATAAGGCGCTGATTGGCTACTGGTTAGGGGCGATCGATCGCGATAAAATCAGCGATCGATCGCCGCTCGAAGGTTAATGTTTTTTTCAAAAATTTTGGAAAATGTCGGGATTTTGGAAGCGTGGTTTAATTAGCCAATTTTCGGGGTGTGTCTACATTCAAATGAGAATGCTATACTTTTAAAATGGATTGGTTGGAGTCAAAGTTTAATAAAATGGGTTTCTCGATTAAGTTTTTGGCTATCATTTAAACTTATAAAATTGATTATTTTGGGTATTATGCATGCTTAACTCGGAGTCTTTTAGAATGGTTAATCGTCATGGATTGACGATGGTTTGAGGTTGTGAACGTGCTTGGGCACGTGGTTGCATGCTTATGTTTGATTGTGAATTATTTGTGTGTTAGCACATAACTCATCGGGTCGTGGGACTCAGGCAAGGTTGGACTCGAACTACGGAATTATATGACACTTGCAATAAATGGATAGTGAAATGCATGGTATATGGTAATTGCGATAAATGGTCATACATTGGGAATTATATGATGCCGCTTTTGAGCGAGCAAGGATTGGGATGTTGTCGCCGTTGAGCGACCATCGGTTATGACGCCGCTGTTGTTAAGCGTACGTGGGGTTAAAATGCCGCTATTGTGGAGTGAGCTATGAAATAGAACTATGGAATCATTGGCTAGATATATGTGATATCTGTAGTACTCTATTTGATGATTTAATCATATTTGATTATGGAACTGCATAGCAGGAATGGTTTTAGTTGATCAATGAGATGATCAACTGGCATTTGAGAATTTAATGGTTTTGTTATTTTGAGAACATGGACAATATAGAAGATTTGGATGAGGATGACCATCCAGGGAGTATCATTTAACTTCATGACATTTGCATTCTGTAAATTATGAAATGTAATATTATGATTATTGGATTGGTGGTATTGGTATGCTCACCCCGTGTGGGGCTGTCTTTGTTGGGGCAGGTGATACGGGTGCAGCAGTAGTTTTGGAGTTGATCTCGGGCTATTAATTTGAGGTACTTCCAGAATAGAGGTACCAGAGCTGGTTGAATAAGTACGTAGATCCAGAGTTGAGATCGAACTACGCATGGGAGGTGCTTCCAGGATCGAAGTACCAATAACGGCATTCGGTAGAGTATCTTATACATTAGATACACGTTTATTCATTGGGTGCTCTCATGTGAGCACGCTTTTACGTGTATGTGGAATGTATAAATGAGCATGGCTTTTCTCTCTTCATTTATTGTCTACATGCAATTAAATACGGAATTGCTAAATGAACTGAGAGTATGTTAGTGTATTATTAGGGTGCATACTATGAAGGTGATTTTGGTTGGGGAAGTTCAATATTATGGGGTTCTAATGCAAGAATTTTTATAGATGGTATATGATGCTATGCTTGCATGTGGTTTCCTTCCCATGATGATTTGATTGTATGCACTAATGGCATGGATTAATACACTAATAACGGGTTAAGGGCACGGGGGTCCTTACATCTACGATGTCAAACATACATCGCTACCAAGGAAACCACCAGTATACGACAGTATACTCACACTAAACTTGGTTTCCATTCTCCAATTCCATCTCCAACCAAGGAGTAGTTGCACTACCTGCAACTCAGATCGGGCAACCCATGGCCACTGAACAACCCAAAGCACATCTCCAAAGATGTCAATAACCGTGTGTTCCAAGAAATCACATCTTGGTCCAAACACACCATCGAGACTCCACAAGGTCTCAAGTTTCCATTGGGAACATGAAAGAAAATTTATTGCATTCTTACCATAAGTGTCGACAACGACACCCAACGAATTCGATTCCTAGTTAGCCCTTGTTTACTCTTAGAATTGACAATTCTAATACAACGATACTATCGAATTAACCAGTAATGAACTGTCGTGACCCAAAACACGACAATCTCTTCTTAAAAGAGAGTCTACCAAACATCACACTTTATTCCTCATAATAAATTGTCCCACCGAGGTTTCCAATTTCAAGAATACCACAATCTCTTACCAGAGATTCGCCAATCCAAGCATAGCAATGCTGGCCCACAATATACATACCGATATGTATACCTCGACATCATATTAACCACAATCGATTTGGGTAACTCTAATGATACCCACAATCCTCAAACCCATCTGTCAATCACCCAATTATTCTCACTCAGAAGAGAATAATGATTGACGAACCAATGACTAATGGTGTGAAGTCAACATCAACACCATAAGCCTCAACTCATCGAATCTCTCAAAGATTCCCAATAGGTATATCAATACCTCCTCCCTCGCAAGGACGGTGTCATGAATCCATGACCCTCCAATCTCGAACCACCATTCGGAAAATCTGGATACATTTATACCAAAATGTATACTGGAACCAATAAATACACAACCGGTCCAGGATAGTGCATCCTTGCCAATATCACCCGTCATTCTCAATCATGTATACACGACGTATACAAATTCTAACGATGCTCCGTACTAATACCATAGTAGTCAACGTTTAGAGCACCTCTCCAGAGACGTCTTCTTGGTGTGCGTTTGTCGTGTACGCCCAAATTAACCCCACTCAATCCTCAAGATTGATAACAATAATGTAGTAGTGTGAGTAGGGATCGATCCCACGAGGAGGTGTGAATTCTTGTGTTAATGAAAATCAAAACAAAACAATAAATTAAAGATGGGGTTGTGAGTGAATTATACTAATTAAAATTAAAAACTAACGATTAAACTAATGAAAGCGATTCTTGGTATCGGTCGACTCTTCCTTGGAATTATCATCTATTTCATCGATTAACAAAAGACTCAATTTTTCATATGAATATTCATCGTTGGACGTTTAATCCAATAATCAAAGTCTTATCTCACCTTACGTTTAGTTAAGTAGCCCAAGCGTTCTAGTTTAACCCTTATCAAACAATCAATCAAAATACAAGCGATTAAGATTTAAATTGATGATAGCATATGAACTAGTGAGATCGATGAAGCTAAACAACATAATCCAAGCGTCTATGTTTAATCTAGTCAAGTGTTCTTCCTAAGAATTTAACAAACTCACAAGCGAAAATTCATCAATCTTAGTTGCTTCCTAAATTAGAGGGATCAAACGATTCCGTATTTGATATCTAATTTAGCATTAGATTGCATGCAAGTTATTAGGTTGTCAATCCAATAAACAAACACAACAATCATATCAATAAAATCAGAAAAACTCTTGATACTCAATAAAATTGATAATTAAAGCGTAAGAATCACCCCAAGATAAATAAAATCCAAGGATTTGTCTTTCTCAACCAAAAATTAAAACTAGCTAGACATAATCTAAGATAAAGCAATAAATAAAAATAAAGGAAAGAAAACTAATCCGATCTCCGCTCGTCGAGGTGTCAATCCCTTCTTCGCTTTGATCTTCGTAGTGTTCTTCAACTAAATTGAAAAGAAAAATATAAAACTAGTCTAAAACTATTCTACCTACTCTCTAGATGTTTCAAAGGTCTGAATTTCGAGGGATATATGTAGGGAGGCTGATGGAGTAGGTTAAAATCCATGTGGGAAGGAAAGAAATCAAGTCTTTACACTTTCCAAAACTCTGCTAGCGTAGCTACGCCTGAAAATGGCGTAAAGACGCCTGATGACATGTCAAAATTATGGATTCCCGCGTTTCTGGCGTATTTACGCCTCCAAATGGCGTAGCTACTCCTATACATGCCGTAGCGTTGGCGTAATTACACCTGATAATGGCGTAATTACGCATGTCTTCTATTTTTCTGGCAAGTTTCGTATTTTGGCCGTAACTTTCTCGTCCGAACTCCGAATTCGATGAATCAGCTGTCCACGCGAAGATAAGTCAAAGTTCTACAACGTTTATATGGACCACATTTCCAAAACATGGCTTGAATATATAGAAAGTTGAGGAGAAAGGAGCAACATGTGTCTTGGCTTCCGATTTTTTCCTATTTTCTTCAACTTTACTCATTGTTTCATCATTTTAGCTTGATTTCTTCACCTTTTCCTACATTTACACAAATATACGATTAGGTAGCACATGTACCAATTTATTCATCAAAATATACCAAATTGTAGACAATTAAGCGTAATAGATGTGTCTATTTCTAGTCACATCAAATACCCCCATACTTAAACTTTACTCGACTTCGAGTAAATCAGACAAAACTAAAATCTTTTTGTTTGGCTCATAGCATCATAACAAAATAACTTGTTCTCACTTTAATGCCTCAATAATTTTAATCATGCATATTAATGAAAGGCGGTGAAAAGTTAACAGTGGAACAAGTTCAATCCCTAAACATTTCGTACCCAACAAAGCAGTGAATGTGCGTGTGTGGTCATAAACAAATGTCATATGCAAATTATAGATCCAATTAATGTAAACTCACAATAGTTCAAGTCATATATAAGCTCACTTGCACACTCTTCTCCACTATCTTAGCCACTTGCAAACACAAATCAAGTAGGTCTTTATTAGCTTGTAGCTTGGCCTAGGTATTGGCTTATGAAAGAAAGGTAAGGATATATCAAGCAAGAGAGTATGATGATATGCACACTAAAAGCTTCTCTTCTTGCTTGAATTTTTCAACTTTTGTTTCAACATTTTTCTTCTTTTGTGCCTTGGCTCCCCTTGGAGTCATATTTTTATCTATTTTCTCAAGGCATCCCTTTTCTTTCATGCATTTCATTATTTTCCTTATGAAGCTCACAAACATTTTAATCATTGAATACTTAAGTGCATGTGAATGAAACACATCATACTCCCTTCAAAGGTATGGATAGAACTCATATTTAGGCTCATTAGGGAATGATGATAAGCTAGTCAAAGAATGTCGAATGGTGGTTATTTGTATGCTTAGCATACAACCATTCTTTTGCATTAAAGCTCAAACAGGGTACTAGTGATTGATTTTCTTTACATGGTAGGCTTGAAAGTTGCCTATATCACTTTCATGTTTGCAAGCAGTCTAGACATACGCCTCAAAGAGCATGTAGTTAAGTTCTACCATGTATTAGAGACTTCTTAAGACTATCACAAAGTTCACACAATCTTCACTAAGCTATGTACACTTCACAAGTCATGACAATAATGTGCTCAAAATATTCAACTACTATGTCAAAGCAAAAATTGCATTAGAGTTCAAAGTGTTCCAAAGTTAACAATTCACCTATGTTCAAAAGCATGCATGATATCAATTAGGTTTCATCATGGGCTAGTGACTCTAAGCATGTGTTCATTACTAACTATGAGCTCAAAATTTTCAAAATTTTTGATTTTTTTTGTATTTTTGTAATAGAAAAGCAATAACACACCACTAATCCCTCCCCCATACTTAAATCTTACATTGTCCCCAATGCTCATGCAAAAATACAAGAAAAGAGAAAAGTCTAACACTAAAGCAATAAAAATGAAATAAAAGGGAGAAAGGAAACTAACTCCCATTGGGTTGCCTCCCAAGCAGTGCCTCTGTTTAACGTCGGTGGCCCGACGCCAGTCCTCTCGCTTAAGGCGATGCCTATTCGTCTTGTACCTCTTGGAGGGTTTTTGTCTATGTTGCCTTCCTCCAAAGAAATCAGTTGAGGTCGATCAAGATCTACCTCATGGTATCCTTTAACTTGTTGTCCCTTATGCTCGCCTTTGGGAATCTCATTCTGCTTAGATTCCATGTTATCCACCTCGACCTCTTTTTGTTGTTCAAGTATTGATGGCCTCAGTACCATCGTTTCTAGAGTTTCTACCTCTTTGCCACTGTCCAAGGTGATGTTGTCTTCGAAAAAATACTCCCAAGGATTCATTTCGTCACAGTACTCTTTCGCCGACTCCTCTGCCACATCACATGATTCATCTAAGTATTCAACATAGCTCTCAATAGGTGTAAGGACCCCAAGCCCTTAACCCTTAATTAGTGTATTAATCATTATGTGTGGTACATGCTTTCAATATATCCAATCGGGAAACACAGATGATACTTTACCATTGAATGACAATTACAAAATTTCTTTAATATTCAACATTAAGATCATCTCTACCCACAATTAGACTCATAGATTCCCCCCATTTCCATCCCCATTACACCACTTTTCACATGATAGACTTTTATAAAAATTTGGGCAGAGTCTCCCCATAAATAGAGCCATCCCGAAATAAAAGCGTATCACAATATATAGTTCCCGGCCAGGGAAAACACATATTCAACAGAACACAGCAACACTAAGTAAATTCCAGGCCAGGGAAGACACCACACATAAGACGACATAAATGGGTCTCAACACCCACATAATACACCCATGACTCTCATATCATTAGCAATTCTACTCTAATTGCATGCAACACAAAATGAAAGAGAGAAAGGCTCATGCCTTTATATACAATCCATATACAAGCATAATCGTGCTCACATGCGAGCATCATGAATATGTATATAATCCTCAGGTGTATATAAGTACTCTATACGATACCGTGCTCCATCAAGCCCTGGTACCACGATCCTGGGAGTACATCCAATCAACAGCTCGAGCTCCACTCCAAAGCCATCGATGTACCTGTTCACCTGTCCCAACAGAGACAGCCCCCAACGGGGTGAGCATACCAATACACAAAATCTCATAATCACAATAATGAAATTCATAATTTACAACACAAGTAAATACTAATGAATTTTAAATGATACTCCCTGGATGGCAACGTCCTCATCCGGGATTCCGTGTACTGTCCCTGCTCTCACAATCATCAAACTCATCAAATCTCAAAAATCAGTAAATCAACACATTGATTTAACTCATAGCATGCCTGGTTCTCAAGTATCAATAATTAATGATTCCAAATTCATTATACATACAAATATAGATATCTCGATATCTAATACTGATTTTTCGACTTTGCTACCAATCACAGATAGCTCAAATGCCTAGCATTTATTTTACCAATTCTCCATTTCACTTAGACATCTCACATGTCTTACAATGAATACATGATTCCACGATCATTCTCAGGCATCTCAAATGCCCTACAATAGTCATATAAACCCAGTACCCCATATCTCATGTAAGGTTATACTACTCTAGTATTACGCACACTTGTGGCAGCGATGTCAAGACTAGGTCGATCCATAGTCATATCAACACATATATATATAGCCATACCCACAACCATCTAATGCAATTAAAACACATTATGCATTTCACAAATGCTCTTATATAAAGTAATGCTCGTACGTCGCACGTACCTTAAATTTCCGAAGTCCGAGCCAGACCTTGCTCGAGTTCCATGCCCCGAGGAACGATGTGCTAACACGATAAATAATTCACAATTATTTATGAACATGCAACCCATGCTCAAGCACACCCATAACCCTTAAAAAAATATTGTCAACACACGACAGTTAACCATTATCGAAAATTGCTCAATAACTCCCCACAAATTTTCGAACCTTCACAACACAAATCGAACCCAAACTAAACACCATAATCCATCTAAACATGAATTAATCGATCAACAACAAGAATCACCATCCCCTGCCAAAACCCCCCAAATTTCGAACTCAAACCCCTCAAACAGCATGAAATTCGAACCAAAATCCACAAATTCGAACACAAATCCTTAAATTTGAACACAATACCACCAAATATAGCAGGGAATAACATGAGAGGGACGAAAAAGGGGTAAGGAAGGTTACCCATACGAAGATCGGAAGGAAATCGGACGAAAATCGAAGAACCCTAGAAAAATTGGGGATCGGCGCTTTCCTGTAAAATCCGAACTCAAATCGCGACCAAACTTCGAATTGATGGTGTAGAAAGGAGCGCCTGGACGAGACGAAGCCGGCGGCGGGTCGGACGCGCTGAACGGCGGCCGGACGGCGGCGGGCGCGACGTTTGAAGCTGCGTGGGTCGAAGCAGATCGGGAAGTCGCGCGCGAGGAGAGAGAGATGGAAGTTGGGGAAAAATGGTTCCAATAATTAAAATCTCGGGTTCAACTGGTATTTATAGCAAAAATACCCCGAAATACTAATAGCCCCACAAATACATCATGATTCATTAAAAATCATCTGTTTTCAAAAATTCTCTCTCTAACTCAAAAACCCCCTACCGTTGCCCACACATAGCACCTGAGGTTCCGAGTCACACTAAAAACCCAACTCATAGGTTTTCACCGAAATGAGAATACGATCTCAACCTCGGGATCCAACGATCCCAACTACTCAAATAGACGAGCCTGGAAGGCCCAATACTTCGATTAAACTCCAAATCGCCACGTAAAACAACTTTAGGGGTTATTAACACTCCGGGATTAACATCTATAATCTCTGGTCATCACAATATCCCCCACTAAAAGAATTTCATCCTCGAAATTAGCATCGGTGTATCACATAACACCCAGGCTACACAACAACATGAAGCCATAACCTCGATTCTTGACCATATCAGAATCGTCTTAAAAATAAAAAAACGCGAGGATACTTACCTCACATCAAACTCTGAAACAAAGCGACATACCAAAACCAACACATCACTCAAGAGGCAAAACATACCTCGATGCGGTTCATTCCAAAAGTCAGTCCCTCATGACTGCAAAACAACCAATACTTACGACCGTAGATCGGACCGTCGCCTTAGTTCTAATACAACTAGTAAGAACACATCCTGAATGACACCTCAACCATGAGAACGTTGACCTCGTGTCAAACTCTGGAGTGGAATAGACTCCCAAATCCATCATAACGTCAAAGAGCGTCAGCACAACTCAACGCTAACAATCCAAAAGCAGTTATTCAACTGAAACTGCAAGGATTCGAATCGCTCCCGATTCTATCGTAGATATCATCCAATGATATCTTTATTATGACACACGATGTCTAATACACATCATTACGAGGAAGACACTAGTATACCACGATGTACACATACCAAACCTGGTCTCCACTTTCAAACCTCCTCCGTCAAATGAGCAGTCGCATCATTGCAACTCAATTTGGGCAACTCACGGCCACAGATTCACACAAAAGACATCTCACAAGATGTCCACCTCCGGATATTCCAAGGATCACATCCTGATCATAAATAAACCATCGAGACTCCACAGAGTTCAAATTCTGAAAGGACATGCAATAAACCCATTGCATCCTCAACGCTTGTGTCGACAGCGACACCCAATAAATCCGAATTCCTGCCATCCCTTGATAATCCTAGGATTTAACAATCCAAACTTGGGAAGGCTATCGCATAACTCGAAGGAAAACACCAACAATGAAACACCTCAACCCACACAAGATAATCCCTCCTCAAAGGGTGTCAACTAACTTCACGATTGTTTCTCATAATTATCGTGCCATGGGGATTCCCAATCTCAAGGTGTTCCATATCTCTCATCAGAGATTTAACCATCCAAAAGTAGCATAACTCTATGCTTGACAAAAAGGAAATCAAAAACTAGCATTCGTATACTCACCGGTATACTTGCCTAGGCATGGACATCACATGCATACTCAATGCACTTGGCTCGGGTATCTACAACATACCCCTAAGCCCCAAACACAACTGTCAATTCTGAGTCATTCCCATCCAGAGGAGGATGATAATCGACGATCAACAACACGGCGTGATTCCCAAAATCAACACCACCCGTACCAACTTACCGAATCCTTCAAAGATTCCCAAATAGGTATAATACTACCTCCTTCCCCACAAGGGAAGTGCTATCGAACTCGAGATCCACTAGTCTCGAACCACCGTTCGGAAAAACTGGATACAATAACACCCATTGCATCCCAAGTACACGGATTCCCCAGATCGAGTCAACGATGACTTGATGACTCTCTTGTTGGTACTCCAACATTATGAGCTGTCCCAGACAAGTCTCTCAAAACAATAGACGTATAAACGTTCTCATGGGGTGTCACATGCCTCAAACATCATGCTACAAAGGGACAATCAAAAGCCTGCCAAAAGTCTTCATCGTATCATCATACGATTCACCAACTCGTTCCAACGTGTAGTATCATGGCTCCAACAAGCACACTATATCATTCCCCCAATATCTGGCTAGCAGAGCGCTGTCTTCATAGGCTCATATCAAGCCCACCAACAAACCATATGTTCCATCTCGGTATGTCATACCGTACAAACCGTTAGAGTAATGGGTCATCGCCCAACATATCTCTAAATACCAAGCACTATGGACAACCCGGTGTCCTTGCTCACTTATGATGCAATCATAATCCGTTAAGACTTATCCCACACCCTCAGGGTGGGTGTAACCATGTCTACCCTACATCACAACACAAGCGAGTAGTTTCCTCAATGACTAATCTTACCACCAATCAATTGGCCCTAGCCAAACCAACGAGCATACCCAAGGGTATCATCTCTCGACAATTATTTAACTCTATAACATGATGTGGTACATTTACCGGTACAATACATCCAATACTCCACCGAGCAAACCTGCTTGGCAAAAAGGTCTCGTCAACTAGTGACCCAGACTCTATCATGTGCTCACCATCGGCACTCAAACCATACAACTAAATACATAACATAAATGTATTAGCCATCAAAACGACGCTACACGTCTACATAGAACATCCACTATGTCATTGTCATCCCGTGACGGTACCTGTCAACATATGACTTTGAAACAATATTGTCTACTCGTAACGGTATATGTCGATACACGACGTCTATAATCTAATCGTCAAACACATGACAATATATGTAAATCAACACATGATATCCACAATAGTGCTAAATAAACAGTAATATGCCATACCTCATTGCTAACAATATAGCGGCATACCTGTCTCCGTCATCCAACAGTGGTACGCAATCAGCACCCATCGCTCGTAGGTGGCGTAATCCAGCGTCATGTGCATAGCGGCATAACCCGTCGCTATAGAATCAGGGGCATAATCCCTCGTCATAGAGTCAGCGGCATAAAACTTCGCTATAGACATCTGACGGCATGAACCATCGCCCTAGATGTAGCAGAATGTACCATCGCTATGAATACCCGGCGGCATAAGCCATCGCCAATAGCATAGCGGAATGAGACATCGCTATCAATACCCGGCGGCATAAACCATCGCCAATCAATATAGCGGAATGAACCATCGCTATCAATACATCTGGCGGAATGAACCATCGCCAATCAATATAGCGGAATGAACCATCGCTATCAATACATCTGGCGGAATGAACCATCGCCAATCAATATAGCGGAATGAACCATCACTATCAATATATCCGGCGAATGAACCATCGCCAATCAATATAGCGGCATGAACCATCGCTATCAATATAGATAATGTGGTTGTTCCGGTCCTGTTATAGCAGCGGAATTTTAGGACCCCTCGCTTCGACATATAGCGGCATCATATGATATCCCTCGCTTCAACAATGACAGCGGCATGTTACCTCGCTTAGACATGACAGCGGCAAATATCATATTACCATCGCTTCATATGACAGCGGCAAGTACCTCCCTCGCTCGAATATAACAACTACCGGAACTTCCACTAGTTCCATGTGCCTGCATCCAGGTTAATACCACAGTTCACAATATAATGATCGATATCACGTTCCAGTTATAACCACAATATTCCACATTAATCACTAGAATTGTGACTGTTCCGGTCCCAATACAACAGCGGAATTTTAGGACCCCTCGCTTCGACAATGACAGCGGCATGTTACCTCGCTTAGTCATGACAGCGGCAAGTACCTCCCTCGCTCGGAGATAAAGGCTACCGGAACATTCATCAATTCTACCACAATAATCAAGCACAACAGTTGATTCCATTATCACAATATATATCACTATCATTTCACATATACCATCACATGTAAGGGTTCACTACCCACGATATACATAATCAAAGGTGTAACACGTTTTACCGTCCGAAGCCCGTACGTCTCACCTTTCCTGATTTTCCTACAAAATCAGATCCCTTAGCACATAATACATGAAGGGCCAGACATCACCATTAATGCCATCACATCTCATGCTACACGATTCCTGCAATCACACTGATTAGCAACACCACTTTTCATATCATAAAAAGCACATAAACAACTAGTTGTGTCATACAACATTAATGCCATCATGCATAAGTATGTGCTATCAATAACTTCCTAGGCCCTTAACAGCCCCAAAGAGCAACCACTGCTCTGATACCACTAATGTAAGGACCCCAAGCCCTTAACCCTTAATTAGTGTATTAATCATTATGTGTGGTACATGCTTTCAATATATCCAATCGGGAAACACAGATGATACTTTACCATTGAATGGCAATTGCAAAATTTCTTTAATATTCAACATTAAGATCATCTCTACCCACAATTAGACTCATAGATTCCGCCCATTTCCATCCCCATTACACCACTTTTCACATGATAGACTTTTATAAAAAATTGGGCAGAGTCTCCCCATAAATAGAGCCATCCCGAAATAAAAGCGCATCACAATATATAGTTCCCGGCCAGGGAAAACACATATTCAACAGAACACAGCAACACTAAGTAAATTCCCAGCCAGGGAAGACACCACACATAAGACGACATAAATGGGTCTCAACACCCACATAATACACCCATGACTCTCATATCATTAGCAATTCTACTCTAATTGCATGCAACACAAAATGAAAGAGAGAAAGGCTCATGCCTTTATATACAATCCATATACAAGCATAATCGTGCTCACATGCGAGCATCATGAATATGTATATAATCCTCAGGTGTATATAAGTACTCTATACGATACCGTGCTCCATCAAGCCCTGGTACCACGATCCTGGGAGTACATCCAATCAACAGCTTGAGCTCAACTCCAAAGCCATCGATGTACCTGTTCATCTGTCCCAACAGAGACAGCCCCCAACGGGGTGAGCATACCAATACACAAAATCACATAATCACAATAATGAAATTCATAATTTACAACACAAGTAAATACTAATGAATTTTAAATGATACTCCCTGGATGGCAACGTCCTCATCCGGGATTCCGTGTACTGTCCCTGTTCTCACAATCATCAAACTCATCAAATCTCAAAAATCAGTAAATCAACACATTGATTTAACTCATAGCATGCCTGGTTCTCAAGTATCAATAATTAATGATTCCAAATTCATTATACATACAAATATAGATATCTCGATATCTAATACTGATTTTTCGACTTTGCTACCAATCACAGATAGCTCAAATGCCTAGCATTTATTTTACCAATTCTCCATTTCACTTAGACATCTCACATGTCTTACAATGAATACATGATTCCACGATCATTCTCAGGCATCTCAAATTCCCTACAATAGTCATATAAACCCAGTACCCCATATCTCATGTAAGGTTATACTACTCTAGTATTACGCACACTTGTGGCAGCGATGTCAAGACTAGGTCGATCCATAGTCATATCAACACATATATATATATAGCCATACCCACAACCATCTAATGCAATTAAAACACATTATGCATTTCACAAATGCTCTTATATAAAGTAATGCTCGTACGTCGCACGTACCTTAAATTTCCGAAGTCCGAGCCAGACCTTGCTCGAGTTCCATGCCCCGAGGAACGATGTGCTAACACGATAAATAATTCACAATTATTTATGAACATGCAACCCATGCTCAAGCACACCCATAACCCTTAAAAAAATATTGTCAACACACGACAATTAACCATTATCGAAAATTGCTCAATAACTCCCCACAAATTTTCGAACCTTCACAACACAAATCGAACCCAAACTAAACACCATAATTCATCTAAACATGAATTAATCGATCAACAACAAGAATCATCATCCCCTGCCAAAAACCCCCAAATTTCGAACTCAAACCCCTCAAACAACATGAAATTCGAACAAAAATCCACAAATTCGAACACAAATCCTTAAATTCGAACACAATACCACCAAATATAGCAGGGAATAACATGAGAGGGACGAAAAAGGGGTAAGGAAGGTTACCCATACGAAGATCGGAAGGAAATCGGACGAAATCGAAGAACCCTAGAAAAATTGGGGATCGGCGCTTTCCTATAAAATCCGAACTCAAATCGCGACCAAACTTCGAATTGATGGTGTAGAAAGGAGCGCCTGGACGAGACGAAGCCAGCGGCGGGCGCGGCGTTTGAAGCTGCGTGGGTCGAAGCAGATCGGGAAGTCGCGCGCGAGGAGAGAGAGAGGGAAGGTGGGGAAAAATGGTTCCAATAATTAACATCTCGGGTTCAACTGGTATTTATAGCAAAAATACCCCGAAATACTAATAGCCCCACAAATACATCATGATTCATTAAAAATCATCTGTTTTCAAAAATTCTCTCTCTAACTCAAAAACCCCCTACCGGTGCCCACACAAAGCACCCGAGGTTCCGAGTCACACTAAAAACCCAACTCATTTCACCGAAATGAGAATACGATCTCAACCTTGGGATCCAACGATCCCAACTACTCAAATAGACGAGCCCGGAAGGCCCAATACTTCGATTAAACTCCAAATCGCCACGTAAAACAACTTTAGGGGTTATTAACACTCCGGGATTAACATCTATAATCTCTGGTCATCACAATAGGAAACATACCTTGCGGAGTTGTAGGATGTACAAACTCCTTCTCTTCTATTGGCATATGTGTCGCCTTTTCTAGCTCGGGTGGCATCAGTACCACCTTCTCCATAGTCTCCTCTTCTTCATCACTCCATGATTAGAATGCAATCATGGTCTCCTTTTGTGCTGCTATCCGATCGGCCGATCTTATTAGTTGCTCCATTTGGTTACCCAAATTCTGAATGCTAGCTTTGAATTCCTGTTGAAATCGCAAAGTACTATCATTAAGTGTTGAAACAAGATCCTCTAAAGACTCACCAGGGGTATGGTATTGAGGTTGTTGCGGCCATGACGGATATTGCGGTATGTATGGCGGTAGATAGGACTGCATGTAAGGTGGAGGTGGGCTCATCCATTGATTGTCATAGTTGAGATTGGGATGATCACTCCAACTTGAGTTGTATGCACTTTGTCCAATCCCTACGCCAAGTTGTTGCACAAGATACTCCAACTCGTCTAGCTGCTTATAGTCCTCCATGAAAAGATCCGATTTTTCAGAAATCAACCTGTAAGCACGAACAAATAAGAGTAGCGGTGGGGGGAAAGAAAGAAAGAAAAAGAAAGAGAAAGGAAGAAAAAAAAACAAAAAATATTAACACAAAAATATACAACACCTCCCCGGCAACGGCGCCAAAATTTGGTGTGCGTTTGTCGTGTACGCCCAAATTAACCCCACTCAATCCTCAAGATTGATAACAATAATGTAGTAGTGTGAGTAGGGATCGATCCCACGAGGAGGTGTGAATTCTTGTGTTAATGAAAATCAAAACAAAACAATAAATTAAAGATGGGGTTGTAATTGAATTATACTAATTAAAATTAAAAACTAACGATTAAACTAATGAAAGCGATTCTTGGTATCGGTCGACTCTTCCTTGGAATTATCATCTATTTCATCGATTCACAAAAGACTCAAATTTTCATATGAATATTCATCGTTGGACGTTTAATCCAATAATCAAAGTCTTATCTCACCTAACGTTTAGTTAAGTAGCCCAAGCATTCTAGTTTAACCCTTATCAAACAATCAATCAAAATACAAGCGATTAAGATTTAAATCGATGATAGCATATGAACTAGTGAGATCGATGAAGCTAAACAACATAATCCAAGCGTCTATGTTTAATCTAGTCAAGTGTTCTTCCTAAGAATTTAACAAACTCACAAGCGAAAATTCATCAATCTTAGTTTGCTTCCTAAATTAGAGGGATCAAACGATTCCGTATTTGATATCTAATTTAGCATTAGATTGCATGCAAGTTATTAGGTTGTCAATCCAATAAACAAACACAACAATCATTTCAATAAAATCAGAAAAAATCTTGATACTCAATAAAATTGATAATTAAAGCGTAAGAATCTCCTCAAGATAAATAAAATCCAAGGATTTGTCTTTCTCAACCAAAAATTAAAACTAGCTAGACATAATCTAAGATAAAGCAATAAATAAAAATAAAGGAAAGAAGACTAATCCGATCTCCGCTCGTCGAGGTGTCAATCCCGTCTTCGCTTTGATCTTCGTAGCGTTCTTCAACTAAATTGAAAAAAAATATATAAAACTAGTCTAAAACTATTCTACCTACTCTCTAGATGTTTCAAAGGTCTGAATTTCGAGGGATATGTGTAGGGAGGCTGATGGAGTAGGTTAAAATCCATGTGGGAAGGAAAGAAATCAAGTCTCTACACTTTCCAAAACTCTGCTGGCGTAGCTACGCCTGAAAATGGCGTAAAGACGCCTGATGAGGTGTCAAAATTATGGATTCCCGCATTTCTGGCGTATTTACGCCTCCAAATGGCGTAGCTACGCCTACACATGCCGTAGCGTTGGCGTAATTACGCCTGATAATGGCGTAATTACGCATGTCTTCTATTTTTCTGCCGAGTTTCGTATTTTGGCCGTAACTTTCTCGTCCAAACTCCGAATTCGATGAATCAGCTGTCCACGTGAAGACAAGTCAAAGTTATACAACTTTTATATGGACCAAATTTCCAAAACATGGCTCAAATATATAGAAAGTTGAGGAGAAAGGAGCAACATGTGTCTTGGCTTCCGGTTTTTTCCTCTTTTCTTCAACTTTACTCCTTCTTTCATCATTTTAGCTTGATTTCTTCACCTTTTCCTACATTTACACAAATATACGATTAGGTAGCACATGTATCAATTTATCCATCAAAATATACCAAATCGTAGACAATTAAGCACAATAGATGTGTCTATTTCTAGTCACATCAAATACCCCCATACTTAAACTTTACTCGACCTCGAGTAAATCAGACAAAACTAAAATCTTTTTGTTTGGCTCATAGCATCATAACAAAATAACTTGTTCTCACTTTAATGCCTCAATAATTTTAAACATGCATATTAATGAAAGGCGGTGAAAAGTTAACAGTGGAACAAGTTCAATCCCTAAACATTTCGTACCCAACAAAGCAGTGAATGTGCGTGTGTGGTCATCAACAAATGTCATATGCAAATTATAGATCCAATTAATGTAAACTCACAATAGTTCAAGTCATATATAAGCTCACTTGCACACTCTTCTCCACTATCTAGCCACTTGCAAACACAAATCAAGTAGGTCTTTATTAGCTTGTAGCTTGGCCTAGGTATTGGCTTATGAAAGAAAGGTAAGGATATATCAAGCAAGAGAGTATGATGATATACACACTAAAAGCTTCTCTTCTTGCTTGAATTTTTCAACTTTTGTTTCAACATTTTTCTTCTTTTGTGCCTTGGCTCCCCTTGAGTCATATTTTTATCTATTTTCTCAAGGCATCCCTTTTCTTTCATGCATTTCATTATTTTCCTTATGAAGCTCACAAACATTTTAATCATTGAATACTTAAGTGCATGTGAATGAAACACATCATACTTCCTTCAAAGGTATGGATAGAACTCATATTTAGTCTCATTAGGGAAGGATGATAAGCTAGTCAAAGAATGTCGAATGGTGGTTATTTGTATGCTTAGCATACAACCATTCTTTTGCATTAAAGCTCAAACAGGTACTAGTGATTGATTTTCTTTACATCGTAGGCTTGAAAGGCTCAAACGCATCAAAAATTGCCTATATCACTTTCATGTTTGCAAGCAGTCTAGACATACGCCTCAAAGAGCATGTAGTTAAGTTCTAGCATGTATTAGAGACTTCTTAAGACTATCACAAAGTTCACACAATCTTCACTAAGCTATGCACACTTACAAGTCATGACAATAATGTGCTCAAAATATTCAACAATGTCAAAGCAAAATTTTCATTAGAGTTCAAAATGTTCCAAAGTTAACAATTCACCTATGTTCAAAAGCATGCATGATATCAATTAGGTTTCATCATGGGCTAGTGACTCTAAGCATGTGTTCATTACTAACTATGAGCTCAAAATTTTCAAAATTTTCGATTTTTTTGTATTTTTGTAATAGAAAAGCAATAACACACCACTAATCCCTCCCCCCATACTTAAATCTTACATTGTCCCCAATGTAAGGCAAAAATACAAGAAAAGAGAAAAGTCTAACTACTAAAGCAATAAAAATGAAAATAAAAGCGAGAAAGGAAACTAACTCCCATTGGGTTGCCTCCCAAGCAGCGCCTCTGTTTAACGTCGGTGGCCCGACGCCAGTCCTCTCGCTTAAGGCGATGCTTATTCGCCTTGCACCTCTTGGAGGGTTTTTGTCTTTTCACTATGTCGCCTTCCTCCAAAGAAATCAGTTGAGGTCGATCAAGATCTACCTCATGGTATCCTTTAACTTGTTGTCCCTTATGCTCGCCTTTGGGAATCTCATTCTGCTTAGATTCCTTGTTATCCACCTCGACCTCTTTTTGTTGTTCAAGTATTTATGGCCTCAGTACCATCGTTTCTAGAGTTTCTACCTCTTTGCCACTGTCCAAGGTGATGTTGTCTTTTAAAAAATAGTCCCAAGGATTCATTTCGTCACAGTACTCTTTCGCCGACTCCTCTGCCACATCACATGATTCATCTAAGTATTCAACATAGCTCTCAATAGGAAACATACCTTGCGGAGTTGTAGGATGTACAAACTCCTTCTCTTCTTTTGGCTTATGTGTCGCCTTTTCTAGCTCGGGTGGCATCAGTACCACCTTCTCCATAGTCTCCTCTTCTTCATCACTCCATGATTCGAATGCAATCATGGTCTCCTTTTGTGCTGCTATCCGATCGGCCGATCTTATTAGTTGCTCCATTTGGTTACCCAAATTCCGAGTGCTATCTTTGAATTCCTGTTGTAATTGCAAAGTACTATCATTAAGTGTTGAAACAAGATCCTCTAAAGACTCACCAGGGGTATGGTATTGAGGTTGTTGCCGCCATGGCGGATATTGCGGTATGTATGGCAGTAGATAGGACTGCATGTAAGGTGGAGGTGGGCTCATCCATTGATTGTCATAGTTGAGATTGGGATGATCACTCCAACATGAGTTGTATGCACTTTGTCCAATCCCTACGCCAAGTTGTTGCACAAGATACTCCAACTCGTCTAGCCGCTTATAGTCCTCCATGAAAAGATCCTATTTTTCAGAAATCAACCTGTAAGCACGAACAAATAAGAGTAGCGGTGGGGGGAAAGAAAGAAAGAAAAAGAAAGAGAAAGGAAGAAAAAAAAAACAGAAAATATTAACACAAAAATATACAACGCCTCCCCGGCAACGGCGCCAAAATTTGGTGTGCGTTTGTCGTGTACGCCCAAATTAACCCCACTCAATCCTCAAGATTGATAACAATAATGTAGTAGTGTGAGTATGGATCGATCCCACGAGGAGGTGTGAATTCTTGTGTTAATGAAAATCAAAACAAAACAATAAATTAAGATGGGGTTGTGAGTGAATTATACTAATTAAAACTAAAAACTAACGATTAAACTAATGAAAGCGATTCTTGGTATCAGTCGACTCTTCCTTGTCTATTTCATCGATTCACAAAAGACTCAATTTTTCATATGAATATTCATCCTTGGACGTTTAATCCAATAATCAAAGTCTTATCTCACCTTACGTTTAGTTAAGTAGCCCAAGCGTTCTAGTTTAACCCTTATCAAACAATCAATCAAAATACAAGCGATTAAGATTTAAATCGATGATAGCATATGAACTAGTGAGATCGATGAAGCTAAACAAAATAATCCAAGCATCTATGTTTAATTTAGTCAAGTGTTCTTCCTAAGAATTTAACAAACTCACAAGCGAAAATTCATCAATCTTAGTTGCTTCCTAAATTAGAGGGATCAAACGATTCCGTATTTGATATCTAATTTAGCATTAGATTGCATGCAAGTTATTAGGTTGTCAATCCAATAAACAAACACAATAAGCATATCAATAAAATCAGAAAAACTCTTGTTACTCAATAAAATTGATAATTAAAGCGTAAGAATCTCCCCAAGATAAATAAAATCCAAGGATTTGTCTTCCTCAACCAAAAATTAAAACTAGCTAGACATAATCTAAGATAAAGCAATAAATATAAAATAAAGGAAAGAAAACTAATCCGATCTCCGCTCGTCGAGGTGTCAATCCCGTCTTCGCTTCGATCTTCGTAGCGTTCTTCAACTAAATTGAAAAGAAAAATATAAAACTAGTCTAAAAATATTCTACCTACTCTCTAGATGTTTCAAAGGTCTGAATTTCGAGGGATATATGTAGGGAGGCTGATGGAGTAGGTTAAAATCCATGTGGGGAGGAAAGAAATCAAGTCTTTACACTTTCCAAAACTCTGCTGGCGTAGCTACGCCTGAAAATGGCGTAAAGACGCCTGATGACATGTCAAAATTATGGATTCCCACTTTTCTGGCGTATTTACGCCTCCAAATGGCGTAGCTACACCTACACATGCCGTAGCGTTGGCGTAATTACGCCTGATAATGGCGTAATTACGCATGTCTTCTATTTTTCTGGCGAGTTTTGTATTTTGGCCGTAACGTTCTCGTCCAAACTCCGAATTCAATGAATCAGCTGTCCATGCGAAGATAAATCAAAGTTCTACAACTTTTATATGGACCACATTTCCAAAACATGGCTTGAATATATAGAAAGTGGAGGAGAAAGGAGCAACATGTGTCTTGGCTTCCGGTTTTTTCCTATTTTCTTCAACTTTACTCATTCTTTCATCATTTTAGCTTGATTTCTTCACCTTTTCCTACATTTACACAAATATACGATTAGGTAGCACATGTATCAATTTATCCATCAAAATATACCAAATCGTAGACAATTAGGCGCAATAGATGTGTCTATTTCTAGTCACATCACTTCTCGTACGTCTTACAAATAATGCAAAGCCATCACCCGGTCCACCACCAGTAATGCTTACCATAGTTGATTCACAATCAACTCGCAACCGATACTAACTGTTCCCACCACAGTATTGTTCCGAATCTCTCCAAGAGATACTATCGATATAGTAGTGTTATCAAACTAACTAAACACACAACTCCGGTTAAGTCTCACCATTGCATCCTTATTGCAAGAATTATCCATTAGAGGTAACAATAACCTGTTAACCCTCTCATTGGTACTCCCGGCCAAGTCGAACTGAAAGCTCCCTTGAGGTATCTCCCACCTCTACTCAAAGGCATTATAGTAACTACACGAGTCCACTATAACCTTTAATTGTATCATCGTACGATTCACCACACTCGGCTCCGATAAGCAGTATATCGGCTACAATAAGCTCAATATATCACTGCAACAATAAATCACCATGCCTGACTAGCAACTCGCAGCCTACTAAATATTGAGATTTTGGTTATTTTGTGGGATTTTTGATATTGGACTATAAATTGGCATCTAATTGTGTTGTGCAGTTGTGTAGAGCCGCCCCAGGTGGCAACACAACGCAGGGGATAATGTCCTGCAACACTCTATATTTTGGAAAGGTACGTAGAGAGATGTACGGGCACCCAACGGTAACATGCATTTTATATACATATTGGATTGTGCATTGTGGATGCAAGTATATATTGGATTGTGTATCGTGGATGTAAATACATGTTGAATTATGCATTGTGATTGCATATATGTATGTTGGATACTTGGTGCATATCCCATGAGTCATGGTTATATTCGAGTGATGATTTTAAATGCTTTGCCGTTGTCATTTGAATCGATGATAGAATACTTGCCGCCGTCATATCGTAGCGAGGAAAGAGTATTTGCCGCTAAAATGTTGAAGCGAGGGTAAATGTCGCATGTCACATTTAAAGCTAGGTTATTTGATGCCACCGATATGTCGAAGCGAGGGGTACTAGTGCCGCGGTCATGACAAGCGAGGTGCATTAAAATACACTGTTATAACTTGACTAGGGATTGGTTATTGGTATTAATGGAACGGTGATATGTCATGACATTTGTGAAACCGTAATATAATCCATTGATTATAATTATGAGTTATGGTACATGGACAACCAAAGGGAGCGTTTTAAATGCATTGTAATATAGGAAGTGATTTGTATTTATGGTTTATGCATTTACTCATTATAATCTTATTGTGATGAACATGGATTATTATATGCTCATGGTTTGGGGTTGTTTCTGTAGGTACATTTTGGCATGAAGGGCTAAGGAGCGGGTTGATGCAGTGAGCTCGTGAGGAGTGCTTTTGGTATAGGAGGACAAGATTCTTTTGTATAGTCTCTACTCTAGGAGTAGTGTAAAGTTATAGTATTAACATTCATTTACTGGGAATGAAATTAATCCTTGGAAATTTTATTTTGGCACTGTAATCCTATTAGCTCGAGACATCAACATGAACCTTATACTCTGAATTATGCATGCTTAGCTCTTCTTATGCCTTTAATCCGCACTTAAGGTAGCGAGGCCTTACAATTACTGGGTAATTCGATATCATCTCTGTGTTAGGATTGTTGAATCCTAGGGTACACGAGGGATGGCCATGATTGGATTTGTTGGGTGTTGTTGTCGACACAGGTGGTGAGAATGCAATCAATTTTTCTTGCATCCCTCTATGGAAACTTGAGGCATTGTGGAATATCGATGGTGTGTTTGGACCGATATGTGAATTCTTGGAACATGACATATTTTTGACTTGGTAAAATAACTCCGATAATATTTTTAAAATATTTTATTAAAATGAGGAATTAAATATTTTGGTACAACAGTGGGTATAAATCCCAGGTATAGACTATAAATTTAATATTTCGGTACCGATGACACCCTGATGTAGACATGACCACGGTTCGTGAACCGCCGGTTTGACGGTTCAAAAGAGCTCGACCCTTAACCTTTGTGGGGTCCTCATTACTTAATCCATTATGTCTTATGTTAACATACATATGTGAGTCTGAATTAAGTAATAACATACACTGATTAAGAGTATCACACTAATAGTTTAGTGGTTACAAGGTTATAAAAACCTAACCAACTATACATCACATGTATCACATGTACAATTAACAACCTAATCCAAGATAACTCCTAAGCAGTGGTTCAGCTCGCAGCGGAAAATGACTCACATCCCGTCTTCCCACGTCTATGAGTCCCTACAGAAACATTCACAAAACGTGAGTATAGACAACAACTATCTCAGTGCAATATCAAAAAAAATACATGAATGATAAAGCACAATAACAAACATCAAATGTGAATGCTCTGTATCATGCATCAACAAATGCATTATGTCATGACATGTCTCAACAATCACCCTATTATCACGAGCCCCATATGATATGCCTATTCAGCTCAATATGTCAGTGGAACCACATCACATCTTCATATTAGCAGCACATATCATAGTACCATACTCATCTGTGATAATAGCCAGAGCATATACCCAAAAACCGGCGTATATCTCTATATAGCATAACCGAGCATATACCCAAACCAGGCGTATATCTCAAATATATAACCGAGCATATACCCAAACCAGGCGTATATCTCAAATACATAACCGAGCATATACCCAAACCAGGCGTATATCTCAAATACATAACCGAGCATATACCCAAACCAGGCGTATATCTCTCAAATACATAATATCCATGAATGTACAGGCATAT
This sequence comes from Haberlea rhodopensis, assembly GCA_907163345.1. Taxonomy (NCBI): domain Eukaryota; kingdom Viridiplantae; phylum Streptophyta; class Magnoliopsida; order Lamiales; family Gesneriaceae; genus Haberlea; species Haberlea rhodopensis. The sequence goes on from CAJQUN010000242.1 coordinate 357,074, forward strand.
GATACTACCAATCATATGATACTAACATAACACAATTCATATGATATCAATCTCATAACATCATCATCACATCATATCTATACTCCGTACGTCAACACGTACCTGTAAAGCGACACAAACCAGATAAATCAGGCGTTGATGACTGATTGCCTCTTTGCCCTGTCCCCTGTGATGATGTTACAACAATACCAACAATATCATGTTAAAAGAGGTTGAACTATTCATTTTCACAATAAAATAATGTTGTTCAACATTTAAGTCTACCGACCGATCGGTCACTCTAGCGATCGATCGGTCCAAACAAACAACCCTAGCGATCGGTCGGTCAGAAGCTAGCGATCGATCGCTCAAATGTTTGAATTTCTCAAAAATGCTATGGCATTTTAACGATCGCTCGGTCGCTTTCAGCGATCGATCGGTACATGAACCGCCTTACTTCCCCTGTTTCTACCGATCGATCGGTACGATCCTAGCGATCGATCGGTCGACAACTGATTTTTAAAACCATGGCGATTTTTTAATGCTTATCTTCATGGTTCTCAATCTACACCTCAAGTTAAACCATCAAAACTTGATCACTAGATAAACTAGCATCATATAACCATATTTCCATCATTTATACTTCAAATGATTACATGAAAACTCATAGCAATTCATATGATTAACTTCACATGCTTCAAGTTTGACATATTAAGCACATATGTCCATGAACTATGATACCAAAGCATAGAAATCTACTTTCCTTACCAAATTATATCTTTGCTTGATGTTCTTGCCAAGCCAACTCCCACAACAAACCCCAAGAGGATGAGAGAAAATGTGTAGAGATTACTAGGTGACTTATGGTGTATTGTGTGAATTAAATCTGATTATGTTGATATATAACCAAATTGTCACATGTAACTCAAATGAAATTCACATGCACATGCTAATGCACTTGCAACTCAAATACACATGCTAATGCACCTTCAAATGCATACAAATGTACTCCAAGTTCATATCCCACTACACAATTCATATCTCTTCCTTCTCTTGCATATAACATCATCTATATGTCAAGACTATACATATCTTTTATGTTTCTTGTTTATGTTACCTCATAGTAATTTATTCTTTTATTACCTCGATCATCACTCGGTTCCACCCGAACCTGAGTCCACATCATACTGTAATTAATCATAATTACGCCATAATCAGATAACACGTGTATAAAGCAAATCGAGGCATTACAATTCTCCCCCACTCATTGAATTTCGTCCTCGAAATTCCATATTCAACATATGAATCTCATATATCATATGAATCACATACAGAAAGCCATAAGCTTCAACCCTATTAGCAATACTACAAGGAATAATAACATAGTGGCAAATAAGCTTTGCACAAACATGCCTTATAAATGCAACATTATTTGCCTGCTGGAACAAATAATCAAAAGTAAATCTGCTACATACTCAACATGCTCAACTAGCAGATACTTACCAGACCAGCAGTATAAGAAACCAATACAGAAAGCCATAAGCTTCAACCCTATTAGCAATACTACAAGGAATAATAACATAGTGGCAAATAAGCTTTGCACAAACATGCCTTATAAATGCAACATTATTTACCTGCTGGAACAAATAATGAAAAGTAAATCTGCTACATACTCAACATGCTCAACTAGCAGATACTTACCAGACCAGCAGTATAAGAAACCAAAAGAAAACATACCAGACATGCATTTTGGATTCTACTGCATACTCATGTTCTCGCATAACAACTTGTTACCATTCGCTTTTGTCCACGTAGCCATATGTTCACAACACTTTACACCAGCCGGCATAGATAGTATGTCTGCATCGTTGTATTCTCATCAACAGTTAAACCTTTCACTAGTATCAGTGAACACGCATATACATATCCTGTTATACACAACAGTATCCATCAAACTGACTTGATCTTATACAACTCATTTTACCGGTGGGTTCCCTTAACCAAGTCACTGCCACATACCAATGATTCCCAATGGAGCATCCGTTTGTCTAATACATCCATACCTCCGTGGACAACTAGTCACCACATTGTAATACAGTCAATGGTTCAAATCATGGTATTACGCCTTTTCCATACACATTCACATTATGCCACACTTTAGAAACACAGCAACACACATACCCGCGTTGTGTATTGTATAACGGTTTAGAATGTTTCCATCCGTCTGTACTCCTGTGTAAACTTACGCAGAACATCGAGATCAGCAAGATACTCTAAACTAAGTACCTCGATTCTTGTCACATGCAGATTCTACGCATCCAAATGTGCACAGAGCCATCTCTGCTCGCACATTTCACCAAGTGATATTATAGTATGTAATTACACAATGTGATAGATACAACAAATCCATCTATCATTTGCATACTAATCTCCCACGCCAGACTTCTCAGTCTTGATTAAACAGTGAACACAATACCAGTCCAGAATAAACACTGGACACCAACTTGTCCAAACCACAAAAAGTAATCCACATCACACTTAGATGTCATCAATGTATACTGTACACCAAAGCTAGGTACAATACATATGTCCATATGATTATATGGTTATCTCACCCAATGACTATGTTCTCATAGTATCTATCCACACCATTTGCGTGGTTCAATATTCCCTGTCCTTACCCCTGTACCGGAATTGTCATTCTTTGTATCAACTGTTCCCCCAAGACTACCATCTTGAGTATGACAAGCTTTTACAACGAGACATTACTTTCTATTCACTGTTCCCTGTAATGATCAACACAAAATATCATGTAGCAATGGAAACCAACATGTTTTCCAACCGACACGTTTTCCCCGCATGTGTAATGCACTGGCTACATGTAGTATGCCAACAAGTCCCACATATCAAAGGTACCTGATAACCCATTCCGTTCTGCTTTAAGAACCTATCCATACGGATTATCATATCACCCGGATAGATCATACAATCGAAGATATCACCCGACTATATCACATGATCAAATATATCACTCAGATATATCACATGATCGAATATAGTACATACTCGAAATCAACAGTTGTTTACCTCGCCATATTCATTACTAAACACGATTGCTCCCAGTAAATCGTTATCACCTCTGGTTCATGCAGGAATAACCAAGCCAACCATATATAGAAGGTAACAAATTCCAACTCAACTGCACTCACACAATCCACACACTATTGTTGACATGAATGATAATCAAATTACCATATTACTCATGGTCATTCTAACATTATGACTCTGCAATTGGATTCAAAGGAATTGCCATATCATATAGCATTGCCAATGATACCTTCACAATACTGTAACCGTATTATGTTCCTAGTACACTTTCCGTGTACAATCAAAGGATATCATATCAGAATATTCAAGTACAACCATATAGCAAAAATAACAGTCACCATCTGGTATACATCAAATCAGTCTCATAGTGGTCGTACCACTATAACAAGACACAAACTTCAATGCCATACACATATGTGTACGAACAAGCTCAAGAGATAATTCCATTCCTGGACAAATCAAGTCCCATCACACTACTTCATACGTGTGAATTTCTTCATCCGTCTCATAACCATCTGCTTGTAATCAACCATCATCTGGTTTCAATAGTCATCAACCATCACATGTTACATGGTTTCGTATATCAACCATACTGTTTCCTCATGAAACATATTCGCAGACTGTCCATCAATAGATATCAACCCAACATCTATCGAGCACAAAATGAAAACCAATCAACCATGCAAACCAATCGCATGACGAGGTCGGCATATCAAAATTACGATCCCATCAGTCATACATCTCCCATCCTGACTCAAGAATATGTGAATATCATGTCAAACACATAGTACCATCACAACACAACGAAAACTCTGATTGCATCAGCACTACAGTCGCAATGTACAAGCAATCTACGGAAACTCAAACATCCTTATCAATCTGGATAACTTGGACATTCAACATCATCTTTGTGAACCATACATCATAGCCACCAAGCTATGCTATCAGACAATAGTTCACATTCAATACTTACCGGATACTCACATTGCCAACCAATCTCTGTTGGTCTCACATTGCCAACCACTCTCTGTTGGTCTCACGTGTACAGATCACTACTGTCATGCAATAATCCAAAAGATACAAGATGTCATATACAGTTCCACTAAAGAACCAATTTACGGATGTAACTCATGACGTCCTTTTCTGTATCCAGAAGTCATACAAACATCCAATGCTCTCAGCAACAACATCGATACTCACACTCTGTTCAAAGCAGACCAACCAATTTCAACTTCATCAATACAGTTCACAAACATAGAACTAGCTGTTCATATGCAACATCCCATACACAACTGTATGCACTTGAGGTATCTCGTGTCAATCAAAGACACCCATGGCTGCCACACATACCACATACATAGAGTCTCATACGGACAACTTGATAGCTCGGACGGAATTCACATCAAAATAATGATATCCATTCCCATCTGTACTATACACTAACCCGATATAAGACATGGCCACATAGCACAATGTATGTCCCAGTACAGTCATCACAAAGATCACCTGTGCAGGCATCACAGCAATCTTTGCCGGTGATCATTGCATCACTGCAATCTCCGTCAGTACTCATTTTCTTTCAGTCTGAAAGACTTCCATGCTCAATTCCATATGATACAACAAGAACGAACACAAAAAGCTAAGACACAGAAAGGATCAAACAGTCTGTGAACCAGTCACCAAAACACGAGTGACTCAACGACATAATAGTCTAACAGTTAACTCACAGTTACTGTGATTGTACTGCTCCATCAATACGCCTCAGTGTTACTATCATTGAACTCTCCCAATTTCATGTTCCTGGTCACCTCCATGACAACAAACATAGAGCTCAACACACACATACACACCGGAGAACCATACACAGATGATACCCTGACAAGATAATCATCACCACGATGATCTCACAAATCACCAATTCCCGCTGTGGAATACAATAATAAAGAATACGATTATTGTACACAAATCTCACATTCGCTACATGTACCATCTGAGTACCACAAGTAACCCATGTCTGCATCATCTCCCAATGTAAACACACTGTGTCAACCTTTACCATCCACAAATCAAGAGCAAAGTATTACATTCCCATTCAGGCCATACATGTCGAACTGACAATGCAACCACAGATTGCAATATCAAGCATGCCCTTGAACTAGATACAGTGATCAATAACCTGTATCGTCACTTCCATTCACACATCATGTGTCAGCGGCCAGTCCATCATTAGGTCTGATACACAATCTCATACAGGCTGACTTTGCACATGGAGCTGATACCAGGCTTTGCTTTTCACTCTCCAACCATTGTACAACTTACTCCTCCAATTCGGTATCGACCTATATACCATTACCACGAAATCAGTGGAATAGCTCCCGCGAAACATATCATGTTTCCCCAGCCAATGGATAGTACAGAAACCCAGTATACCAATCATGAGTACACCCACAACATCACTTATGCCATGCATAAGAATTCATACCAAGTCCTACTATCATCCTGCAAAACAAGGGTTAACAATAACAGATACAAATACAAAGCATGTTCCCAGACACTATATCATCAGTATCACATGCCTGTAAGTGATTAGGTAACTCCCTAACTCACTTCCTCTACCCTTGTTCATCCCGTTCTCGAACCACTGCTCTGATACCACTAATGTGGGGTCCTCGTTACTTAATCCATTATGTCTTATGTTAACATACATATGTGAGTCTGAATTAAGTAATAACATACACTGATTAAGAGTATCACACTAATAGTTTAGTGGTTACAAGGTTATAAAAACCTAACCAACTATACATCACATGTATCACATGTACAATTAACAACCTAATCCAAGATAACTCCTAAGCAGTGGTTCAGCTCGCAGGGGAAAATGACTCACATCCCGTCTTCCCACGTCTATGAGTCCCTACAGAAACATTCACAAAACGTGAGTATAGACAACAACTATCTCAGTGCAATATCAAAACAAATACATGAATGATAAAGCACAATAACAAACATCAAATGTGAATGCTCTGTATCATGCATCAACAAATGCATTATGTCATGACATGTCTCAACAATCACCCTATTATCACGAGCCCCATATGATATGCCTATTCAGCTCAATATGTCAGTGGAACCACATCACATCTTCATATTAGCAGCACATATCATAGTACCATACTCATCTGTGATAATAGCCAGAGCATATACCCAAAAATCGGCGTATATCTCTATATAGCATAACCGAGCATATACCCAAACCAGGCGTATATCTCAAATATATAACCGAGCATATACCCAAACCAGCCGTATATCTCAAATACATAACCGAGCCATTACCCAAACCAGACGTGTATCTCAAATACATAACCGAGCATATACCCAAACCAGGCGTATATCTCTCAAATACATAATATCCATGAATGTACAGGCATATGATACTACCAATCATATGATACTAACATAACACAATTCATATGATATCAATCTCATAACATCATCATCACATCATATCTATACTCCGTACGTCAACACGTACCTGTAAAGCGACACAAACCAGATAAATCAGGCGTTGATGGCTGATTGCCTCTTTACCCTGTCCCCTGTGATGATGTTACAACAATACCAACAATATCATGTTAAAAGAGTTGAACTATTCATTTTCACAATAAAATAATGTTGTTCAACATTTAAGTCTACCGATCGATCGGTCACTCTGGCGATCGATCGGTCCAAACAAACAACCCTAGCGATCGGTCGGTCAGAAGCTAGCGATCGATCGCTCAAATGTTTGAATTTCTCAAAAATGCTACGGCATTTCACCGATCGATCGTTCGCTTTCAGCGATCGATCGGTACATGAACCGCCTTACTTCCCCTGTTTCTACCGATCGATCGGTACGATCCTAGCGATCGATCGGTCGACAACTGATTTTTAAAACCATGGCGATTTTTTAATGCTTATCTTCATGGTTCTCAATCTACACCTCAAGTTAAACCATCAAAACTTGATCACTAGATATACTAGCATCATATAACCATATTTCCATCATTTATACTTCAAATGCTTACATGAAAACTCATAGCAATTCATATGAAAGAATTAACTTCACATGCTTCAAGTTTGACATATTAAGCACATATGTCCATGAACTATGATACCAAAGCATAGAAATCTACTTTCCTTACCAAAGTATATCTTTGCTTGATGTTCTTGCCAAGCCAACTCCCACGACAAACCCCAAGAGGATGAGAGAAAATGTGTAGAGATTACTAGGTGACTTACGGTGTATTGTGTGAATTAAATCTGATTATGTTGATATATAACCGAATTGTCACATGTAACTCAAATGAAATTCACATGCACATGCTAATGCACTTGCAACTCAAATACACATGCTAATGCACCTTCAAATGCATACAAATGTACTCCAAGTTCATATCCCACTACACAATTCATATCTCTTCCTTCTCTTGCATATAACATCATCCATATGTCAAGACTATACATATCTTTTATGTTTCTTGTTTATGTTACCTCATAGTAATTTATTCTTTTATTACCTCGATCATCACTCTGTTCCACCCGAACCTGAGTCCACATCATACTGTAATTGTGATGACCAGGGATTATAGGTGTTAATCCCGTAGTGTTAATAATCCCTAAAGTGGTTTTACGTGGCGATTTGGAGTTTAATCGAGGTGTTGGGCCTTCTGGGCTCGTTTATTTGGGTAGTTGTGATCGTTGGATCCAGAGGTTGAGATTGTATTCTCATTTGGGTGAAAAACCTAAGAGTTGGGTTTTTGATGTGTCTCGGGATCTCGGGTGCTGTGTGAGCACCGGTAGGGGGTTTTGGAGTTAGAGAGAGAGTTTTTGAAAACAGATGATTTTTAATGAATCATGAAGTATTTGTGGGGCTATTAGTTTTTCGGGGTATTTTTGCTATAAATACCAATTGAACCCAAAATTTTAGAATTTATTTCATTTCAGCCCTCTTCCCTTCTCTCTCTCCCGCGCGCCAGCCCCTTCCCGACCTCCCCTGCCCCCGCCGCCGTCCGGCCGCCGTTCGGCGCGTGCGACCTATCACCGGCTTCGTCTCGTCGAGGCGCAGCTATCCCCTCCGTCAATTCGAAGTTTCGTCGCGTTTTGAAGTCGGATTTGGCAGGAAGGCGTCGATCCCCAATTTCTAGGGTTCATCGGATTTCGACCGATTTAGTTCCGATTTTCGATTGGGTAACCTCCCTTACCTCTTTTTCATCCCTCTCATGTTATTCCCTGCTATTTTGTGTTGGTTTGGTTCGAATTTATTTCGAATTTCGTAGGGTTTAGGTTCGAAAATTTGGGGGTTTTTGGCAGGGGTGTTGTTTCTTGCAATTGATCGATTATTGCATGTTTTTGATGTATATTGGTGTTTAATTGGGTTCGAAATTGTGAGATTAGGGTTCGATTTTTGTAGTGTATTCTTGAACAAATTTCGATATTGTCTCATTCGTTCCCCTCCCTGCATGTACCCTGCCCCGGGTCTTTTAAAAGGTTAATTGTCGTGTGTTGACAATATTTTGAGGGTTATGGGTGTGCTTGAACATGGGTTACATGTTCGTAAATAATTATGAATTATTTATCGTGTTAGCACATCATTCCTCGGGGCATGGAACTCGAGCAAGGTTTGGCTCGGACTTCGGAGATTTAAGGTACGTGCGACTTACGAGCATTACTATACATGTGAAATGGATAAGGTATTTTGATTGCATTGAATATTGTGCGTATGGTTATACATATATGTTGATATAGCCAAGGAACGACCAAATCTTGATATCGCCGCTTGTAGCGTGCGTGACACTAGAGTATGATAACTCTTACAAGATATAAGGGGTACTGGGTTTATATGTATCTATTATAAGACATTTGAGGTGTCTAGGGTTGTAGAATCATGTATCTATTATTAGGACATTTGAGATGTCTAGATTCGTAGAATCATGTATTCATTATGAGACATTTGAGATGTCTAGGTTCGTAGAATCATGTATTCATTATAAGACATTTGAGATGTCTAGGTATAATGAAGGATTGGTAAAACAAATGCTAGGCATTTGAGCTATCTGTGATTGATAGCGAGGTTGTGAAATCAGTATTAGATATTGAGATATCTATAATTGCATGTTTAATGAATTTACAATCACTATCTGTTGATATTCGAGGATTAGGCATGCGATGAGTTAATCAATGTGTTGATTTACTGATTTTTGAGATTTGATGAGTTTGATGATTGTGAGAACAGGGACAGTACACGGAATCCCGGATGAGGTTGCCATCCAGGGAGTATCATTTAAATTCATTAGTATTTACCTTTGTTGTAAATTATGAATTTCATTATTGTGATTATGGGATTTTGTGTATTGGTATGCTCACCCCGTTGGGGGCTGTCTCTGTTGGGGCAGGTGAACAAGTACATCGATGGCTTTGGAGATGAGCTCGAGCTGTTGATTGGATGACTCCCAGGATTGTGGTACCAGGGCTTGATGGAGCACGGTATCGTATAGAGTACTTATATACACCTGAGGATTATATACATATTCATGATGCTCGCATGTGAGCACGATTATACTTGTATATGGATTGTATATAAAGGCATGAGCCTTTCTCTCTTTCATTTGAGGTTGCATGCAATTAGAGGTAGAATTGCTAAATGATATGAGAGTCATTGGTGTATTATGTGGGTGTTGAAACCCACTTTTGTCGTCATATGTGTGGTGTCTTCCCTGGCTGGGAATTTACTTGTATTACTGCTTTCTGATGAGTATTATGTGTTCCCTGGCCGGGAATTATGTTATGTGTTGTGCTTTTTTTTTGGGATAGCTCTATTTATGGGGAGACTCTGCCCAAATTTTTATAAAAGTTCACAATGTGAAAAGTGGCACCAAGGGGTTGGTAAAGGGCAAACATATGAGTCTTTCATTGTTAGGATGATGATCTTATAACATTGAGTATTAAAGGAAATTTTGTAATTGACATTCAATGGTAAAGTATCATCTGAGCTTCCCGATTGACTTTTTATTGAAAGCATGTGCCACACATAGTGGTTAATACACTAATCAGGGGTTAAGGGCTAAGGGGGTCCTTACATTAGTGGTATCAGAGCCAGGTTGCTCATTGGGGCTGTTAAGGGCCTAGGAAGTTATTGATAGCACATATTTATGCATGATGGCATTAATGTTGTATGACATAACAAATTGTTTATGTGCTATTATGATATGAAAAGTAGTATTGCTAACCATTGTGGTTGCAGGAATCGTGTGGAACACGATAGGATGGCATTAATAGGGATGTCTGGCACTCCGTGTGTTATGTGCCAAGGAAGCTGGTTTTTAAGAAAATCAGGTAAAGGGATATTTCCGAGGTAACATGTACTTTATGTTGTCTTGTTGACACATGATGAATGCAATGTGGTGCATTAAGGTTATGATATATGTTATTGTGCATTGTTTTTACATATGCATGTTGTGAAATATAAGAGGTGTATTTCACGAGTCAAGGTTATCTTAGTAAGGATTTTAATTGCTTACGCTAAGGTCCATTGGAAGCGAGGAAGAATTCCGCTTACATGGAGTAGCAAGAAGCATTAAAATGTACTAATGATAAGGGCTCAGGATTGAAATAAGGATTTAAGGAGGAAGGATGTCATGACATTTATTTGTGAAACCATACATTCTTATAATGTGTTTTTATTATGTATTGAATGTTTGATGCATAGCGTATATGGCTATTGCTGTTAACCCTGATGGTTGCAGGTTACAGGAAATATGGACGAAAAGGAATGATGATTATACATATGTACGGGCATCCCAAGGGCAACATGTATTATGTGTTTAGTCATTTAACACAAGGTAAATCAAGGTATGCATAAGATAGTGCATTATGATATGATACATGTTGACACGCATCGTTTTGCATATGTATATTGTGAAATATAAAGTGAGGATTTCAATGCTTACACTAAGGTCCATATGAGCGAGGAAGAATTCCGCTTATATGGAGTAGTAAGAAGCATTGAAATGCACTATTGATATTTCACGAGTCCAGGTTATCCTAGTGAGGATTTCAATGCTTACGCTAAGGTCCATATGAAGCGAGGAAAAATTCCGCTTATGTGGAGTAGTAAGAAGCATTGAAATGCACTACTGATAAGTGACTCAATTCCATAAGAAGCAAGAATTCTGCTGACATGGATTCCATAGGAAGCGAGGAAAAATTCCGCTTACGTGGATTTCCATAAGGAGCAAGAATTCTGCTTACGTGGAAAAGGAAGGAGGAACCATAATTTCATGTGTCGATTTATATTCATTTCTCTATGAGGACATGGTTGATTGGCGATGGTTCATTCCGCCAGGTGTATTGATAGCGATGGTTCATTCCGCTATATTTATTGGCGATGGTTCATTCCGCCAGATGTATTTATAGCGATGGTTCGTTCCGCTATATTGATTGGCGATGGTTCGTTCCGCTATATTGATTGGCGATGGTTCATTCCGCCAGGTGTATTGATAGCGATGGTTCATTCCGCTATATTTATTGGCGATGGTTCATTCCGCCAGGTGTATTGATAGCGATGGTTCATTCCGCTATATTTATTGGCGATGGTTCATTCTGCCAGGTGTATTTATAGCGATGGTTCATTCCGCTATATTGATTGGCGATGGTTCATTCCGCCAGGTGTATTGATAGCGATGCCTCTTTCCGCTATTATGTGGACGATGATTCATGCTCAGGTGTATAGCGAGGTTTCGTGCCACTTATTTTATGACGAGGTGTCATGCCGTCGATTCTATAGCGAGGGATTGTGCCGCTATGTACTCAGCACAGGATTTTGCCGCCTTCGAGCGATGGGTGCTGATTTCGTACTATTATTGAGCGACGGAGACAGGTATGCCGCTATATTGTTAGCGATGAGGTATGAGATATTGCTATTCTATTAGCTTTATTGTATCTGGCATGCGTTGATATACATGTTTTATTATGACTATTTTACTAGCATGATAGTGGATGACATACGCTGATGTACATGTATCGTCACTAGTTGACAATGTCTTAGATGCCATGAGTTGGCATGTGTCGTCACAGGATGACGATGACGATGGTGTAGGAGATGTCTTATTAGACATGCATCATCGTTACGATGATCGATGCGTTGAGTATACGTATTCAGTGGTATGCCTTGGGTGCCAGTACCGAGCACAAGGTGGTGTGTGCGGCACCGATTGACGTGACCCTTATACCGAGCGGGTTGCTCGAGGAATGGTTGGATGCGCTGTACATGTGATTGTACCGCAGCTTACGTTTGGGGTGATCATATTACGAGTGGTGATACCCTTGAGGTATGCTCGTTGGAATGGCTTTTGGCCATGTGATTTGACGACAGGAGTAATCATGGAGGAAAGTACTCGCTTTCTGTCGATGTGACATGTGGTAGACATGGTCACACCACCCTTGAGGGTGTTGGATGGGTCCTAAGGGAGTAGGATCAGGTTATGTTAAGTACATAGGGACATTGGAGTGTCCAGGGTGTATCGGCATTAGAGGAATGTTGGGATAAAGACCCACTACTCTATTGATTTTCTTCCCACAGTATGGTATGCCGTGCGGAAACGTCCGTCTTATTGATAGGTTTGAGGCGAACCTAGAGGTTTGTCTGCCATGTGTGTACAGCACCATGAGGGGCTTGCTAGAGCCGTTATACTGCTCGTTGGAACCAAGTTTGGCAAATCGTAAGGTGATACGATGTGGATTGTGGTGGACTCTAGTAGTCACCATGTCGTTTGAGGTTGAGGTTGTGCATGCCTCACTGAAACGTGTATACGTTTATGTTTAATCTTGGTGAGACTTGTCTGGGACAGCTCAGGATGTTGGGGTACCAACAAGAGAGTCATCAGGTCGTTATTGACTCAATCTAAGGGAACCCGTGTATTAGGGATACAATGGGTGTTATTGTATCCAGTTTTTCCGAACGGAGGTTCGAGACTTGTGGATCTCGAGTTCGATGGCACTTCCCTTGTGAGGAAGGAGGTAGTATTATACCAATAAGGAATCTTTGAAAGATTCGATAAGTTATTGCATGTAGTGTTGATTTTGGGAATCACACCGCGTGTTGTTGATCGTCGATTTTCATTCTCCTTTGGATGGGAATGACTCAGGATTGACGGTTGTGTTTGGGGCTTAGGGGTATGTTGCAGATACCCGAGCATAGTGCATTGAGTATGCATGAGGTGTTCGTGCTTAGGCAGGTATACCGATGAGTATACGGATGCCAGTTGTGGATTTCCTTTTGTCAAGCATAGAGTTATGCTATTTTTGGATGGTTAAATCTCTGATGAGAGATATGAAACACCTTGAGATTGGGAATCTCCATGGCACGATGATTATGAGGAATAATCGTGAAGTTAGTTGACTTCCCTTGAGAAGGGATTATCTTGTGAGGGTTAAGGTATTTCATTATTGGTGTTTCCCTCCGAGTTATGCGATAGCCTTCCCAAGTTTGGATTGTTAAATCCTAGGATTATCAAGGGATGGCAGGAATTCGGATTGGTTGGGTGTCGCAGTCGACACAAGCGTTGATGATGCAATAGGTTTATTGCATGTCCTTTCAAATTTTGAAACTCTGTGGAGTCTCGATTGTTTATTACGACCAGGATGTGGTTCTTGGGATATCCGGAGGTGGACATCTTTTGAGATGTCTTTTGTGTGGATCGGTGGCCGTGAGTTGCCCGATCCGAGTTGCAGAGGGTGCAACTGCTCCTTGGAGGAGGTTTGAAAGTGGAAACCAGGTTTGGTATGTGTACACCGTGGTATACTAGAGTTTCCCTCGTAACGAGGTATGTTAGACATCGTGAGTCTTGATAGAGATGTCATGGAATGATATCTACGATAGAATCAGGAGCAATTCGAATCCTTACAGTTTCAGTTGATTAACTGCTTTTGGATTATTAGCGTTGAGCTGTGCTGACGCTCTTTGACGTTATGATGGATTTGGAAGTCTATTCCACTCCAGAGTTTGACACGAGGTCAACGTTCTCACGGTTGAGGTGTCTTTCAGGATGCGTTCTTACTAGTTGTATTAGAACTAAGGATGACTGTCCGATCTACAGTCGTAAGTATAGGTTATTTTGCAGTCATGAGGGACTGACTTTTGGGATGAATCGCACCGAGGTACGTTTTGCCTCTTGGGTGATAGGTTGGTTTTGGTAAGTCGCTCTGTTTCAGAGTTTGATGTGAGGTAAGTATCCTCGCGTTTATTAATACGATTCTGATATGGTCAAGAATCGAGGTTATGGCTTCATGTTGTTGTGTAGCCTGGGTGTTACGTGATACACCAGTGCTAATTTCGAGGACGAAATTCTTTTAGTGGGGGATATTGTGATGACCAGGGATTATAGGTGTTAATCCCGTAGTGTTAATAATCCATAAAGTGGTTTTACGTGGCGATTTGGAGTTTAATCGAGGTGTTGGGCCTTCTGGGCTCGTTTATTTGGGTAGTTGGGATCGTTGGATCCAGAGGTTGAGATTGTATTCTCATTTGGGTGAAAAACCTAAGAGTTGGGTTTTTGATGTGTCTCGGGATCTCGGGTGCTGTGTGAGCACCGGTAGGGGGTTTTGGAGTTAGAGAGAGAGTTTTTGAAAATAGATGATTTTTAATGAATCATGAAGTATTTGTGGGGCTATTAGTTTTTCGGGGTATTTTTGCTATAAATACCAATTGAACCCAAAATTTTAGAATTTATTTCATTTCAGCCCTCTTCCCTTCTCTCTCTCCCGCGCGCCAGCCCCTTCCCGATCTCCCCTGCCCCCGCCGCTTCAGGCGCTTCGCCCGCCGCCGTCCGGCCGCCGTTCGGCGCGTGCGACCTATCACTGGCTTCGTCTCGTCGAGGCGCAGCTATCCCCTCCGTCAATTCAAAGTTTCGTCGCGTTTTGAAGTCGGATTTGGCAGGAAGGCGTCGATCCCCAATTTCTAGGGTTCATCGGATTTCGACCGATTTACTTCCGATTTTCGATTGGGTAACCTCCCTTACCTCTTTTTCGTCCCTCTCATATTATTCCCTGCTATTTTATGTTGGTTTGGTTCGAATTTATTTCGAATTTCGTAGGGTTTAGGTTCGAAAATTTGGGGGTTTTTGGCAGGGGTGTTGTTTCTTGCAATTGATCGATTTTGCATGTTTTTGATGTATATTGGTGTTTAATTGGGTTCGAAATTGTGAGATTAGGGTTCGATTTTTGTAGGGTATTCTTGAACAAATTTCGATATTGTCTCATTCGTTCCCCTCCCTGCATGTACCCTGCCCCGGGTCTTTTAAAAGGTTAATTGTCGTGTGTTGACAATATTTTGAGGGTTATGGGTGTGCTTGAACATGGGTTACATGTTCGTAAATAATTATGAATTATTTATCGTGTTAGCACATCATTCCTCGGGGCATGGAACTCGAGCAAGGTTTGGCTCGGACTTCGGAGATTTAAGGTACGTGCGACGTACGAGCATTACTATACATGTGAAATGCATAAGGTATTTTGATTGCATTGAATATTGTGCGTATGGTTATACATATATGTTGATATAGCCAAGGAACGACCAAATCTTGATATCGCCGCTTGTAGCGTGCGTGACACTAGAGTAGGATAACTCTTACAAGATATAATGGGTACTGGGTTTATATGTATCTATTATAAGACATTTGAGGTGTCTAGGGTTGTAGAATCATGTATCTATTATTAAGACATTTGAGATGTCTAGGTTCGTAGAATCATGTATTCATTATGAGACATTTGAGATGTCTAGGTTCGTAGAATCATGTATTCATTATAAGACATTTGAGATGTCTAGGTATAATGAAGGATTGGTAAAACAAATGCTAGGCATTTGAGCTATCTGTGATTGATAGCGAGGTTGTGAAATCAGTATTAGATATTGAGATATCTATAATTGCATGTTTAATGAATTTACAATCACTATCTGTTGATATTCGAGGATTAGGCATGCGATGAGTTAATCAATGTGTTGATTTACTGATTTTTGAGATTTGATGAGTTTGATGATTGTGAGAACAGGGACAGTACACGGAATCCCGGATGAGGTTGCCATCCAGGGAGTATCATTTAAATTCATTAGTATTTACCTTTGTTGTAAATTATGAATTTCATTATTGTGATTATGGGATTTTGTGTATTGGTATGCTCACCCCGTTGGGGGCTGTCTCTGTTGGGGCAGGTGAACAGGTACATCGATGGCTTTTGAGATGAGCTCGAGCTGTTGATTGGATGTACTCCCAGGATTGTGGTACCAGGGCTTGATGGAGCACGGTATCGTATAGAGTACTTATATACACCTGAGGATTATATACATATTCATGATGCTCGCATGTGAGCACGATTATACTTGTATATGGATTGTATATAAAGGCATGAGCCTTTCTCTCTTTCATTTGAGGTTGCATGCAATTAGAGGTAGAATTGCTAAATGATATGAGAGTCATTGGTGTATTATGTGGGTGTTGAAACCCACTTTTGTCGTCATATGTGTGGTGTCTGCCCTGGCTGGGAATTTACTTGTATTACTGCTTTCTGATGAGTATTATGTGTTCCCTGGCCGGGAATTATGTTATGTGTTGTGCTTTTTTTTTGGGATAGCTCTATTTATGGGGAGACTCTGCCCAAATTTTTATAAAAGTTCACAATGTGAAAAGTGGCACCAAGGGGTTGGTAAAGGGCAAACATATGAGTCTTTTATTGTTAGGATGATGATCTTATAACATTGAGTATTAAAGGAAATTTTGTAATTGACATTCAATGGTAAAGTATCATCTGAGCTTCCCGATTGACTTTTTATTGAAAGCATGTGCCACACATAGTGGTTAATACACTAATCAGGGGTTAAGGGCTAAGGGGGTCCTTACAGTAATTAATCATAATTACGCCATAATCAGATAACACGTGTATAAAGCAAATCGAGGCATTACAACCTTAACCTTCGTAGACGGTTACGGTTACGGTTAACCATCGGTTACGGTTACGGTTCGACCCTTATACTTTTAAATTAAAAAAATTAAAATTAAAATTTTATTTAAGCAATTTAAAACTTACTATAAAAGAATCATAAAAAAGAACAACTGAAATGTAACCGGGGAGGGGGGGGGGGGGAGTTTGAACTTTTTAAGTTGCTATTAACTCTCTATATTCATATGAATCATTTAGCAATTTCTAGTTCAACGTGTGGGTATATCTAGTGGAAATTTTCTAGCTCGTATGCCATTAATCTTACAAAACTTACCCCATTGTTTCATCAAACTCGAAATAAGATAATGTCATTTTAATTGATTGAATCAGATTATCTAACGATACTAATTACATATGAAATTGGTATGAAACATATATAATTTTGATACTAATTACAAATGATATTGGTATGAAACATTTATAATTATGATACTAACATATGAAATTATTATAAAAATATACAACTTTGATACTAATTACAAAAGAGTTTGGTATGAAACATTTACAATTATGATACTAATTACATATGAAATTGGTACGAAGATATACAACTTTGGTACTAATTACAAATGATATTAGTATGAAGCATTTACAATTATGATACTAATTACATATGAAATTGGTTTGAAACCTATACAATTTTGGTACTAATTGCAAAAGAGATTGGTATGAAATATTTATAATTTTGGTACTAATTACTTATGAAATTGGTATGAAACTTATACAACTTTGGTACTAATTACAAATGATATTGGCATGAAACATTTACCATTATGATATTAATTACATATGAAATTGACGAGTATAACATTGAATTATTTGTTATTTATCTATAAAAAAAACAACACAAAAGTTCTTGTTATGTTAAAAAAAGTCAGTAATAAGATTTGTCGCTATCAATTTACAAACAAATGCTAGTAAAGTTATTTTATGATGATTTCATTTATTAATCATAAATATATTAAGTTAGGAGTTATTAATTTATATAATATAAAGTTAGTGAATTATCAATTCAATATGTTGTTTCCAAATCAGTATAAGTAAATTATTAAAATATTTTATTAATTAATCAATTATTACATTATTGAGTTTCTATTGTAAGTTATATTGTGATAAACTAAGATATACTTATTTAATTATTATATATATAATGTAAATCAAATAATGAGCATAAAATACTTGTAGAATAATTATAAAATGTATATAATATATTTGTTTTGTTATAATTTGCTTCAAATATTTTATTTTGCAACCACTATTATAGTTCTTATTAATTTATCCAATATTTTTTGTTATATATATGTTTTTATTATAAAATATTTATTTAAGAGCATAACATATTTTTTTAGATAATTTTTATTTGTCAATATAAAATAGTTATTATTGTAGTAGACATATAATATATATTGTCTTTTAGTATATATAATTATATTGTTTAAAATAAAACAAATCAAGACAATAGCTTAGTCGTAAAAGCTGTATATACATGATAGAAGTCAAGGGTTCGAATCCTCAATAACACAATGTAATTTTAAATAATAAATAATTAAAAAAAAAATAAGGGTGGAACCGGCGGTTCCTGGCGGTTGGAACCGCCGGTTCCACGGTTCCTCAAAGGCATGAACCGTAACCGGCCCGTACAGTGACGGGCCGATACGGGTCCGAACCGTTGAACCGGGTCAACATGTAACCGGCCCGTTGACCTGGTTACGGACGGGCCGGGCCACTGTTATTTTATAACCGTGGCCATGCCTAACGCACAGTCGAGGAAATGTGATTTTGTTTATTTATTTTTCTGATTTTGAAAAATGGTAAATCTTATTCTATTGCTTCAAAGAGAAGGAAAGTTTGAGAGTTGAGTTCAAGATTAGGTTGAATCGTAAGAATAGTTTTAAAAAAAATCGTATCGGATCGGATCGCTGGTTCAATGAGGACTCGGATCGGATCGATGCAGTTGCGAAAAACCTACCGAGTAAATTCCTATATTTCGATTGGCTTGGATTGGTTAAACAAATTCCACGTTCAGAATCTTTTATCCTTTTCAATTTTTATTTGAAAAAATTGTGACATGAATATCTTATTTATTCGTCATTTATATTAATTTTATAGTAATATCTTAAAATTTTAGCATCCATGATTTATCTGTTTAATTACAATCTTTCTTTATATATATATATATATATATATATATATATATATATATATTTACTATTATTATTATCTTACTATCTGACTATATTATAATGCATAAGCACCCTATATTAACTATCTTGGTATGACAAATTTGAATTTACCAAACTACCCCCTCCAATGGTTTGTTGTGTTTCTTTGTTGCATCTTTTGAATTGTAATATTAACCAATGTATATGTCTCATTTATTTTATTACACGTATCAATTCATATGCATTATATATTACGACACGCAACGCGTGTGTGTCGTCTGCTAGTTATCTATACTATCTTATAAAGTGTAAACCCCTTATAATAACTACTTTGGTCCGTCATAAATAAACCAATGTCAAATTACTTATATGTCCAAACAAATTACTTGGTTTTTTATTATTAAGGGGCAAAAAGGTAAAATAAAAAAACATCACATCTCTCCCTCCATGTTCCAAAACTGATTCAAATTTTTTTTTTTTAAAAAGGAATCTCTTCATCAGTTTTAAAAATTGTGATATGATGCGCAAAGTATTACATATATCCAATACAAAATATTTATTTATCACGTTAGACACGCGTGTGCATAATCGACTTGATGTTATTTTTTCTTTAGTATTCTGGATATTTTGCTCCAGTTGTTCATTAAATTGTACCATATTGTAGTATTTCCGTATTATTTTTTACTGTGATTTGAGTGTTAAAAATTAATTAAATGGTAAGTAGAGCTTGGGCCTCGGAATACGGGTGTTCAGGGTGTTCATTCGGTTCGGTTTGAAATTTCAAAATAAAAAACCGAACCGAAATTGTTCAGTTCGGTTTCGGTTCGAACCGTGCTTTTTTTTTTTGAATTTTTCAATTTTTTTAAAAAAATTGTATGATTAATTGATGAAATTCGACGTAAATACAAATACATCATGCATTGGATTCAAATGAATTCTAAACCTTTGACCTTTTAAGTTTAAGCTTCTAATATTATTTTGAACCTATTTAATACAAAAAATCTAGTTTAATAAGACAACAAAATAAATTATATTATATTTGAAACACGTTGTTAATTTACTTATTAATACAATCAGGAGTGAAACCATTAAAAAAGATATTTCAACCATAAAAAAAATTCAAAATTTTTTTATTTTAAAAATTTCGGTATTCGGTTCGATTCGGTTTGGGTAACCGGACCCTGTAACCGAAAACTGATTTTTTTTTTAAACCGAAAAATTTCGATTCGATTCGGCCCGGTTCGATCAATTAACCGAACCGATGAACACCCATACTTGGGAATGGTAGATAATCAGTATGGTCATTTTTGAGCTTTTTGGCAAAATATTATGAAAAAAATAAACAATTCCTAAATTACCGTGGGTTGAAAATGGTGTAATAAATTATGATAAATCGTTACTTGGACAAACAAGGTTCCACTTTATTTTTTAAATTTTTATATGAACGTTTTGAGAGATACGGTTTTCCCTTATTTAATTTTTAATTAAATATATTATTTATTAATAATATTATTATTATATATAATTACATAATTATATATATTATTAAATTAATAATTATTATTAATAGTTATTAATATTATTACATATAATAAAATATTTACTATATATAATTATTTAATATATATATATAAATAGTTACTTATATATAATTATTTAATTATATATAATAATATCATTAACTATTTAAATAATTCATAATTAATATATATAATTATTAATAATATATATAATTATATAATTATACATAATATTATTATTAATTATTTTTAATAATTCTTTAATATATATAATATTTACATTATTAAAAAATTAAA
Source organism: Haberlea rhodopensis (assembly GCA_907163345.1). Taxonomy (NCBI): domain Eukaryota; kingdom Viridiplantae; phylum Streptophyta; class Magnoliopsida; order Lamiales; family Gesneriaceae; genus Haberlea; species Haberlea rhodopensis. The sequence continues at coordinate 378,168 of CAJQUN010000242.1, forward strand.
CAATTCCTCGGACACGTGGGGAAGACCCGGACATAATTGATAGTCAACAAGGGCGGATGAACGTGCATTGATGGTGCGCAAATTTCTCGGACACATTTGAAACCAACCATACCATGATCATGACCATGGACAGATCATGTTCCAGAATTGACGGCCCTTAAAAGACTCATTCTGTTAACTCACCGATCAAGAACATAATACAACCCGAGAATGACAAAAGGCTCAAATTAATAATATATATAATTATTTAATAACACATAATAATATTTTTAATTATTATTAATAATTCATAATTAATTTAAATATATATAAATATATATTAATATTTTTTTATTATACTTCTGCCATCAGCGACAGATCGTTGCTTCAAAGCAGAGATCCATCGCCTAGTTCAAAATTATTTCGCGTGGATTATTATTGTATATATGTTATCAAATAACAAAGATGTTCAATATGCTAAATGACTGTAATTCCCCTGCTAATTTGGATAACCACAAGAACATAAAAAAATACATGGGGGTATTTGTAATGTCCGGAATAGTTAATAATCATTTATTTGGATTTAATTAAGGTGTTTTATGTTATGTCAGGATTTAATTATTGGGTGTCGGATATTGGAGCGGAGTTGGGATAAATGATTCCGTGATTGAATTTACAATGTTAATTAAATTCAAGGAGATTCTTAAATTCTTGGAAATGTCATTTTGGTCCCGGATTTGAATAAGTAATTTCGGGTTGAACTTGTATCTTAAATTAAATCTAAGATTTCTTGCAATAATAAAATAATTATTGGTATTTGAGACATAAGTGGGACAAGATGATAATTGAGTGGTTAATATTTAATCTAGGATTGTGGGTTAAAACACACATAAAATCTCTTTCTCCCTCCTTCACCCCCCACGCCTCTATTCTCCTTCTCCCCACCCCTTTGTCGATCGAGTAGCTAAGCGATTTTACTAGGCAAGAACACTCCATCGATTCTTCAAAGTTTGTATTCTTCAAAGTTTGTGGGAAATAATCTTCTATTTTGTTTTAATCATCTTTTATTGAGTGTTTCCCTTGAATGTTCGATTTCATCGCTGGGTTGGGGGAAGGGGAAGGTTTCGGTCGGTTCTTGCTGGTGTGTGTGCGTGCATGGGTTTACACAAGGATTGAGCCTTCTTACTAGCATGATTTAATCTTGTTCTACTATACATTTCATGATTAAGTTTGATTTCTCTTATTGTTGGACGCGAACTACATTTTGTTTTGGGAAAGAATTGTTGCTGCAATTTTCGAAATTCCTTAAAGCTCTGGGCTCGATTTTTCGTTTGTTTTGTGGCTGAAATCTTCTTGTTCTTTGGTTCAAAATCATGTCGAGTGTTGGTTCGAAAAACTTGATGTACATGGATCGATATTCCTACTGCTTATGGTTCGACTTTTATGCTGCTATTATGTAAGATTTTATGCCATGTTTTGTTAAAAAAATCAGTAGATTGTTGGACGGGAGTTATGTGTTTTAATGGATCAAATTTGGGTGCTATAATGGTTTATTGAGGGGGAATTGCATGGCTGAATTTTAGGGGCTGTGATGGACGAAAATTAGGACTTTAATGGGGCTTGCAAATCAGGCTTATAAAGTGTTTGATAATAGGCTTAAGTGGTGTTCAAGTGTTGGCCAAACTCTACTAATTGTGTAGTAACAAAGTCTATTTTTATGGCTTATATCATGGTTTTGATATGCTAATAACTTGGAGCACGTGTCATTGTGTTAATGGATGAGTTAGATACATGCTAATAAGTGTTATAACATGTAGTAAATTGTATGAGGCAATATGCTTGATTATGTGCCATATCATAAATTATTAATGAGTTGTTGAATTTAAATAATTGAATTGATATGATCGATATCGGTTGGATTATAAATGAGCTAATATTTAGTGATGGTTTTAATATAGATTTTACATGATTCTTCGGATGTTGGGATAGCGTATCATGTTGTCGACTATAAGGTACTTGGTGACGTACGAGCAGGTATAATATGAATTATTTAATATTTCAGTATTCATAAATTGTTGAATGGTGATGACTGGATATAAGGGAACGAATATGTGAATAATTGTGATGACTGAATATAAGGGAACGGATATGTGAATAATTGTGATGACTGAATATAAGGGAACAAATATGTGAATAATTGTGATGACTGAATATAAGGGAACGAATATGTGAATTGAGTTTGTTATATGTGGTATGGTGGACACGTAAATGTACGTGGTCCGGACATGGAGTTGGGTATGGATGCCTTTGGCATGACTAGTATGAGAAAGAGTTGAGTGATAGATTGATAGGCAGAACTGCATTGATATGGAGTTATTTATGATTGAGCATAAATAATAGATTCTTGTTGTATTGAATTCATCGTGTGGTTGAGTATCATATTCTCAGTGACGATACTAAACTTGATATTATGAAAGCGTGTAAGCTTGAAACAGGAACATTGCGTGGAAGCTGTACAGATTCGGAACTTCACAGGGAGTACATCTTATAGATTTTCGATACTCTTAAATTGTGATATCATGATCTTTATGCATTGTTATGGTATGGGTAGTGTGATTGGTATGCTCACCCTGTGTGGGGCTGATTCTGTTGAAACAGGTAGAACATGTACGACATGTACTACGGCGTTTTGGGATGGTAAGCTCGAACTCGTTGAACGATGCTACTTCTCGAAGTGTAGTTTGAGTATGGGTTGAAGGCATACATTATTTATGCATTTAATTGGTATTCATTTATTTATTGCTCGTATGTGAGCATCTGGATGCATGTATATGGACTGTATAAGGGTGTTGAAGTCCACTTTTGATGCCTTCTTAGTATGGTGTTTTCCCTAGCTGGGAACTTACTTAGGGTTTTGGTTTCTTTTAAGTATTGTGTTTTTCCCTGGCTGAGAGTTATTTTGTGATGTGTTTCATTTTCGGATAGCTCAATTTATGGGGAGACTCTGCCCAAATTTTTATAAAAACCCACAATGTAAAAGTGGTGCAATGGTGATGATAATGGGTGAACCTTGAGTCTTATTGCTGGTAGAAGTGATCATTACATGCTGAGTATTATTTATGTCATGGAGAATATGTGAAGCATGTAATGATTCTTTTAAAGAATGAATTTTTTTTATACTCATACGATGTCATAAATGCATTATTGACGTGACGGGATGTCGGGGTCTTACATTAGTGGTATCAGAACAGTGGTTAGCTCTTTAGGATGTTTAATGGCCTAGGGATTTGTTGATAGACATGTATATCACATACTTTTATGCATGATTGTAGTTTTCTGTCATTGTGATATGACGCCTGCTATGTGCATTTTATGATATGAAGCAATGAAAATTGGTGTTATTGCTAACCATCGTGATTACATGATCATATGAGATACGAAGAACATGATATTGATAAACGACCAGCAATACCAATGAACATACACAACGAGGGTGGTATGGTTGAAAAGCCTCGAGTATGGTAAGTCATTTTATTTATATCATTAGCTTGACTATGGTGAAAATGATAATGCCTTTTAAGGTGCGTGATGAATGACATCGCTGACGGTAATTAATGTTGATGATAAATGGACGTTACTCGTAGAGGGATAAATGCGTTTTATTGAGTTGAGTTTTGTGTACATGTTATGTATATGTATGTGCAGTGCTGAGAAATATGATTTTGCAGGAGAAATCAGAAAATGAGATATGATATCTGAGGATAGGAAATGGTATGCAGTACTGTGCTGTTGGAGTATGACAACAGATGATGTGACAATCGGGTATGTGTATGTCATTTACATGTGGCACAGGTACGTAATGATGTACAAGCATGGATGAATATATTTTCCACTGTATTATTGAAAAGCGAAGTGTCACTTAGGTTTAGGTTCACTTTTATGGTTGACCGACGTGTTATTATTATGTGTGGGTCGTCTTCGTGTTGAGCGACGTGTTATTATTATATGTGTGTCGCCGTGGGTACGAGCGACGTATTAATATATTTAAGGGTCACCGCCTAGTAGTCACCGCGTGTAGCGAGTGATGTGTTTATATATGGGTCGCCACTGATGATTGACCGATGTGATATTGGGTCACGACTGACGAGTGAGTGATGTGGTCACCGCTGACAAGCGAGCGATGTGATATGGGTCGCCATGTTGGGATATGCCCTAAGACAAGTCATTAGATGATTGTTTAAGACATACAATGTTTATGGTTTTATGAATGGCAATTCATTATTATATATTATTCTTTTAACTGTGCATTGTGAATTAATATATATGTTAATGTCCTTAGAATAATATTGTATTATTCTTAAAGATGTCCCTAGTCAAGTATTATCATGAATAGGGATAATGATAATACGTAGAGACTAGGATATGTTGATCGATGAATTGTTCATTGATATGAGATATCAAATCAACATATGGGTACATGTTAGAGAACGATGTACTGGACAGACCCACCATGAGAATGCAACATGGATAGTTATATGATCGTCATATGCAATTCTCATAGTGATAATAATGTATGCAATCCTTACGACCTGTGATCATCAGAGATCCCAACATAAGGAGTTATGTATCTTGATATCGTCAAACGTTACCCGTAACAGGGTATACTATAAAGGCGACTATTGGATACACTACGAATTATGTAGAGGGATGTTGACTGATCGAGATAGGATTTGTCCCTCCTATATAACAGGAGATGTGTTTGGCCCTTGATCAAGTGAGAACTAAAATGCATGGCCATGCTCGAATGAGTCGATATGAGATATCGAGCTTATTCGTTTATTCTAGTTCTACTTGGGGATCAAGAAATAAAGATTGGATATACGAGTATGACTATTCCATGACTCGTGTTCAATCTAAACACAAAGGACAAAGGGATTAAGTTACATGATTAATATTATCACAAGTTCTAAAGGTTATGTCGAGTCATTGACATTCTTGTAATTTGGGTAGCATTGATGTGTTGCTAGATACCGCTCAATGCTTGAGACGTAAAATGAGATTTTATGTCACTGCCAACATTACAAGATCCTATCGGGTCGCACAAAAGATTAAATCGAGAAGGGAAATTAAATTCATGGGATGAATTAAATAATTAAGAGGAGTCTTAATTAATAATCATAATGATTAATTAAATCATGGGCTTAAGCCCATGAGGCTTTATGAAAGCCTTTAATTAATCATATATAATATGATTGCAAGGTGTTTAATTAGTAAGACAACTTCATATCATTAAACCTACATCCAAACTTGAAGCACACGGCCTCCAACTTCAAAAATTGCTCTCGGCTTCCACTTGATAGCCAAAGAGGATTTTGTGAAAGATTGGGCGTGCCTTTCGATTTGGAATCGATTGTGTTTCTTGTTCCGGTTTAATAACTTGTCTAGCAACTTGTTATTAAACTATCCCTTCACCCGATTTGATCGTGTGGATACCGTTGAGGCAAAACTCATTGAGTTTTGCTATTGACTCGGAGAAGGCGTAGGACGTGGTGCTGCTCCGTGGATTCTGCTTCAAACATGCTACAAGGGTGAGACCTTCGTATACCTTAATCCGATATGATAACCTATGTATAGATCTGCTGGTTTGTAATCCTAAAAATTTTATTCCGCTGCGTTGTATGCTCTAAGGATTACTTACAGTGGTATCAGAGCCAGGTTCAAGGCTCATATCGAATTTATGTGATTAAATTGTGTTAATCATATTAGAATTAATATTGCATGCTAATTAAAACTGTTTAATTCATATATGATATGAAATAAATATTTAGTTTTTGAAAATCATCGTAAAGTTGTATTTGATATAATTAGGCGAATATCGAACCATATGTCATAAAGTTTTCGGCCATCACCATCACAAATGTCACCACGGCTAGCCACATGAGGGCTAGGGTTTTCGAACCCTTGGCTCGAGATGGCTTAGTCGTTGTGGCTAATAATTGTGCATGGAAGTGTCGAAAATTAATTAGGGTTTAGAACCCATTGGACGTGACGGCTAGCTCATGACGGCTAGGGTTTCGAACCCTAATAGCCGTGCATGGCTCGGCCATCATCGCCTTATTTTCTAAAGTTTTGAGACGTGGATGAGTTTTGAACTCTTTGACTCGATAATGGTTCACGCATGCATGGATTAGTAACTTTACCACATGAGAGCAAGGTTTTTCGAACCCTTAGCTCGAGATGGTTGAGCGAACCCCGTGCATGGCATGACCGTGACTCGTGGCTAACAAATTCCAGCGTTTAAAACAAGATGGCTCGATAAAATACCAAAAGGGTGCGAGGCGGCTAAGGTTTGGAACCCTAGCGCCGCCGCCGCACGAGCCATGGCTCGGCCATGGGCTAGGGTTTCGAACCCTAGGCCCACTATTGGTCAAGCCGTGTGGTTCATGGTTCGAACCATGGTGGTTCGTGTCTTAGTTGCTTTAGTTCGTGACATGTGATGTCCCGAGCGTACGATAATTTTTCAAAAATTATTTTACAGTTTTAATTAGAATTAAATTTAGAATGTTTAGAATTTAATTAATTAAATGTTAATGCATGCTTTATGTGTTGTTTGAGCATGGTGCGTGGTTATAGCCCTTTGACCTATTAGATATGATTTGTGAATGATTGTAATTTATAATACGACCTGCGTGTCGTGCCTTTCTCTATTTCATTCTAAATGTAATCCCTCCCCTATGTTCCCCTCGAATGTGAATCGATGAATTCTATATCTTGTAAGTAGTGTAGTTTATTTTATTGATGGTGATCAATGAAGATGGAGCATCGTGCTGGGATGAGGAGGCCATTCACAAATTGGAGCCAAAGGAAGGTGCTTGTGAAGTTACCTTAGGTTGACTCATAGGATTTTCTCATTGGCTTGAGAAAATCATTAGTAGGGGCTATAACCATGTCACGTTTTATTATGTATGTTGATGCATGATTTATCTTATGTTTTAGTTTGATAATAGTATTCACATATATGTAGATATGTATACAACTATATGTAGTGGACATATTTTAAATTATCAAATTAATCATGAGATCAATAAATCCCTCTAAAATATTAAGTTTTAGATGCCTTCCAAAATAAAAGTACTCGTCAATAACTTCGATTGTACATGTGTGGGTTTGCCAAAGCAAAGCACCGTGGCAATCTTAGTAAGGCGCGAAAGGATAAAAGTGATATCCGTTATACTTTAATTGGGTACGACTTAACTAGGTTATCTCAATAGGATTGGGAACCTAGAGGCATGGGTTGGATTTTAATTCATTTGATGAATTGAACAAAGTGTTGTTCGTCCAACTATCCAAGAATTATATGTGATGTAATTGACAAAGTGTTGTCTACCTAAATAACCGAGTCTTGGGCGATTAGCCAAAGCTAACTCAAGATTAGGCGAAATATGGATCTTGGCCCACTAAAGGTTTCGAGGGATGATATTTTTCAAACAAAATAGTGGGAGTATCATTTAATATAAGACCATGTTAAATGATTTAAATCATAAACTTATTTTGCATATTTATATTGTAGATATCCATGGCAACTAACAACGTTACTAGCACTTTATCACTGCGATCGGTCCTTGAGAAGGACAATTAAATGGGACGAATTTCCTAGATGGCATAGGAACTTGAGGATAGTCCTCAAACAAGAAAAGAAACAATATGTCCTAGAGGAACCCTTGCCCGCTGAGGAACCTCCCCTAACAGCTACAAGAGCTGAAAAAGATGCTTACAAGAAGCATCAGAGTGACGCACTTGATGTTGGGTGCCTCATGCTTGCCACCATGAACTCTGAGCTTCAGAAGCAACATGAGGAAATGGAGGCGTTCGATATGATCGAACACTTAAAGCAGTTGTACCAACAGCAAGCTAGACAAGAGAGGTATGACGTCTCTAAAGCGTTATTTCAGTGCAGGATGGTAGAAGGAAGCTTAGTTGGAACTCATGTGCTCAAGATGATTGGGTACATTGAGAATCTGGACAAGCTAGGTTTTCCATTGGACCAAGAGTTGGCCACCGATGTGATCTTGCAATCGTTGCCTGAGAGCTTCAGTCAATTTGTAGTAAATTACAATATGACTGACATGGAAAAGACTCTACCACAATTGCTTGGTATGTTGAGAACATATGAAGCAAATACTAAGAAGACTAAGGCCACAAATGTCCTTATTGTGAACAAGGGCAAATGAAGGGCCAAAGCTAAAGGCAACAAGAAAGCAAAGAAGGTCTTTGCTAAATCTAAGCCAAAGTCTTCTGCACTGAAGCCAAAGGGAGGGATAGCAAAGGAAGGGAACTGTTTCCATTGCGGTGAGACCGGCCATTGGAAAAGAAACTGCAAAGTATATCTGGAGGATCTAAAGAAAGGAAGTGTGACTTCCGCTTCAGGTATTTTTGTTATAGAAGTCAATTTATCTACTTCTTCATCATGGGTATTAGATACTGGATGTGGATCTCACATTTGTGTAAATGTGCAGGATCTCAAAAGGAGTAGGACGTTGGCGAAAGGTGAAGTTGATCTCCGAGTTGGAAATGGAGCAAGAGTTGCTGCATTAGCTATAGGAGATTATCATTTAGCTTTACCTTCTGGTTTATCACTGATTTTGAAAGATTGTTATTTTGTGCCTTCTATTACTAAAAACATAATATCTATTTCTTGTTTGGACAAGTATGGTTTTTCATTTATAATAAAGGACAATTGTTGTTCTATTTATTTAAATGATATGTTTTATGCTAGTGCACAAATGGTGAATGGTCTTTATGTATTAAATCTTGATATGCCTATCTATAACATAAATACTAAAAGGATTAAAAATAATGATTGTAATCCGACTTATCTCTGGCACTGTCGCTTGGGCCACATAAACGAGAATCGCATATCTAAACTTCATAAGGATGGAGTATTAGATTCATTTGATTTTAAATCATATGAAAGATGCGAATCTTGTTTAATGGGCAAGATGACTAAAGCCCCTTTCAAGGGACATGTTGAAAGGGCAAATGTTTTATTGGGACTAATACATAGTGATGTATGTGGACCAATAAGTACACAAGCTAGAGGTGGTTTTCAATACTTCGTTACATTTACTGATGACCTCAGTAGATATGGGTGATAAGTGTATTTTATACACTTATATTTCTTCTTATTTTGCATGGTTTAGTGTTAGTTTTCGATCAGAATTACGCTTTTGGTTTTGTTCTGTGTTGTTTTGCAGGAATCCAGGTAATTACATGTTTTGTGGACTAAAAGGGTGCAAATGACGGAAAGAACGGATGAATTGAAGCCAAAAATCTACACTTTGAATCAAAGCAATAGGCGTAATTACGCCTGTCTTGAGGCGTAACTACGCCTAGCTTACGGCATTTGAGCTTTTAAACGAATTTCTTGAGGCGTAACTACGCCTGATTTGAGGCGTAACTACGCCTAAGCCACGGCAATTGTGATTTTGAAGAATTTTAAGTGGCGTAATTACGCCACTTTTGAGGCGTAATTACGCCAGTCACGCGGGAAGCCAGACTTTGGACACGTCGAGAGGCGTAACTACGCCACTTCGGAGGCGTAATTACGCCAATGGAATTTTGGCAATTTTGGAGACTTTCCTTATTTGATTGCACGGGACTTTTAAAGGGTTTAGAGGAGGATTTTCGAAGGCTATTCAGACTTAGACATATTTTGGGAGTGAAGGAGGCTAGGGTTGAAGAACGGAGAAGGATAACGACGACGGCTCGGAGAAAAAAGTAGAGAATTCATCACGAGACGGCGGCGTTCATCGGAGATCGAAGAATAGCGTCAATTCGTTTTGTATCTCTAAACTTTTATCAATTTTTATGGGTTATTTAAACATGTCTATGTGTTTAAATACTTCTAGCATGAGCTAATTTTATTTGCTAGGAGACGATGTAGCTTGTTTTGAAACTACGCTTATTATGAATTGATTGAAGTTTATTTGGATTTCCATATGGTTTATTTATGTTTTCCTGTTCTTAATGCTTTTAATCTACTGGCCATGGATTGAATGATTCCATATTTGTGATCTATCACTCGGGAGAGGTGGTTATGAATAGGAAAGAAGGAATTCGTATCGTGGTAGTTATATTGTTCGGAAGGCATATAACTCCATAGAAGTCGTCATAGGAATTACTGCGCTTTTACAATTGTCTGATAATTCATCTTAGATAGGGATATCAAGATTAATGTTAGATAATTACTTCTGCTTAACACCCGGGAGGGGGAGTAGAAACAAATAAGAATTCTCGGCTAGTAAACTAGGAAATCCATAAAATGGAAATCGAGGAATGATAAGTGTAGTGGATGAACAAGTGAAATCGTACTCCTAGATTCGTCTCCAACTGATTTCTTTTCAACTCAGTATTTGGTCATTGTTAGTTAATTAATTTTTATTATTCGCATAACACTCAATTATTCGATTCTCTAAATAAAGCAAAGATTATTTTAATTCAGTACTTAGATTTAACTATTTAATCAATCTCTGTGGGTTCGACATCTTTCTATACTAAAACTTGACTACCGTGCGCTTGCGGTAAGGGTTTTTACGCAACAAGTTTTTGGCGCCGTTGCCGGGGATTGATTTATTTAGTACAATCTGATACTGTACCAATTATCTTGGTTTTAATTTAGAGCTTTTATTCCTTTTATTTTGGAGTGATTTTTTGTCTTTTCTGAATTTTTGCAGTGCATGCGAAAGTACACTACTCCTGAATCGTTGCTGTTTGATCCTGAGATCGAGAGAACCGCAAGAAGACTGAGAAAAACGAGAAGGGAGGAATTGATAGAAATGGCTGCAAATAGAGACAACAACGAACCACCTCCACAACTTGTTGAACCTCAAAGGGCGATCAGAGATTATTTCAAACCTTTGGTCAACAACAATTACTCTGGGATAGCTCGCCAGACTATCAATGCCAACAACTTTGAACTTAAGCCAGCATTGATAAGTATGGTGCAACAGAATCAGTTTGGTGGGTCCCCTGTTGAAGACCCCAACTTGCATTTGAGGATATTTTTGGAGATAGCTGATACTGTTAAGATGAATGGTGTTCCAGAAGATACTGTGAGACTGCGATTGTTCCCTTTCTCTCTTAGGGACCATGCAAGGAGTTGGCAACAATCTCTTCCAAATAATGGTATTAACACATGGGCGGAAATGGCATCGAAATTTCTCTCGAAGTTCTTCCCACCAGCTAAGTCAGCTCAACTGAGAACTGAAATCAGTACGTTCAGACAAATTGATTCTGAACAACTATACGAGGCATGGGAGCGATTCAAGGATTTATTGAGGAGGTGCCCACAACATAACTATGAAAGCTGGGTGCAGATTCAGTTATTTTACAATGGGTTGAATGGACCAACTAGGATCATTGTGGATGCTGCAGCAGGAGGAACACTATTTTCTAAGACTGCAGATGCTGCCTTTGAATTACTTGAGGAGATGTCGGCTAACAGCTTCCAGTGGCCCAGTGAGCGAGCCATGGCAAGGAAACCCATAGGTATGTATGAGGTTGATCATTTTAGTACTCTTACTGCACAACTGTCTGCACTAACCACGCAGGTAGCAGCTCTGACCAAGCAAGGAGCACAACCTACTATTGAATTAGCCGCCGCTGCAGCTGGAATGGAGTTGTCAAGGGAAGCAGAGCAAGAGCACGTTCAGTTCATAAACAATCGGTATCCCAACAACAATAATAACTACCGAAGCAATCCGTATCAACAAGGGTTCCACAACAATGATAGACTCTCATATGCCAACAACAATAGTGCTCTGAATCCACCACCTGGATATGCTCCACAAAAGAATGAAGGTAAACCTTCACTTGAAGATTTGGTGAATACTTTTGTTCAAAGTTCGAAATTGAGGCTTGAGAAGAATGAGTCGAGGCTTGATACGATTGAGGGCCACATGAACAACATGGGTGCTACAATGAAATCTCTTGAGGTGCAAATTGGACAGCTTGCTAATGCCATGAACAACCAACAAAGAGGATCATTTCCTAGCAACACAACCCAAGGGAGCAGTGCAAGGCCGTGTCATTGAGAAGTGGTAAGGAACTTGGGGATGTAGAACCAGCACATGTTGATGAGCCATCTGTTGAGGAGACTCAAATTCAGGTTGAAACCCCTAAAGAAGTTGAAAAGGAGAAGCAAGCCACATTACCGGAAAAGCTTCCTATGTACAAGCCTACACTTCCATATCCTCAACGTTTCCGGAAAAAGGCTATAGATGACCAGTTTGCCAAATTCTTGGAGATTTTCAAGAAAATCCACATAAATATTCCTTTTGCCGAGGCGTTGCAACAAATGTCTAATTATACAAAGTTTATGAAGGATATAATGGCAAGAAAGAGGAAGCTTGAGGAATTTGAAACCGTGAATCTCACAAAAGAATGTAGTGCAATACTCCAAAAGAAGCTACCACAAAAATTGAAAGATCCAGGGAGTTTTACTATTCCTTGTATTATTGGTAGTTCTACATTTAATAGGGCGTTATGTGATTTAGGTGCAAGTATTAATTTAATGCCTTTATCTGTTTTCAGGAGTTTAGGGCTTGGTGAAGTAAAGCCTACTACAATCACATTGCAATTGGCGGATAGGTCTCTCACATATCCTAGAGGGATAATTGAAGATGTGCTTGTGAAGGTGGACAAATTTATTTTCCCTGCAGATTTTGTGGTTCTAGACATGGGGGAAGATGGAGATGTTCCATTAATTTTGGGGAGACCATTCTTAGCAACAGGCAGGGCACTTATAGATGTCCAAAGAGGAGAATTATCCTTGAGAGTTGGAGGAGAAGAAGTCATGTTCAATATTTACAAGGCTCTCAAGGGACCTGACGAGGTAAGTACTTGCAAGTTTGGATGTAATTGACTCATGTGTCCATAACTTTGAAGTAGGAGCAATACCGGAGGATCCATTGGAGAATTGCATGGTCAACTCTATTATGAAAGTGGATGCAACTGAACCTGATCTTGCTGAGCAAGTGGAAGCACTTAAGAGCCTGCCTAAGGAGAACAACACTACTGGCAAAGAGGAAGATGTACGAGATACATCAGTCAAAGAAGATACGAAGGCGAGCTCGGAACTGAAAGAACTACCGGCCCACCTTACTTATGCATTCTTGGGTGAGAATTCGACATACCCGGTAATTATATCTTCATCTCTTTGTTATTTAGAGAAGGATAAATTATTACGTGTATTGAGGACATATAAATCTGCTTTGGGTTGGTCGATTTCTGATATCAAGGGGATAAGCCCGTCTTTGTGCATGCATAAAATTCTTATGGAGGATTCCTTTGTTCCCTCCATTGATCATCAAAGGCGGTTAAATCCAGCAATGAAGGAGGTTGTAAAAGCAGAAGTGCTTAAATTGTTAAATGCTGGGATTATTTATGCTATTTCAGATAGTGCATGGGTTTCCCCAGTACAGGTTGTGCAAAAGAAAGGAGGGATGACAGTGGTAAGAAATGAAAATAATGAGTTGATCTCAACTCGAACTGTGACGGGGTGGCGAGTTTGCATTGACTATAGGAAACTCAACAAGGCCACAAGGAAGGACCACTTCCCTCTTCCATTTATCGATCAGATGCTTGACAGGTTAGCCAGTTATTGTTATTACTGTTTCTTAGATGGCTATTCAGGATACAATCAAATTGCCATAGACCCCGAGGATCAAGAGAAGACAACGTTTACCTGTCCATATGGCACCTTTGCGTTTCGAAGAATGCCTTTTGGTTTATGCAAGCACCTGCTACCTTTCAACGGTGCATGATGGCAATATTTTCAGATATGGTGGAGGAGATCCTTGAAGTCTTCATGGACGACTTTTCGGTATTTGGTTCCTCTTTTGACCATTGTTTGCATAACCTATCTCTTGTGTTACAGCGCTGCCAAGAAAAGAACCTCGTGTTAAATTGGGAGAAATGTCACTTTATGGTGCAAGAGGGTATTGTCCTTGGCCATAAGGTGTCATCTCAAGGACTTGAAGTGGATAGAGCAAAAGTGGTTGCAATTGAGAAGCTTCCACCTCCGAACAATGAGAAGGCTATTAGGAGCTTCCTTGGACATGCCGGGTTTTATCGACGTTTTATTAAAGATTTTTCTAAAATAGCTAAGCCCTTGTGTAATTTGTTAAAAAAAGACTCACCTTTTGTCTTTGATGATTTGTGTTTGCAGGCATTTAACAGGCTAAAGAAAGCACTTATATCTGCACCAATCATCATAGTGCCGGATTGGAAGGAGCCATTTGTTCTAATGTGTGATGCCAGCGACTATGCTGTGGGAGCAGTTTTGGGGCAAAAGAGAGACAAGATTTTTAGGGCGATCTACTATGCAAGTAGAACTCTTGATGGAGCCCAACAGAATTACACGACCACCGAGAAAGAGATGCTAGTTGTGGTGTATGCATTCGACAAGTTTAGAGCATATCTGATCGGGACAAAGGTCATAGTTTACACAGATCATGCAGCGATTCGTTATCTTTTTGCCAAGAAGGATGCGAAACCCCGGTTGATTAGATGGATCTTGTTGCTACAAGAGTTTGATTTCGAGATCTTGGATAAAAAGGGCAGTGAAAATCAAGTAGCAGATCACTTATCTCGTTTGGAGTTGGAGGATCAAATGGATCATGGAGTCATACAAGAGAACTTTCCTGATGAACATCTCTTTGAGGTATGTACTAAAACTCCGTGGTTCGCTGATTTTGCTAATTATTTGTCGTGTGGTATATTGCCTCCAGACCTCACTTATCAGCAAAGGAAGAAGTTCTTTCATGATGTGAAGAATTATTACTGGGATGAACCATATGTATTCAGACGCTGTGCAGACCAAATTGTCCGGAGATGCGTAACTGAGGAGGAATCAAGAGAGATTCTTGAAAAGTGTCACTCCAGACCTTATGGAGGACATTTTGGAGCAGCAAGGACAGCAACAAAAGTGCTTCAATCGGGTTTCTATTGGCCAGAGCTACATCGAGACAGTTATACTTTGGTGAAGACGTGTGATCGTTGTCAGCGCATTGGTAATATTTCTAAACGCCATGAGATGCCGTTGACAAATATCTTGGAATTAGAAATCTTCGATGTATGGGGTATTGATTTCATGGGCCCCTTCCCACCATCTTGTGGACAGTCATATATTCTGCTAGCAGTGGACTATGTTTCTAAGTGGGTTGAAGCGATTGCCACATCGACTAATGACGCTCAGGTCATGGTCAAGTTCGTGCAAAAGAACATCTTTACACGGTTTGGTACTCCGAGATCGATTGTCAGTGATGAAGGGACCCACTTCTGTAACAAGATCTTCAGTGCTTTGATGACGAAATACACTGTGAGGCATAAGATTGCATTGGCTTATCATCCACAGACTAATGGCCAAGCCGAAATTTCTAACCGAGAAATTAAGCTAATTCTTGAAAAGAGGGTCAGTATTAACCGAAAGGATTGGGCCCTGAAATTGGATGATGCATTATGGGCATACCGCACTGCATTCAAAACTCCCATAGGGATGTCCCCATATCGTCTAGTCTTTGGGAAAGCATGCCATTTACCGGTAGAGTTGGAACATCGGGCTTTCTGGGCCATAAAGAAGCTGAACTTTGATTTGAAGGCTGCTGGTGAGCAACGGTTGCTACAGCTCACTGAGATGGATGAGTTTCGTAATGAAGCGTACGAAAATGCTAAGATCTACAAGGAGCGAACGAAGAATTGGCATGACAAGCAAATCGTGAGAAGAGAGTTTATTCCTGGTCAGAAAGTGCTACTATATAACTCTCGTCTCCGACTATTTCCAGGAAAGTTGAAGTCACGATGGTCTGGGCCGTTCACTATTGAGAAAGTGACCCCATATGGAGCAATTGAACTGAAATGCGATGACGGTCACACATTTCAAGCAAATGGGCAGCGTTTGAAGCATTATTTTGGGGAAGAAGTAAGAGACGTGGACGAGGTTCACCTGAGCGAGCCTAAGTGAATGGATGGAAGACAGTCTTGCCGAGGACTATAAACTAAGCGCTATTCGGGAGGCAACCCGAATCCTGTATCCTTATTTTAGTTTTATTTTATTTAAAAAAAAAAAAATAATTTGAGATGCCGTAGGACAGGCGTAACTACGCCTCTTTGTGGCGTAATTACGCCTGTCAATTTTCAGAAAATTTTAAAAAGCCGTAGGCGAGGCGTAATTACGCCTCTCCAGCGGCGTAATTACGCCTCGCGTATTTTTTCCTCTTCCCCTCAAATTTTCAATTCCGATTTTTTCTCTTCAATCTCTCTTAATTAAGCTATCCCACCTCTAAAGTCAATATTTTTATCGATTAATTGCAGTTTTTGGAGTCTACTGGTGCAAGGAAGCAAGTTTAGGGGGGTTGCAACAAAGTGGTCTAGCTTCGCCAACCAAATCGAAAATTCTTCATCTAAGGGTTGCCGCCGACTTTCCAGCCAGCACTTTTTCCACAACCGCCCCCGACGATATGGATGACGATGACCACTGACGGTCATCGATTAGGTATGTGCATCGTTCTATTTATTCCTTCATGTGTATGCATTGAGGACAATGCACATTTCTAAGTTTAGGGGGGGTACTTTGAACTAGTCAAACTACTTGGATTTCTGTTGCTTTTGTGTGTTTGTTTTCCTTATTTTGATTGGTTTGTCTTGATTTAGAGTCTGTTGAGTTTTGAGTGTCATAAGTTGTATTACGAGTCAGTTGAGGCCAATGATGAAAAAATTGAGTTGATTTGCGGAAAATTTTAAAATTTTCATGTTTTCATGCTGCTCTTGAGTTCTCACATATTCTTGCACTAGAACCCATGACCATTTTATTAATCAATGATGATTTGAACGAACACAAAAATGATATAGGCAATTCTTGATAATTTGGGCCTTGATTCTTTCATAGAAAATTGCCATAGTAGCCCCTTGAGCTTAAATGTAAAAGAATGAGGATTGAATTGTTTGCAATATCTTTTAGAATCTCATTCAAATTTTCTCTGATATTACCATGGTTTTCAGATGCAACTGAGCACATTGGTCAAATCATGTAAGTTATTTGTGAATTGAGAGTAGTATAGAACTTACTATAGTAATCTTTGAGGCGAAATACAGACATATGTGGCTTAGGAATGATTTAGGCAATTTTTTTGATCGTTTGAGCCTTTGAAGCCACCAAAATACATCATTTTCATCTGTAGTTACCCTTTTGAGCTTATTGAAAATCGAATGGCATGTGCTTAGGCACATAATAACCCCCATTCGGCATCATTTCAAAATCCCACATTGACCACCTTGCTAAAGCTTATACACTATTTCCTACCCTCAAGGGAGTAAGCTTCTATTGCGCTTTAAAAGTTCAAATAACTCCTACGATCTTAATTGAAAATGAGAAGTGGAGTAACGAAAAAAAAAAAAAAAAGAGAAAAAGAGAAAAATAATGAGGTGAATAATGATGAGGAGGATGATAAAAGATGATGAATTGAAATGAAAAGAAAATTGATGAATCATCAATAGAAGGAGTCGAAAGCAGGATGAGAATGCGCAAATTGATTATAATTTCAACTTACTCTCTTGCTTTGAATATCTTTCCTTTTATTGAAGCCATGAGCCAAAACCTAACGTTACAAGCTTATTAAGACCTATTGACCAAGCCACATTTGTCTAATATACTAGTGGAGAAGGTTATGAATAGTGAACCTATGACACTCGAGAAACACTTGTAATAAACATGGTTTTGACATTCACATATGAGCATCTCATTACCTAGTCTTGATGCATTGTTAGCATTCATCAAAATACACTCTATTTTTGAACAATGCAATTTGAACCTATACCTTGCAAAGTCCTATTGATTTGTGTGAGTTAAGATTGCTTTAATGATTACATGGAAATGGTAGCACACACACACGTGAGAATTCTTGAGAAAATGATATGCATGTCTGAATACTTCTGAGGCCTACACAATTGGAATGTTTTAAAACTTTGTTTTGTGTGTCTTTTCGTGTCAGTTTAGTTTTGATTTGTTTTTGTTTTGTTTTTGTGTTGTTTTGCTCGGGACTAGAAAAGTTTAAGTTTAGGGGGTTTGATAAGTGTATTTTATACACTTATATTTCTTCTTATTTTGCATGGTTTAGTGTTAGTTTTCGATCAGAATTACGCTTTTGGTTCTGTTCTGTGTTGTTTTGCAGGAATCCAGGTAATTACATGTTTTGTGGACTAAAAGGGTGCAAATGACGGAAAGAACGGATGAATTGAAGCCAAAAATCTACACTTTGAATCAAAGCAACAGGCGTAATTACGCCTGTCTTGAGGCGTAACTACGCCTAGCTTACGTCATTTGAGCTTTTAAACGAATTTCTTGAGGCGTAACTACGCCTGATTTGAGGCGTAACTACGCCTAAGCCATGGCAATTGTGATTTTGAAGAATTTTAAGTGGCGTAATTACGCCACTTTTGAGGCGTAATTACGCCAGTCACGCGGGAAGCCAGACTTTGGACACGTCGACAGGAGTAACTACGCCACTTCGGAGGCGTAATTACGCCAATGGAATTTTGGCAATTTTGGAGACTTTCCTTATTTGATTGCACGGGACTTTTAAAGGGTTTAGAGGAGGATTTTCGAAGGCTATTCAGACTTAGACATATTTTGGGAGTGAAGGAGGCTAGGGTTGAAGAACGGAGAAGAATAACGACGACGGCTCGGAGCAAAAAGTAGAGAATTCATCACGAGACGGCGGCGTTCATCGGAGATCGAAGAATAGCGTCAATTCGTTTTGTATCTCTAAACTTTTATCAATTTTTATGGGTTATTTAAACATGTCTATGTGTTTAAATACTTCTAGCATGAGCTAATTTTATTTTCTAGGAGACGATGTAGCTTGTTTTGAAACTACGCTTATTATGAATTGATTGAAGTTTATTTGGATTTCCATATGGTTTATTTATGTTTTCCTGTTCTTAATGCTTTTAATCTACTGGCCATGGATTGAATGATTCCATATTTGTGATCTATCACTCGGGAGAGGGGGTTATGAATAGGAAAGAAGGAATTCGTATCGTGGTAGTTATATTGTTCGGAAGGCCTATAACTCCATAGAAGTCGTCATAGGAATTACTGCGCTTTTACAATTGTCTGATAATTCATCTTAGATAGGGATATCAAGATTAATGTTAGATAATTACTTCTGCTTAACACCCGGGAGGGGGAGTAGAAACAAATAAGAATTCTCGGCTAGTAAACTAGGAAATCCATAAAATGGAAATCGAGGAATGATAAGTGTAGTGGATGAACAAGTGAAATCGTACTCCTAGATTCGTCTCCAACTGATTTCTTTTCAACTCAGTATTTGGTCATTGTTAGATAATTAATTTTTATTATTCGCATAACACTCAATTATTCGATTCTCTAAATAAAGCAAAGATTATTTTAATTCAGTACTTAGATTTAACTATTTAATCAATCTCTGTGGGTTCGACATCTTTCTATACTAAAACTTGACTACCGTGCGCTTGCGGTAAGGGATTTTACGCAACAATGGGTATGTGTACCTAATGAAACATAAGTATGAAACCTTTGAAATTTCAAAGATTTCAAGAATGAAGTACAAAACCAACTTGGCAAAAGTATCAAAATCCTTCGATCAGATCGAGGAGGAGAATACTTAAGCCAAGAGTTTCATGACTATCTAAAGGAGTGTGGGATAGTCCCACAACTCACTCCTCCGTATACTCCACAATGGAATGGTGTATCCGAGAGGAGAAATCGAACCTTGTTAGACATGGTTAGATCAATGATGAGTCATGCAGATCTTCCGATATCGTTTTGGGGACACGCTCTAGAAACAGCGATGTTCTTACTGAACTGTGTTCCATCTAAATCAGTGGAAAAGACACCATATGAGATATGGACTGGGAAGCGTCCTAGTATGTCTTTTATGAAGATTTGGGGTTGTGAGGCTTTCGTTAGACGTCACGCCACTAACAAATTTGGACCCAAATCTGATAAGTGTTTATTTGTGGGGTATCCTAAGGAAACGAAAGGATACTATTTCTATTATCCCACCGAGAACAAAGTAGTTGTTGCTCGGACTGGTGTATTTCTTGAAAGAGAATTTATTTCTAGAAAAACCAGTGGGAGAAAAATAGAACTTAGTAAAGTTCAACCACAAGAAAACACTGAACCTGAGATTGAGATGGAAACAGAGCAGGCACCGCAAGCTGTTGTGGAAGAAACACCTGCTCAAGAGACACAAGCCCAGCGTAGGTCTGTAAGAGTACACCGGGAGCCACAGAGATATGGATTTCTTGTGACTCAACAAGGTGACTTACTACTTATTGATGAGGATGAGCCGTCATCTTATCAACAAGCTATAATGGGCAATGATTCTGAGAAATGGCAAGAGGCCATGAAATCTGAGATGGAATCCATGTATGCAAACCAAGTATGGACTTTGGTTGATCCACCTAAAGGGGTACGACCCATAGGGTGCAAATGGATTTTCAAGAAAAAGACCGATATGGATGGTAACGTACAAACCTATAAAGGTCGGCTGGTTGCAAAAGGATTCAAACAAATTCATGGTATTGACTATGATGAAACCTTTTCACCAGTGGCCATGGTTAAATACATAAGGATCTTACTTGCAATAGCTGCATTTCATGATTATGAAATCTGGCAGATGGATGTCAAAACAGCTTTCCTTAATGGAAATCTGCTCGAGGATGTGTACATGACACAGCCCGAGGGTTTTGTCGATCCAAAGGATGCTGGAAAGATATGCAAGCTACAACGATCCATTTATGGATTGAAGCAAGCTTCTCGGAGTTGAAATCTTCGTTTTGATGATGCAATCAAAGAGTTTGGTTTTATAAAAAATGAAGATGAACCTTGTGTCTACAAGAAGGTCAGTGGGAGCGTAATCATTTTCCTAGTGTTGTATGTAGTGACATACTTCTTATTGGAAATGATATCCCTGCCCTGCAATCTGTAAAGATTTGGCTAGGGAACTGCTTTTCGATGAAAGACTTGGGAGAAGCCACCTATGTATTAGGAATCAAGATCTATAGAGATAGATCAAGAAGGCTTCTTGGTCTAAGTCAAAGTACATACATAGACAAGGTGCTTAAAAGGTTTAGCATGCAAGAATCCAAGAAAGGATTCGTACCTATGACACATGGTATTTATCTCTCGAAGGAACAGTGTCCTTCAACACCAGATGAAAGACAACGCATGAGTAAGATTCCATACGCATCAACTATTGGATCTATCATGTATGCCATGATATGTACTCGTCCCGATGTATCGTATGCTTTGAGCATGACGAGCAGATATCAAGTTGATCCAGGTGAAGGTCACTGGATTGCTGTCAAGAATATCCTGAAGTACTTGAGAAGGACTAAGGATACATTCTTGATTTATGGAGGTGAGGAAGAGCTCAATGTAATGGGTTACACTGATGCAAGCTTCCAAACCGACAAAGATGATTTTCGATCGCAATCTGGATATGTGTATTGCCTGAATGGAGGTGCTGTGAGCTGGAAGAGTTCAAAGCAAGAAACAGTAGCCGATTCTACAACGGAAGCTGAGTATATTGCTGCCTCGGATGCAGCAAAGGAAGCTGTTTGGATGAGGAAGTTCATTTCTGAACTTGGAGTGGTGCCTAGCATTAAAGATCCGATAGAACTCTATTGTGACAACAATGGAGCGATCGCATTGGCTAAGGAACCAAGATCTCACCAAAGATCCAAGCACATACTTAGGCGTTTCCATTTCATTCGAGAAATCGTTGAAAGGGGAGATGTTAAAATATGCAAAGTACCAACAGATGATAATGTATCTGACCCATTGACGAAGCCGCTGTCACAGCAGAAGCATGATCGTCATACTAGATCTCTAGGCATTAGGTATATGTCTGAGTGGTCTTAGTGCAAGTGTGAGATTTGTTGGGATATGCCCTAAGACAAGTCATTAGATGATTGTTTAAGACATACAATGTTTATGGTTGAATGGCAATTCATTATTATATATTATTCTTTTAACTGTGCATTGTGAATTAATATATATGTTAATGTCCTTAGAATAATATTGTATTATTCTTAAAGATGTCCATAGTCAAGTATTATCATGAATAGGGATAATGATAATACGTAGAGACTAGTATATGTTGATCGATGAATTGTTCATTGATATGAGATATCAAATCAACATATGGGTACATGTTAGAGAACGATGTACTGGACAGACCCACCATGAGAATGCAACATGGATAGTTATATGATCGTCATATGCAATTCTCATAGTGATAATAATGTATGCAATCCTTACGACTTGTGATCATCAGAGATCCCAACATAAGGAGTTATGTATCTTGATATCGTCAAACGTTACCCGTAACAGGGTATACTATAAAGGCGACTATTGGATACACTACGAATTATGTAGAGGGATGTTGACTGATCGAGATAGGATTTGTCCCTCCTATATAACAGGAGATGTGTTTGGCCCTTGATCAAGTGAGAACTAAAATGCATGGCCATGCTCGAATGAGTCGATTTGTGATATCGAGCTTATTCGTTTATTCTAGTTCTACTTGGGGATCAAGAAATAAAGATTGGATATACGAGTATGACTATTCCATGACTCGTGTTCAATCTAAACACAAAGGACAAAGGGATTAAGTTACATGATTAATATTATCACAAGTTCTAAAGGTTATGTCGAGTCATTGACATTCTTGTAATTTGGGTAGCATTGATGTGTTGCTAGATACCGCTCAATGCTTGAGACGTAAAATGAGATTTTATGTCACTGCCAACATTACAAGATCCTATCGGGTCGCACAAAAGATTAAATCGAGAAGGGAAATTAAATTCATGGGATGAATTAAATAATTAAGAGGAGTCTTAATTAATAATCATAATGATTAATTAAATCATGGGCTTAAGCCCATGAGGCTTTATGAAAGCCTTTAATTAATCATATATAATATGATTGCAAGGTGTTTAATTAGTAAGACAACTTCATATCATTAAACCTACATCCAAACTTGAAGCACACGGCCTCCAACTTCAAAAATTGCTCTCGGCTTCCACTTGATAGCCGAAGAGGATTTTGTGAAAGATTGGGCGTGCCTTTCGATTTGGAATCGATTGTGTTTCTTGTTCCGGTTTAATAACTTGTCTAGCAACTTGTTATTAAACTATCCCTTCACCCGATTTGATCGTGTGGATACCGTTGAGGCAAAACTCATTGAGTTTTGCTATTGACTCGGAGAAGGCGTATGACGTGGTGCTGCTCCGTGGATTCTGCTTCAAACACGCTACAAGGGTGAGACCTTCGTATACCTTAATCCGATATGATAACCTATGTATAGATCTGCTGGTTTGTAATCCTAAAAATTTTATTCCGCTGCGTTGTATGCTCTAAGGATTACTTACACGCCACTGATGAGTGAACGATGTGATATTGGGTCACCACTGACGAGTGAGTAATGTGGTCGTCGCTGACGAGCGAGCGATGTGATATGGGTCGCCACTGATGAGTGAGCGATGTGATATTGGGTCACCACTGACGGGTGAGTGATGTGGTCGCCGCTGACAAGCGAGCGATGTGATATTTGGTCGCCACTGAGGAGTGAGCGATGTGATTCGGGTCACCACTGACAAGTGAGTGCTGTGGTCGCCGCTGGCAAGCGAGCGACATGTATATTTCAGGGTCAATGCTAGAGAGCATGTGGCGTGTATATTGATATTGAGTCGGTGCTAGGGAGAGCATGCGATGTGATTATTGTCGGGATCGACACTATTGAGAGTGTGCAATGTATTTTATGTGCCTCCACTATAGAGGGAGGGTGATGAATATACGTTGATTTAAATTGACCTTGTTGATTTGACGTATTGTGATAATCAAATGTACAGATGAAAGCGATCATGGAGAGAGTGGATGAAGAGACATTATTGTTTTCTTTCATTTTTATTGTAGTGGATGCAATAGCGGGGTGTGATTGATACCGTTATATTGATGACATTTATTGGCGAGATGATTGTATGATTATATTGTGATATTTGAGATTTATAATATTTACCGCTATCATATCGAAGCGATGGAAATATTATGAATGCCGCTGATATGTCGAGGCAATGAATATTTTTGGATGGTCATGTTATTGATGATGAGTATATCAATTGTGTATTGATATGAAATTATATTTTGTGGAATATTTATGTTGAGAAGATGGGCAGTTTAAAGGATCGAGTGTGGATCCACTGTGTACAGTAAGTGTTATTACATCTTATTGTTTTAAGAATGTAATTTTATTCATTGTGATTATGGATATTATGTGGATGCCAGTAGTGTTGGGATATGCCCTAAGACAACGCATTAGATGATTGTTTATGACATACAATGTATTATGGTTTTATTAATGGCAATCATTATTATATATTATTCGAGTATCTGTGTAATATGAATTAATATATAAGTTAATGTCCTTAGAATAATATTATATCATTCTTAAAGATTGTCCATAGTCAAGTATTATCATGAATCGGGATAATGATAATGCATTGAGACTAGTATGTTTTGATTGATGAATTGTTCATAGATATGAGATATCAAATCAACACATGGGTGCATGTTAGAGAACGATGTACTGGACAGACCCACCATGAGAATGCTACATGGATAGTTATATGAACGTCATAAGCGATTCTCATAGTGATAATAATGTATGTAATCCTTACGACTTGAGATCACCAGAGATCCCAACATAAGGAGTCGTGTATCTTGATATTGTCAAATGTTACCTGTAACAGGATAAACTATAAAGACAATCATTGGATACACCACGAATTATGTAGAGGGATGCTGAGTGATCAAGATAGGATTTGTCCCTCCTATATAACAGGAGAAGTGTTTGGGCCCTTGATCAAGTAAGACTAAAATGCATGGACATGCTCGAATGAGTCGATATGTGATATCAAGCTTATTCGTTTATTCTAGTTCTACTTGGGGATCAAGAAATAAAAGATTGAATATACGAGTATGACTATTCCATGACTCGTGTTCAATCTAAACACATTGGACAAAGGGATTAAGTTACATGGTTAATATTATCACAGTCCGTAGGTTATGTCGAGTCAAGACATTCTTGTAATTTGGGTAGCCTTGATGTGTTGCTAGATACCGCTCATTGCTTGTGAAATAAAATTAGATTTTATGTCACTGCCAATATTGCAAGATCCTATCGGGTCGCACAAAAGATTAAATCAATAAAGGGAGATAAAATTCATTGATGAATTAATTAATTAAGAAGAGTCTTATTTACAAATATTAGATATATGGATTTAATTAAGATATTGGGTATGTGCCAATAAGGCTTTTTGAAAGCCTTTTAATTAATCTAATATAAAATATAATATGCTAACAAGGTTAGAATTACGAGAGTTAATGAATTCAAAACCTATTAGCCACCATACAAAACCTCTCGGCCGCCACTCTCACTCTCAACCTCACGGCCGCCGCCGTCGTGAATAGTGAGTTTAACGGCTGTCGTCGATCGATTTTGAACCGTGAGTTTTGTTTCGGTTTAAGAACGAGTCTAGCAACTTGTTCTTGAACACCCTTTTCGATTTGATCATGTGGATACCGTAGAGACAAATGTACAAATCTTTGTTCGTGACTCGTGGTGTTGCATCAAGGAATCATCTTCAAACACGCTACAAGGGTATGATTCTTTTCAATCTCGATATGATTACTTTGTATAGGTCCATGGTAGGAATCCAGTTTTTATTTTCTGCTGCGCTTGCTTGATAGGATTCCTAACAGTGGTATCAGAGCCGTGTACAAAGCTCATATCGAAAATATGCGATTAATTGTTTAATCATGGTTTTGAATCTTTTGCATGCTTTGAAACTGTATGATACATATATGATATGTGATAATCGATTTTGTGCAAATTATCGCAATATTTGATGTGATATAATTGACGGATCGAAGTATACGATAATTCGTGCACAAAAACGAGCCATTGGCTCGCGAGAACCTCACGTCCGCCGCATGCAAGCTAGGGTCACGGACCCTTGGCTCGAGCATGGGCCGAGCCGCCGCCAAAGGGCTAGGGTTTCGGACCCTTGGCTCCATGGCTAGGGTTTCGAACCCTTTTGGCTCGATGAGCTCCAAGTCGCCGCCGCACATGGCTAGGGTTTCTAACCCTAGTCTCGTGCATGGTTGGGCCTGTGCCTGGCTAGGGTTTTCGAATCTTGGTCCAAGACATGGCTGCAACCGTGGGCTTGCTAAGGTTAGCAAGTCCATGGCTTGAGACTCACCGAGTATCCGTGGCATGTGATATCCCGAGCGTACGATAATTTTCATAAAATTTTATTTTACAGTTTTAATTAGAATTAAATTTTAAAATGTTTAGAATTTAATTCATTAATTGTTATAGCATGTTTTATGTGTTGTTTGAACATGGTGCATGGTTATAGCCATATGGCCTATTAGATAGGATTTGTGAATGTTTGTAATTTAATACGGCCTGCGTGTCGTGCCTTCTCTATTTTTTCTAAATGTTATCCCTCCCCTATGTTCCCCTCGAATGTAACTCGAGTAATTCTCTATATCATGTAATTGTTATATAGTATAGTTTATTTTGTTGATGGAGATCAATGAAGATGGACCAAGGTGCCGGGATAAGGAGGCCATTCACAAAAGGGAGCCAAAGAGTTGCTTGGAGAAGTTACCTTAGGTTGACCTTTCAAGATTTTATCATTGGCTTGAGAAAATCTTTAGTAGGGGCAATAACCATGTCACGTTTAATTTAAATTGATGTATGTGATGCATGTTTATCTTATAATGTTTATATTGATGATTGTTATACATATATGTAGATATGTATATGCGTATGTGTACCAGACATATTTTTAATTATCAATAAAATCATGAGATCAATAAATCCCTCTAATAATTTTAAGTTTTAGATGCCTTCCAAAATTAAAAGTACTCGTCAAGACTTCGATTGAACATGTGTGAGTTTGCCAAAGCAAAGCACCGTGACAATCTTGGTAAGGCGCAAAAGGATAATAGTGATATCCATTTTACTTTAAATTGGGTCCGACTTAACTAGGTTATCTTAATAGGATTGGGAACCTAGAGGCATGGGGTTGGA
Source organism: Haberlea rhodopensis (assembly GCA_907163345.1). Classification (NCBI taxonomy): domain Eukaryota; kingdom Viridiplantae; phylum Streptophyta; class Magnoliopsida; order Lamiales; family Gesneriaceae; genus Haberlea; species Haberlea rhodopensis. The sequence continues at coordinate 405,350 of CAJQUN010000242.1, forward strand.
TAATAATTCATTAGACGAATTTGAAAAAAGTGTTGTTCGTCTAACCTTCCAAGAATTACGTGTGATATAATTGACAAAGTGTTGTCTACCTAAATAACCGAGTCTTGGGTGATTAGCCAAAACTAACTCAGGATTAGGTGAAATATGGATCTTGGCCCACTAAGGTTTCGAGGGTTGATAATTTTAAACAAAATAGTGGGAGTGTCATTTAATATAAGACCTTATTAAATGATTAAAATTGTAAACTTATTTTGCATATTTATATTGTAGATATCCATGGCATCAAACAACGTAACTAGCACACTGTCATTGCGATCGGTACTTGAGAAGGACAAACTAAATGGGACTAATTTCCTAGACTGGTATAGGAATTTGAGGATTGTCCTCAAACAAGAGAAAAAATAATATGTCCTAGAGGAACCCTTACCCGCTGAGGAACCTCCCGTGACGGCCGCTAAAGCCGATAAGGATGCTTACAAGAAGCATCAAAATGACGCACTTGATGTTGGTTGCCTTATGCGTGCCACCATGAACTCTGAGCTTCAGAAGTAACATGAGAAAATGGAGGCGTTCGATATGATCGAACACTTAAAGCAACTCTACCAACAACAAGAAAGACAAGAGAGGTATGACGTCTCTAAAGCGTTATTCCAGTGCAGGATGGTAGAAGGAAGCCTTGTTGGAACTCATGTACTGAAGATGATTGGGTACATTGAGAATCTTGAAAAGCTGGGTTTCCCATTGGACCAAGAGTTGGCCACTGACGTAATCTTGTAATCGTTGCCTGATAGCTACAGTCAATTTGTCTTGAATTACAATATGATTGAATCGTTGCTTGGTATGTTGAGAACATATGAAGCAAACACAAAGAAGTCTAAGCCCACTAATGTTCTCATTGTTAATAAGAGCAAGGGAAAGGCTAAAGCAAAAGGCTTGAAGAAGAATAAGAAAGTCTTTGTTAAATCTAATCCTCATGCTTCTGCACTTAAGCCAAAGGGAGGTGTGATATCCCCGAAATAATTAATTGCAATTTGGGCATTAATTATGTTTATGTGATTAATTATGGTGTTGATTAATTATGTGTTGGAATTAATTATCTTGATGAAATGCTTAGTCACGTGGTAGGCGTGACCCGTGGTGCATTTCAGGGTGTATTTTGTGCATGTTGGGAAATTGGGTATTAGCATGATTTAATTGTAATGATTGGCAATTATTTTGGAAAACATGAATTTATTGGGAGTTTGGTGCATTTTTGTAAAATGCTTTTAAAATACCATGTTGGGGTATTTTATACATCATGCTAATAATTGGGGTACATGTTTTTAATTAAACCCCCCACCTTTATACCCCACTAACCCCACCTTTCACTTTTTCAATCCCCAAATTTCACTCTCCCCAACCCTAACCCCTCACCATTTTCGAAACTTTCTCACAAGAGGAGGAGAAATCTTCACAAAAGCTTGGTTTGTAAAATTTCTAGTGAGATTTGGAGTCCATAAGAGGTATGGAACCCTCCTTGGTGTTTTAATGGTGTTTGGTTTTGATTTGGGTTGATATTTGAATGTTTGAAATGGGTTTGTTTTGAGCTAGTGTTGTTTATGGTTGGGTGTTGAATTTTTGATTGTTTTAAGGTGTATATTGAAGGTTTAGGGTGGTTTTATGTTATGGGTTTGATGGTATTTGTGTTGGTGTTGTTGGGGAAGAAATATGCTCAAAAAATGGTGAAGAATCGCGCACACAGCAGGTGGCGATCGATCGCTACAATTGCAGGGATCGATCGCCGAAGGGCAGTGCGAAAAATGTGGTGCAGGTGATCGTTCGCCATAAATGGCGCGATCGATCGCCGCGAGCCAGTGAAGTCTGGCAATCGATCGCCATGTCAAGGCGATCGATCGCCATGTCAAGGCGATCGATCGGTAAGGCTCGCGATCGATCGCCTAGACACAACGATCGATCGCCAGCAGCTGAATAGTGGGAAATGTAATTTTTTGACGGATTTTGGTATTTGGCTATTATTTGGCTTCTAATATTGGGTTGTGTGATTGTGTAGAACCATCCCAGGTGGCGACGCAACCAAGGAAGTGAAGTCATATCAAGTCCCACTTTTGGAAAGGTACGTAAAGAGACGTACAGGCACCCAACAGTACATGTATCTATTATACTCATTGATTATGCATTGTGGATGCGAGTATATATGGAATTGTGCATTGTGGATGCAAATGCATGTTGAATTATGCATGATGATTGTATATGCAAATGATGATTGTTGGTGCATATCCCATGAGTCATGGTTATATAGAGTGATGATTTTAATGCTTTGCCGCTGTCACTTGAAATGATGATAGAATACTTGCCGCTGTTATATTGTAGCGAGGAAAGAATATTTGCCGCCAAATGTTGAAGCGAGGGTATTGCCGCATGTCGCATTTGCGCGAGGTTATTCAATGCCGCTAATATGTCGAAGCGAGGGGTATTAGTGCTGTTGTCATGACAAGCGAGGTGCATTAAAAAACACTATTATAAGAGACTAGAGATTGGTAATTGGTGATAATGAAATGGTGTTATGTCATGACATGTGTGAACCATTAAATAATCTATTGATTATACACATGAGTTACGGTACATGGACAACCAAAAGGGAGCGTTTAAAATGCATGGGAAAAACAGGAAGTGTTTTATTACGGTTTATGCATTTACGCCTTATATTCATATTGTGTTGGATATGAATCATTATATGCTCATGTTTTGGGGGTTGTCCTTGTAGGTACATTTTGGCATGATAAAGGGGCTAAGGCGGTTTGAGGCGGTGAGCTTGTGAAAAACGCTTTTGATAGATGAAGGACATGATTATTTTGTATAGTGTCTACTCTAGGAGTAGTGTAAAGCTATAGTGAATAACATTCATTTGATTGAGAATGTAATTAATCCATTCGAAGTCCTTAACTTGGCATGTAATTCTTAAGGCTCAAAGTCTCAACACTAACTTTTATACTCTGCTCTAATTATGCCTTTAATCCGCACTTAAGGAACTAGGGTCCTTACATTAGTGGTATCAGAGCAATGGTTAGAGAACCCGGGAACGAGTGAAGGGTAGCCATAGCATGATTGGCTAGGTGTTTACATTTGGGCATGTTCATGCATGTGGTGCATATTGGTGTATAAATTGTTATACTAACATGCTTATTATCTTTCTTGTTATCTAACGGTATAAATATATATTGTTTTGGAATTGTCGTTAACCCTTGTGTTACAGCATGGCGGCTATGAACTTGGGGAACCTCAATGAAGAGGTAGGAGATGTAGGCAGTGTCAATGCAAGTATTGGTCAGACAAATCCTTTACCTCCACCAGCTGTGGGTGTGGAACCAGTAGCTCAGTTGTTACTACACCGTGAGCTTAGTTTGACTCAATTCCTAACTTTCCACCCGCCACGGTTTGAGGGGACAGAGACGGGGGAGGAGGCTGAGGAGTGGCTTGAGAGACTGGAACAGATATTCGTGTCCGCTCCTTGTGCTAGGACGGCATGGCTGAGGTTGGCGGAGTTCCAACTAGCGAAGAAACCTTCCATGTGGTGGAAGACCACGGTGATGGAATTGAGGGCCCAGGGTATGTTGATTGATTGGACTATCTTCAGAACCCGGTTTTTGAACCGGTATTTTTCTACGGCTGCGAGGCAGATGAAGGAAGACGAGTTCACAAACTTGAAGCAAGGAGGCATGACAATGTCAGACTATGCTATGTACTATTCTTCATTGCTGAGGTATGTCCCGCATATTGCCACGAACGGACATGCAAAGATGAGGCACTTTTTGAAGGGGTTGCGACCGGAGCTATTCTGTAATGCCTATTATAACATGATATATTATTGGCATTGTTGTAGCATCATCACAGGGGACAGGACAACGAGGCGGTTAGACATTGACGCCTGATTTACATCTTTTGCATTGCACGACAGGTACGTGTTGACGTACGGAGTATAGATATGATGTGATGATGATGTTATGGTTTTGGTATCATATGATTTATAGTATCTTTGTGTCATATGATTGGTAGTATCATATGCATGTGCATACATGGATTTCATATGATTGGGATGGATGCCTTGATAGATATGTGTATATGCTTTGGTAAGATCAGTGCCTTGATAGATATGCCTGGTGTGGTATATGCTTTGGCTGGGATCATTGCCACGATAGATATACTACATATGCTTTGGCTTGAGAGATATACGCCTGGTGTGGGTATATGCTCTGGCTATTATCACAGATGAGTATGGTACTATGATATGTGCTGCTAATATGAAGATGTGATGTGGTTCCACTGACATATTGAGCTGAATAGGCATATCATATGGGGCTCGTGATAATAGGGTAATTGTTGAGACATGTCATGACATAGTGCATTTGTGGATGCATGATACAGAACATTCACGTTAGATGATTTATTGTGCTTTATCATTGATATTAATATTGTGTTTTGATATTGCACTGAGATAATTGTTCTCTATACTCATTGTGTGAATGTTTCTGTAGGGACTCATAGACGTGGGGAGACGGGATGTGAGTCATTTTCCGCTGCGAGCTGAACCACTGCTTAGGAGTTATCTTGTAGTAGGTTTTTGTTTGTACATGTGATGTATAGTTGGTTAGGTTTTGTAACAACTTAACTAGTAAGATACTCTTAATCAGTGCATGTTTTTACTTAATTCAGACTCACGTATGTATGCTTAATTGATACATAATGGATTAAGTAAAGAGGACCCCACATTAGTGGTATCAGAGCAGTGGTTCGAGAACGGGGTGAACATGGGTAGTGGAAGTGCCTTAGGGAGTTACCTAAACACTTGAAAACATGTTGAGAATGTTAATATCATGTTAGGATTTGGACTATGATGTTATTCTAACATGTTATATAATTGTGAATGTTATTGTTAACCCTTGATCTACAGCTATGACAGACAGAGGGTATCATGAGGATGTTGGGGATGCCCTGAGTGGCAATGAGAGTGTGAGGATGGCCTGTGCCACCACCACCGATTGAGCAAGGGCCAGTAGAACAGGTACTGTTGCCTGGAGAATTGACTTTGACGCAATTTCTGAGTTATCAGCCACCCAGGTTTGAGGGGACTGAATCAGGGGAACTAGCAGAGGAGTGGCTGGAACGCGTGGAACAGATATTTGTATCAGCACCGTGTGCCAAGACTGCTTGGTTACGCATAGCTGAATTCCAGTTAGCTAAGAAAGCTATGATGTGGTGGAAGTCCACAGTGTTTGAGTTGAGGGCTCAAGGACAGACAGTGAACTGGGATGTGTTTAGAACGAAGTTCCTTGAGCATTATTTCTCTGTTGCTGCAAGGCAGAGGAAAGAGGATGAATTTACAAATTTGAGACAGGGATCAATGACAGTATCTGATTATGCTGTGCACTATTCTTCTTTGCTCCGGTATGTGCCACATATCGCTGTAAACACAAAAGCAAAGATCAGACAGTTTGTGAAAGGGTTGAGGCCTGAATTATTTGATAGGGTAATGTCCAATAACCCTACAACATATGAAGAAGCGTTGACTAGAGCCGAGATGGCTGAGATTGCCGTAGGGGTATATAAAGATGTTGGACAAGCCCAACCACCTACATCTGAAAGTATGAGACCTAGAGGAGAACCATTTAAATCACCACGAGGTGGTGCATCTTCATCTAGGTTTAGTGGGAAACGTTTTGGACCACGGAAAGAGGATGACCGAAGAGCTAAGGGGCAATCCCAAGGCAGTAGTAGTAGTAGTAGTTGACGAGGATTACAATGTTTTAAATGTGGAGGGCCACATTATCAAAGAAATTGTCCACAGTTTGATACGGTGGTTTGTTTCCGTTGTGGGAAACCAGGACATGTGATCCGTGATTGTCCTCAAGTGGGTGGACAACAGAGGAGAGGACCAATGTCAGAAAATACAGTACAACAGAGACCACAGGGTGTACCACAGTCTGGTGGAGGACAGAGGGCAGGACCACCTCAGGCTCAGGTGTATGCACTGAACAGGGAGGAAGCAGAGGCAGCTCCTGATACTGTGATAGCGGGTAAGTGTACTTTGTTTACTTAACCTGCTTTTCTGGTGATTGATACTGGTGCATCACATTCTTTTATTGCACAAGCTTTTATTGATCAGTATCATATATGCTCGTCTCCACTGTTGATGCCTCTTTATGTTTCGACACCCATGGGAACTACTGTGACGACTTGTCAGAGTGTGTCTAATTGTGCTATTCAGTTTGAGACTGAGTATGGGCTACATGCTGATTTGATTGTGTTAGATATGTCAGATTTTGATTGCATCCTTGGAATCGATGTGTTGAGTAAATATCAGTCTGTTGTGGATTGTTGTCAGAAGATTGTGAGATTTCAGTCTGATACTGGAACTCAATGGTATTTCTATGGCCAGGGATCGAGGGCAAAGATTCCTTTGATATCAGCAATCCGAATGTCGCGTTTGTTAGAACGTGGACATACGGGTTATTTGATTTATGCCCTTGATGTAAATGAACAGAAAAGAGAAAGGAAAGCGGAGGAGATACCAGTGGTTGCAGAATATGCGGATGTGTTTCCAGATGAGATACCTGGATTCCCACCGAGTCGAGAAGTGGAATTTGGTATTGATTTGATACCGGGTACTTCTGCAATTTCACGAGCTCCTTATCGGATGGCACCAACTGAATTGAAAGAGTTGAAAACTCAATTGCAAGACTTATTGGACAAGGGGTACATACATCCTAGTGTATCACCTTGGGGTGCTCCGGTCTTATTTGTTAAGAAAAGGATGGGACAATGAGATTGTGTATTGACTATAGACAATTGAACAATGTAACAATTAAGAATAAATATCCTCTTCCTCGTATTGATGATTTGTTTGATCAGTTGCAGGGATCAAGGATTTATTCTAAGATTGATTTGAGGTCAGGATATCATCAAATACGTGTGAGGGAAGGAGATATACAGAAGACATCATTCAGGACTCGTTATGGACATTATGAGTTTCTGGTAATGCCATTTGGAGTGACAAATGCTCCAGCTGTCTTTTTGAGTTTAATGAATCGGGTTTTTCAGGAATACCTTGATCGATTTGTCATTGTCTTTATCGATGATATACTGATTTATTCGCAGAGTGATGCAGAACATGTTCAACATTTGCATATGGTATTGCAATTGTTGAGGACACATCAGTTGTATGCCAAACTCAGTAAGTGTGAGTTTTGGTTGACTAGTGTCGGCTTTTTGGGGCATGTAATTTCAGAGGAAGGTATATTAGTTGATCCAAAGAAAGTGGAAGCAGTGTTGAATTGGTCAGCACCTACTTCTGTGCCAGAGATTCGTAGTTTCTTGGGTCTGGCTGGATATTATAGACGGTTTGTTGAAGGATTTTCAGCGATTGCCAAACCATTGACACAATTGACACAGAAAGGAGTACCGTTTCGATGGTCAGAGACTTGTGAGCGTAGTTTTCAGGAATTGAAACATCGATTGACTACAGCTCCAGTCTTGATCATTCCATCGGAGCATGACAGGTTTGCATTATATACTGATGCATCTTTACTTGGTTTGGGTTGTGTATTGATGCAGGACAAACATGTAGTGGCTTATGCATCACGACAGTTGAAGCCACATGAAATGAAATATCCAGTACATGATCTGGAATTGGCTGCTATTGTTTTTGCCTTGAAAATATGGCGACATTATTTATATGGTACGTCGTTTACCATATACACAGATCATAAGAGTCTAAAATTTCTATTCACTCAAGCGGAGTTGAATATGAGGCAAAGGAGATGGATGGATCTGTTGAAAGATTATGATTGTGAGATTGAATATCATCCAGGAAAAGCTAATCTTACAGCAGATGCCTTGAGTCGAAAAGTACATCATACAGCTGATGAGATGATTCATTTATCCGCATTGATGACTTCTTGTTGTACTTTGGGTTATGATTTTGATGTGGAAATAGTGCCAGTACGGGTATCAACATTGTTGGTTGAACCCGACATTTTTGAGAAAATCAGAACGGCACAATTGACGGATGATGAAGTACAACACTGGAAGGAAAGGATAAGTCAAGGACAAACATCTCAATTTGTACTGACCAATGATGGAACTTTGAAGTACAGAAACTGTTGGGTAGTACCTGCTGCGTTGGGACTACGCCAAGAACTACTACAACGTGCTCATTGTAGTAGATACAGTATACATCCTGGAGGGAAGAAAATGTATCATGATTTACGTACACAATTTTGGTGGAAACGTATGAAAGAGGATGTATTGAGCTTTGTGAAACGATGTTTGATCTGTCAACAAGTGAAAGCGGAAAGACAAAGACCAGGAGGTGAATTACATAGTTTGGAAATTCCTCAGTGGAAATGGGAACATATCACGATGGATTTTGTGACTCATTTGCCACGGACGTCTTCTGGTTGCGATGCTATTTGGGTGATCGTTGATCGACTCACCAAAGTATCTCATTTCGTGCCATATTGTATGACGTTTACATATCTGAGAATGGCACAGTTGTACATTCAACATGTAGTGAGATTACATGGTATTCCAGTTTCCATTGTATCGGATAGGGATCCAAGATTTACTTCTCATTTCTGGGAAGGGTTACAAACAGCGTTGGGAACTGAAGTGCGGTTGAGTACAGCATATCATCCTCAGACAGATGGACAAACAGAGCGTACGATACAGACGCTTGAGGATATGTTGCGTGCCTGTGTATTAGAGTTTGATACCTCTTGGCAAGAGTCGTTGCCATTAGTGGAATTTTCATATAACAACCGTTATCAGTCTAGTATACAGATGGCACCATTTGAGCTTTTGTATGGGCGACGATGTAGATCGCCATTATATTGGGATGATGTGGATCAGTCTTCCTTACATGGACCGGATATGATTCATGACATGGAAGAGAAAGTGAAGTTAATTAGATTGAAACTTAAAGCTGCTCAGGACAGACAGGCTGCGTATGCCAATAAGCGACGTAGACCACTTGAATTTCAAGTTGGTGACCGTGTGTTCTTGAAAATCTCACCTTTTAAAGGTGTAGTACGGTTTGGTAAGCGTGGAAAATTGTCTCCACGGTATGTTGGTCCGTATGAGGTGTTACAACGTATTGGTACGTTGGCATATCGCTTGGCACTACCGCCGGCATTGAGTAGTATTCATGATGTTTTTCATGTTTCACTGTTGAGGAAATATGAACCAGATCCGAGTCATGTATTACAGCTACCTGATGTACAGTTGGATACAGACGTGTCGTATGAGGAACGACCGGTTATGATCTTGGATCGAGCTGAACGCAGGTTGCGTAATAAAGTGATTCCTATGGTTAAGGTACAGTGGGACAGACGGGGTGTCGAAGAGGCAACGTGGGAGACAGAGCAGCATATGATGCAACGGTATCCGGATTTATTTTTTGGTATGTTGATATGTGATTTATACATGTTTCTTATGTTCCTATATCTCTTATATGTTCTTATATGAAGCATGTATTATGAGGTTTGTATATGCAATTTCGAGGACGAAATTCAATGAGTGGGGGAGAATTGTAATGCCTCGATTTTGTTTTATACACGTGTGATATGATTATTTCGTTATTATGACTAATTTCGATATGATATGACTTGGGTTCGGGTTGACCAAGGATGAATTAATACAAGTATAAATTGATATATGTCAATGAATGAAACATATGGCATATCACCTTGATGTGCATTTAACCTACATTTGAGGAGATGTGAGGGGATGTACATGTGAGTTTGAGTTTCATGTACATGTGAACACTAATGTGGGGTCCTATTTACTTAATCCATTATGTATCAATTAAGCATACATACGTGAGTCTGAATTAAGTAAAAACATGCACTGATTAAGAGTATCTTACTAGTTAAGTTGTTACAAAACCTAACCAACTATACATCACATGTACAAACAAAAACCTACTACAAGATAACTCCTAAGCAGTGGTTCAGCTCGCAGCGGAAAATGACTCACATCCCGTCTCCCCACGTCTATGAGTCCCTACAGAAACATTCACACAATGAGTATAGAGAACAATTATCTCAGTGCAATATCAAAACACAATATTAATATCAATGATAAAGCACAATAAATCATCTAACGTGAATGTTCTGTATCATGCATCCACAAATGCACTATGTCATGACATGTCTCAACAATTACCCTATTATCACGAGCCCCATATGATATGCCTATTCAGCTCAATATGTCAGTGGAACCACATCACATCTTCATATTAGCAGCACATATCATAGTACCATACTCATATGTGATAATAGCCAGAGCATATACCCACACCAGGCGTATATCTCTCAAGCCAAAGCATATGTAGTATATCTATCGTGGCAACGATCCCAGCCAAAGCATATACCACACCAGGCATATCTATCAAGGCACTGATCTTACCAAAGCATATACACATATCTATCAAGGCATCCATCCCAATCATATGAAATCCATGTATGCACATGCATATGATACTACCAATCATATGACACAAAGATACTATAAATCATATGATACCAAAACCATAACATCATCATCACATCATATCTATACTCCGTACGTCAACACATATCTGTCGTGCAATGCAAAAGATGTAAATCAGGCGTCAATGTCTAACCGCCTCGTTGTCCTGTCCCCTGTGATGATGCTACAACAATTCCAATAATATATCATGTTATAATAGGCATTACAATCAAACTCAACAAAATATAACATTTTTTCAAAACCTAACCATGGCGATCGATCTCATGCTTTGAGGCGATCGATTGCCTAACGTTTTGATCTTCGGCGATCGATCTCCTAATTTCAAGCGATCGGTTGCCTCTCCTTTGAAAAACCTACTGCCTCAAGGCGATCGATTGCCTACTTTGAAGCGATCGATCGCTCAAACACCGACTTACCCATGTTTAGCCATAGGCGACCGATTGCCTAAAACGCAGCGATCGATCGCCTCCTCTGTTTCAGAAAAGAAACATGGCGATTTTCAACCTTCTTCATGGTATTTCTTACACAATTCATTTCCTATCCTTTAACCACAATTCATGAAAACCTTAGGATCATATAAACATGTTTCTAAGATAATAGCATCAATATCTTGGCATAAAAAACAAGTTATGATTTGACATATGAATACTTGATATGCCAATGGAAGAAATGTTGTTGCTGACCAGTTTCTTGCGTATTGCCTCATTTATTTTGAGGGCAATGAGTTAAAGGCAGATTTGATTGTGTTGGGCATGTCAGACTTCGATTGCATCGTGGGCATCAACATTTTGAACAGGTATCAAGCAGTCGTGGACTGTCGGCAGAGAACAGTTCGGTTCAGATCTGATATGGGAATACAGTGGACTTTCTATGACAACAGTTCTCGTGCGAAGATTCCGTTGATTTCGGCGGTCAAGATGTCCCAATTATTGGAACGTGGACACACGGGCTATCTTATCTATGCCGTGGACAAGGCGGGGAAAGAATAAAGAATTGAGGGTGGAGGATGTACCCGTGGTGGCAGAATTTGCTGACGTGTTCCCGGAGGAGATCTCAGGATTCCCACAGGCTAGGGAAGTCGAGTTTGGGATTGAGTATTACCAGGGACATCTGCTATCTCTCGTGCCCCTTACAGGATGGCACCGGCAGAGTTAAGGGAATTGAAGGAACAGTTGCAGGAACTCCTTGACAAAGGATATATACGCCCTATCGTATCACCTTGGGGCGCACCGGTTCTCTTTGTGAAAAAGAAGGATGGTTCGATGCGGTTGTGCATCGATTACCGGCAACTGAATAAAGCCACGGTGAAGAACAAGTATCCTCTCCCAAGGATTGACGATTTGTTTGATCTGATCAGTTGCAAGGTACCAAACTGTATAACAAGATTGATTTGAGGTCTGGGTACCATTAGATACGGGTCAGAGAGGAGGATGTGCAGAAGACAGCGTTTCAGACTCGGTATGGGCACTATGAGTTCTTAGTTATGCCGTTCGGTGTGACGAACGCCCCGGCTGTCTTTATGAGTTCGATGAACCGGGTATTTCAACCGTATCTTGACCAGTTTGTCATAGTGTTTATTGACGACATACTCATCTACTCTTGGAGCGAGGAAGAGCACGTGAAACACTTGAGGACAGTACTCCAGATTCTCAGAGACCACCAATTATATGCCAAGCTCCGCAAGTGTGAGTTTTGGTTGAGCAGTGTAGTATTTCTGGGGCATGTTATATCTAGCAGTGGGATATCAGTGGATCCCAGAAAGATAGAGGCTGTGATGGAGTGGGCTGCACCCACTTCTGTGCCCGAGATACAGAGTTTTCTTGGTTTGGCTGGTTATTATCGACGCTTCGTCGAAGGATTTTCAAAGATCGCCAAGCCGTTGACACAGTTGACCCAAAAAGGGGTACCTTTCTTTTGGTCAGAGGCTTGTGAGGAAAGCTTCCAAGAGTTGAAACACCGGTTGACGACGGCACCTGTGTTGGTGATTCCTACGGAGAACACTAGGTTTGTCCTTTATACCGATGCATCGCTTCAGGGCCTTGGGTGTGTATTGATGCAAGATAAGCATGTGGTAGCTTATGCATCGAGACAGTTGGAGCCGCATGAGACTAGATACCCTGTCCATGATTTGGAATTGGCGGCTATTATTTTTGCCCTGAAGATCTGGAGGCATTACTTATATGGTATATCGTTTACCATTTATACGGATCACAAGAGCCTGAAGTTCTTGTTTACTCAGGTGGAGCTGAATATGCGGAGGAAATTGATGGATTTACTCAAGGACTACGATTGTGAAATCGAGTACCATCCTGGGAAAGCTAACTTGATGTGTTCCATGTGTCTATGTTGCGGAAGTATGAGCCGATGTGTCTCATGTGTTGCAGCCTTCCCAGGTTCAGTTAGAATCCGATGTATCTTATATGGAACGGCATGTTAGAATTTTGGATCGAGCAGAATGCAGACTTCGGAACAAAGTGATACCTATGATTAAAGTTCAGTGGGATCGCAGGGGTTTCGAGGAGGCCACGTGGGAGACGGAGCGGCATATGGTGCAGCACTACCCGAAACTATTTTCTGGTATGTGGTTTATGTTTAGTTTCATTTGGGTAAGTGCATGCGATTTCGAGTACGAAATCTTATAAGTAGGGGAGTATTGTGATATCCCCGAAATAATTAGTTGCAATTTGGGCATTAATTATGTTATGTGATTAATTATGGTGTTGATTAATTATGTGTTGGAATTAATTATCTTGATGAAATGCTTAGTCACATGGTAGGCGTGATCCGGGGGTGTATTTCAGGGTGCATGTTGTGCATGTTGGGAAATTGGGTGTTAGCATGCTTTAATTGTAATGGTTGGCAATTATTTTGGAAAACATGAATTTATTGGGAGTTTGGTGCATTTTTGTAAAATGCTTTTAAAATACCATGTTGGGGTATTTTATACATCATGCTAATAATTGAGGTACATGTTTTTAATTAAACCCCACACCTTTATACCCCACTAACCCCACCTCACCTTTCACTTTTTCAATCCCCAAATTTCACTCTCCCCAACCCTAACCCCTCACCATTTTCGAAACTTGCTCACAAGAGGAGGAGAAATCTTCACAAAAGCTTGGTTTGTAAGATTTCTAGTGAGATTTGGAGTCCATAAGAGGAATGGAACCCTCCTTGGTGTTTTAATGGTGTTTTGTTTTGATTTGGGTTGATATTTGAATGTTTGAAATGGGTTTGTTTTGAGTTAGTGTTGTTTATGGTTGGATGTTGAATTTTTGATTGTTTTAAGGTGTATATTGAAGGTTTAGGGTGGTTTTATGTTATGGGTTTGATGGTATTTGTGTTGGTGTTGTTGGGGAAGAAATATGCTCAAAATGGTGAAGAATCGCGCACACAGCAGGTGGCGATCGATCGCTACAAATGCAGCGATCGATCGCCGAGGGGCAGTGCGAAAAATGTGGTGCAGGCGATCGATCGCCATAAATGGCGCGATCGATCGCCGCGAGCCAGTGAAGTCTGGCGATCGATCGCCATGTAAAGGCGATCGATCGGTAAGGCTCGCGATCGATCGCCTAGTGTGATATCCCCGAAATGATTATGTGTTATTTAAACATTAATCATTGTTGTGAAATTTATGGTACTAATTCTTGTGATGAATTAATAATATTGGGAGATGCATGTAAGGGTGCATGTGTTACATGTTGGGATTTTGGGGATTGTGGCATGTTTAATTTGGGGTGTGTGTTAATCGTTTTGGTAAAGTATATTTTAAATAGGAATTGAAGTATTTTAATGAGAAAATACTATAAAATATCATGTGAGGATATTTTAATACATCGTGCGAAATACCGGGACCAAAACATAACACATCACATAAACCCACCACAAACCACCCCCCCTTGACCCATACCCTGCTGCCAGCTGCAGCTTACCCATACCTCTTTCCTCATCTCCCACTCCACCTTGTCATAGCTGAAATCACTCCATTCTCTCCAACTTTTTCGTCCAACATCTGGTAAGGGAAAACAAGAGGAGATCCACCATTTTTCTTGCTTGGAAAGCTTGCAAAAATCGGAGCCAAAAGGGGTGAGGAACCATTTCTGGGTTTGAAGTTTTTGTTGTTGAGTTCATACTTTGTTTAGTGTGAAAAATGGCATGTTAGGTTAGGTTTTGTTAAACCTTCGATTCATGTTCATTTATGGTGTGTTTATGAAGCTTCCAGTATTTTTCCTTGAGCACATTACATGTTTTATGTGGTAGATTTAAGCATGTAAAGTATGGTGTTCGAAAATCTGGGTAGATATTTTTCCCCTGTTTTTCTGGAAATATGTGATCTGGGAGTGATATTGAAAGGGTGGTAATATGCATGTTAGAAGGGTTTTTGAATGAACCTTCGATGTGAAAATATGCATGGTAGTTTGATGAAACCCTTAACATTTTTATTCGAGCAAATTGCATGACTTATGTGGTAGATTTCGTTGCTTGAAAGTGTGTACTCAAAAATCTGGGCAGGAAGACAATGCCCTGTTTTCAGAAAATGTTGAATGAGTACTGATGTTCATGGGTGATTTTAATGCATGTGGGTTTGTGGTTGGGGTACAATCTTGATGTAAATACACTCAGAGTAATGTGTTTTAAATACTAGCATGTTAGTATTGGCATGTTGTATGTCTTACATGTTAGAAGGAAAGGTGTGATTATCGGTGTTGAACATGCTGGAAAAATTATCGCGCACAGACCAGGTGGCGATCGATCGCCACAAATGGCGCGATCGATCGCCGAGGTCCAGTAGCCAAAATCAAAGCCACGCGATCGATCGCCATGAAAGGCGCGATCGATCGCCATGGGACAGTGGAGTTTGGCGATCGATCGCCAAGGGGTAGCGATCGATCGCCAGAAGCAAAATCTTGAAATATTGTTTTTTTGTTGGATTTTTGATTTTGGATCATATATTGGCATCTAATATTGTGTTGTACACTGGTGTAGAGCCTTCACAGACGGCTACACAACGCAGGGGATAGAGTCCCACCACACACTACTTTTTGGAAAGGTACGTAAGCGACGTACGGGCATCCCAACGGTAACATGTATTTATGTTTTGTCTGCATGACACATGATGAATGCAATGTGATGCATTATTGAGTTGATACATGTTATTATGCATTGTTGTTGCATATTATGCATTGTTGTTGCATATTGTGATGTGGGATAAAGAGATGTATTCCACGAGTCAGGGCGATCACGGTTAAGGTGTTAATGCTTACGCTTTACCGCTAAAAATGTGGAGCGGGAGGGGGGAGGCTCGCTTGCACATGGAGGCGGGTATATACTATACTGAGCGAGGATGAGATACCGCTAGTATAAAGAAGCGAGGATGAGATACCGCTTGTTTTGAGATTATAAAAGCGGAGAAGTATTAAAATAACCGATGATGACTGACTCAAGAAAAAGAGGAAAATGTCATGACATTCATTTGTGAAACCATACATTCATATAATGTGTTATATTATGAATCATGGTACAGGGACAACCAGTGGGCATTGTAAATGAGATGGAAATACAGGAAGTGATTTGTATTTTATGATTGTGCATTTACGCCTTATTTTCATATTATGTTGAATATGAATTGTGATATGCTCATGTGTTGGGGGTTGTCTTTGTAGGTGCTTTTGATGTTGAGAACCAGGGTCGGGGTTGAGAAGCTGAGCTATAAGGAGAGTTACGGGATTAGCTACAAGATTTGAGAAAATTTTATATAGCTTCTACTTGTGGTAGAATAAGACTATAATGTAGCACCTTTTGTAGGAATATTGTGAATCCCTTTTGAAACTTTTGCTACTGTATTCCTTAAGCTCAGGAAAATCAACATGACTCTTTACTCTGATTTATTCATATGAATGTTTAGTTCTCTTAATCGCACCTATTAGTATATTGAGATATCAGGGGTCTCACATTTAGTGGTATCAGAGCCAGGTTAGATAACCAGGGAAGAGTGAAGGGTAGCCTTTAGAGACAAGTTGGCTAGGTATTCATTGTTGGGCATGTTATGCATGTGATGCATATTGTTGTATAAGTATTATACTAACATGCTTTTGGATATTATACTCTTGTTATCTAACGGCTTATACTATGAACTGCTTTTGGTATTGTTGTTAACTCTTGTGTTGCAGCATGGCGGCTATTAACCCGGAGAACCTCAATGAAGAGGTAGGGGATATGGGCAGTATGAATGCTAGTGTTGCTCATGTGAATCCTTTACCGCCACCTGCTGTGGGAGTAGAGCCCAGTGCACAGATGTTATTACCCGGGGAGCTCAGTTTGACACAGTTTCTGAATTTCCGTCCACCCATGTTTGAGGGGACCGAATCTGGAGAAGGGGCCGAAGAGTGGCTAGAACGGATAGAGCAGATACTTGTGACTGCGCCCTGTGCACGTACCGCATGGCTGAGGTTAGCCGAGTTTCAGATGGCGAAGAAGCCTTCTATGTGGTGGAAGACCACTGTGGTGGAGCTGAGAGCTCAGGGCATGGTAGTAGACTGGACTGTATTCAGGACCCGGTTTCTTAACCGGTATTTTTCTGCCGCTGCTAGACAAGTCAAAGAGGACGAATTCACTAACTTGAAGCAGGGAAACATGTCAGTTTCAGACTTTGCCTTGCAGTATTCCTCACTGTTGAGGTATGTCCCCCATATTGCTGTGAGCAGCCATGCAAAGATGAGGCATTTCATGAAAGGACTCAGGCCAGAACTATTTGACCGGGTTATCTCCAACAACCCTAGCTCTTTTGATGACGCCCTGACACGGGCAGAGTTAGCGGAAATTGCAGTGGGAGCATACAAGGATGTTGTACCCCCTCCAGTACCATCACAGAGGCCTGTTGTTGATAGTTTGAAACCACGAGGAGATCAGTTCAAGACTCGTGGAGCCTCATCATCTTCCAGATTTAGCGGGAAGAAATCTCAGAGTCAGAAACAGAGCAATCGAGGACCTACACAGGGGAGTAAGGCAGGAGGGGACAGGTGTGACCGCTGTGGAGGATTTCACTTGTCACGTGACTGTCGAGGCTGTTATGTTTGTGGCAAGGTGGGCCACTTAGCTAGGAACTGTCCCAATCGGGCAAGTCAGACAGACTCAGGGCCGAATAGGCCAAGATTTGATGCTGGGAGGGCACCACCGAGACAGCAGTTTGCGCCTCGACCGCAAGGAGGTCAGGCGGCAGGACCACCGCAGGGTCAGGTGTACGCACTGACTAGGGAGCAGGCTGAGGCAGCCCCAGAGGAGGTCATTGCTGGTACGTGTCATTTATTTACGTACCCTGCATTTATTTTGGTAGATACAGGTGCTTCTCATTCTTTTGTGTCTGTTGCTTTTGTGGAGAGACACCACTTGTGCTCGTCTCTGTTACCCACGCCTCTCATGGTCTCGACACCCACGGGGAAGCATGTGATTGCGGATCGGCTGTTGTCTGATTGCCTCATTTATTTTGAGGGCAATGATCTGAGGGCTGATCTGATTCAGTTAGAGATGGCAGACTTTGACTGTATTATCGGCATTGATGTGTTGAGCAGATACCGAGCTGTGGTAGACTGTCGGCAGAGGACTGTTCGTTTTCTATCTGATCAGGGATTCCAGTGGACTTTTTATGGGGACGGCTCTCGTCCAAGGATTCCAGTGATCTCAGCGGTTAAGATGTCGCGGTTATTGGAGCGCGGCCACACCGGTTACATCATTTATGCGGTGGATGTATCTGAGGAAAAAGAAGTGAGAGCCGAGGACATTCCAGTTGTGGCGGAGTTCATTGATGTGTTCCCAGATGAGATTCCGGGATTTCCGCCTGTCAGGGATGTTGAGTTTGCTATTGAGCTGTTACCGGGGACATCAGCCATTTCTCGTGCCCCATACAGGATGGCACCGGCAGAACTGAGGGAACTAAAGGTACAGTTACAGGAGCTCCTTGACAAGGGATACATTCGTCCTAGTGTATCGCCTTGGGGTGCACCAGTCTTGTTCGTGAAAAAGAAGGATGGATCAATGCGTCTGTGCATTGACTACAGG
This sequence comes from Haberlea rhodopensis, assembly GCA_907163345.1. Taxonomy (NCBI): domain Eukaryota; kingdom Viridiplantae; phylum Streptophyta; class Magnoliopsida; order Lamiales; family Gesneriaceae; genus Haberlea; species Haberlea rhodopensis. The sequence goes on from CAJQUN010000242.1 coordinate 423,950, forward strand.
CAATTGAACAAGGCTACAGTGAAGAACAGATATCCACTTCCGAGGATTGATGATCTGTTCGACCAGCTTCAGGGTACAGAGGTGTACTCTAAGATAGACTTGAGGTCAGGCTATCATCAGGTGCGGGTTAGAGCTGGTGATGTTCAAAAGACGGCTTTTAGAACTCGATACGGACACTATGAGTTCTTGGTAATGCCTTTCGGTGTAACAAATGCACCTGCAGTTTTTATGAGCCTGATGAACAGAGTATTTCAGGAGTACCTCGATCAGTTTGTGATCGTATTCATTGATGACATCCTCGTCTATTCAAGGAGTGAGGAGGATCATGCCAATCATCTGAGGATAGTGCTCCAGATCCTCAGAGATCATCAGTTGTACGCTAAACTCAGCAAGTGTGAGTTTTGGCTGAGCAGTGTTGCATTCTTGGGCCATATTATATCACGAGAAGGGATATCAGTAGACCCGAGGAAGATAGAGGCAGTTATGGATTGGTCTACCCCTACTTCAGTCAGTGAGATTCGGAGTTTTCTTGGGTTGGCTGGCTATTATCGACGTTTCGTCGAGGGTTTCTCAAAGATCGCCAAACCACTTACACAGCTGACTCAGAAGGGAGTCTCTTTTTGTTGGTCAGAGGCTTGTGAGCAGAGTTTCCGGGAATTGAAACACAGACTGACTACTGCACCAGTTCTTGTGATTCCCAAGGAGAACAAAGGGTTTGTTCTTTATACCGACGCATCGCTACAGGGCTTAGGATGCGTACTGATGCAGGACAGACATGTTGTGGCTTATGCTTCGAGACAGTTGAAGCCACATGAGACGAGGTATCCAGTCCATGATTTGGAGTTGGCAGCTATAGTTTTCGCCTTGAAGATATGGCGACACTACTTATACGGTACCTCATTCACCATCTTCACTGATCACAAGAGCCTGAAGTTCTTGTTTACACAGGCTGAGCTGAACATGAGACAGAGGAGATGGATGGATCTATTGAAGGATTATGATTGTGAAATCCTATACCATCCCGGGAAAGCAAACTTGACAGCCGACGCCTTGAGTCGGAAGGTGAGGAGCACAGCAGAGGATGCCATGTACCTATCAGCTATGTTGGGCTCCTACTGCCATTTGGGATTCGATTACGATGTGTCTACTTCACCAGTACAGGTTTTGACCTTGCTAGCTGAGCCGGTTATTTATGATCACATCAGGAAGGCTCAGGGGACCGATGTAGAGATTCAGAGATGGATGTCAGTGGTCCATTCAGATCAGCCATCGAGATTCAGAGTGGCTGAGGACGGTTCTTTGAGACTTGGCGATAGATGGGTGGTTCCAAATACACCCGAGTTGCGCCAGGGTATCTTACAGCGAGCTCATTGCAGTAGGATGAGTGTTCACCCAGGCGGGAAGAAGATGTATAAGGATCTACGCAACCAGTTCTGGTGGAGGCGTATGAAACAAGATGTCACCTCATTTGTCAAGCGCTGTTTGATTTGTCAACAGGTGAAGGCTGAGAGGCAGAGGCCTGGAGGTGAACTAAGGAGTTTGGAGATACCCGAGTGGAAGTGGCAGCACGTGTCGATGGACTTCGTGACCCACTTACCGAGGACTGTTTCGGGTTTTGATGCCATCTGGGTAGTCGTGGACAGATTGACTAAAGTGGCTCATTTCATTCCTTACTGTATGACATATACGCACTTGAGGATGGCACAGTTATATGTCAGAGATATAGTGAGACTACACGGGATTCCTGTTTCGATAGTGTCTGATCGAGATCCACGGTTCACATCTCACTTTTGGGAAGGTCTGCAGAAAGCTCTAGGTACGGAGTTGAGGCTGAGCACAGCCTATCACCCTCAGACAGACGGACAGACTGAGCGTACGATACAGACGCTCGAGGATATGTTGAGAGCTTGTGTGTTAGAGTTCGACATATCATGGCAGGACTTGATAGCCTTGGTAGAGTTCTCTTACAACAACAGCTACCAGGCAAGTATACAGATGGCTCCTTTCGAGGCCCTCTATGGTAGGCGTTGTAGGTCACCCTTGTGTTGGGATGACTTGGACCGTAAGTCGGTTGGAGGACCAGAGTTGGTTCAGGAAATGGAAGAGAAAGTTAAGGTTATCAGACGAAAGATGAAGGCAGCTCAGGATAGACAGGCAGCATATGCCAATCAGCGGCGGAGACCGTTGGAGTTTCAGTTGGGCGACAGAGTTTTTCTGAAGATCTCACCCTTCAGGGGTGTGGTACGGTTTGGTATGCGGGGGAAGTTGTCTCCTAGATACGTGGGGCCGTATGAGATCTTACAGCGTGTGGGTACTCTGGCGTACCGTTTGGCCTTACCGCCTTCTCTGTCGGGTATACACGATGTATTCCATGTGTCTATGCTGAGGAAGTATGAGCCGGATCCTTCACATGTGTTACAGCCTTCTGAGGTTCAGATTGAGTCCGATGTTTCCTATGTGGAGCGGCCTATCAGGATTTTGGATAGGGCAGATCGCAGACTGAGAAACAAAGTTATACCTATGGTCAAAGTTCAGTGGGATCGTAGGGGTGTCGAGGAGGCCACGTGGGAGACGGAGCGACACATGGTGCAGCACTACCCAGAACTGTTTTCTGGTATGTGATTTACGTTTCATTTTATTTTGGGTAAGTGCATGCTGATTTCGAGGGCGAAATCCTATAAGTAGGGGAGTATTGTGATATCCCCGAAATGATTATGTGTTATTTAAACATTAATCATTGTTGTGAAATTTATGGTACTAATTCTTGTGATGAATTAATAATATTGGGAGATGCATGTAAGGGTGCATGTGTTACATGTTGGGATTTTGGGGATTGTGGCATGTTTAATTTGGGGTGTGTTAATCGTTTTGGTAAAGTATATTTTAAATAGGAATTGAAGTATTTTAATGAGAAAATACTATAAAATATCATGTGAGGATATTTTAATACATCGTGCGAAATACCGGGACCAAAACATAACACATCACATAAACCCACCACAAACCACCCCCCCTTGACCCATACCCTGCTGCCAGCTGCAGCTTACCCATACCTCTTTCCTCATCTCCCACTCCACCTTGTCATAGCTGAAATCACTCCATTCTCTCCAACTTTTTCGTCCAACATCTGGTAAGGGAAAACAAGAGGAGATCCACCATTTTTCTTGCTTGGAAAGCTTGCAAAAATCGGAGCCAAAAGGGGTGAGGAACCATTTCTGGGTTTGAAGTTTTTGTTGTTGAGTTCATACTTTGTTTAGTGTGAAAAATGGCATGTTAGGTTAGGTTTTGTTAAACCTTCGATTCATGTTCATTTATGGTGTGTTTATGAAGCTTCCAGTATTTTTCCTTGAGCACATTACATGTTTTATGTGGTAGATTTAAGCATGTAAAGTATGGTGTTCGAAAATCTGGGTAGATATTTTTCCCCTGTTTTTCTGGAAATATGTGATCTGGGAGTGATATTGAAAGGGTGGTAATATGCATGTTAGAAGGGTTTTTGAATGAACCTTCGATGTGAAAATATGCATGGTAGTTTGATGAAACCCTTAACATTTTTATTCGAGCAAATTGCATGACTTATGTGGTAGATTTCGTTGCTTGAAAGTGTGTACTCAAAAATCTGGGCAGGAAGACAATGCCCTGTTTTCAGAAAATGTTGAATGAGTACTGATGTTCATGGGTGATTTTAATGCATGTGGGTTTGTGGTTGGGGTACAATCTTGATGTAAATACACTCAGAGTAATGTGTTTTAAATACTAGCATGTTAGTATTGGCATGTTGTATGTCTTACATGTTAGAAGGAAAGGTGTGATTATCGGTGTTGAACATGCTGGAAAAATTATCGCGCACAGACCAGGTGGCGATCGATCGCCACAAATGGCGCGATCGATCGCCGAGGTCCAGTAGCCAAAATCAAAGCCACGCGATCGATCGCCATGAAAGGCGCGATCGATCGCCATGGGACAGTGGAGTTTGGCGATCGATCGCCAAGGGGTAGCGATCGATCGCCAGAAGCAAAATCTTGAAATATTGTTTTTTTGTTGGATTTTTGATTTTGGATCATATATTGGCATCTAATATTGTGTTGTACACTGGTGTAGAGCCTTCACAGACGGCTACACAACGCAGGGGATAGAGTCCCACCACACACTACTTTTTGGAAAGGTACGTAAGCGACGTACGGGCATCCCAACGGTAACATGTATTTATGTTTTGTCTGCATGACACATGATGAATGCAATGTGATGCATTATTGAGTTGATACATGTTATTATGCATTGTTGTTGCATATTATGCATTGTTGTTGCATATTGTGATGTGGGATAAAGAGATGTATTCCACGAGTCAGGGCGATCACGGTTAAGGTGTTAATGCTTACGCTTTACCGCTAAAAATGTGGAGCGGGAGGGGGGAGGCTCGCTTGCACATGGAGGCGGGTATATACTATACTGAGCGAGGATGAGATACCGCTAGTATAAAGAAGCGAGGATGAGATACCGCTTGTTTTGAGATTATAAAAGCGGAGAAGTATTAAAATAACCGATGATGACTGACTCAAGAAAAAGAGGAAAATGTCATGACATTCATTTGTGAAACCATACATTCATATAATGTGTTATATTATGAATCATGGTACAGGGACAACCAGTGGGCATTGTAAATGAGATGGAAATACAGGAAGTGATTTGTATTTTATGATTGTGCATTTACGCCTTATTTTCATATTATGTTGAATATGAATTGTGATATGCTCATGTGTTGGGGGTTGTCTTTGTAGGTGCTTTTGATGTTGAGAACCAGGGTCGGGGTTGAGAAGCTGAGCTATAAGGAGAGTTACGGGATTAGCTACAAGATTTGAGAAAATTTTATATAGCTTCTACTTGTGGTAGAATAAGACTATAATGTAGCACCTTTTGTAGGAATATTGTGAATCCCTTTTGAAACTTTTGCTACTGTATTCCTTAAGCTCAGGAAAATCAACATGACTCTTTACTCTGATTTATTCATATGAATGTTTAGTTCTCTTAATCGCACCTATTAGTATATTGAGATATCGGGGTCTCACACCTAGACACAGCGATCGATCGCCAGCAGCTGAATAGTTGGAAATGTAATTTTTTGACGGATTTTGGTATTTGGCTATTATTTGTCTTCTAATATTGGGTTGTGTGATTCTGTAGAACCATCCCAGGTGGCGACGCAACCAAGGAAGTGAAGTCATATCAAATCCCACTTTTGGAAAGGTACGTAAAGAGACGTACGGGCACCCAACGGTACATGTATCTATTATACTCATTGATTATGCATTGTGGATGCGAGTATATATGGAATTGTGCATTGTGGATGCAAATACATGTTGAATTATGCATGATGATTGTATATGCATATGATGATTGTTGGTGCACATCCCATGAGTCATGGTTATATAGAGTGATGATTTTAATGCTTTGTCGCTGTCACTTGAAACGATGATAGAATACTTGCCGCTGTCATATTGTAGCGAGGAAATGATGGCCTTGATGACAAAGGAGGTATGGATTCGAGCCTTGTGCATACTGTTCGTACTATTGCTGCTTTATCTACTCATGATACTGATGACCCTCTCTCTTCTCACTTGCAGGATCATACCATTAAAAAGACACACCCTCCGGATCGACCACAACAATCAACAAAGTATGGAGGAGGAACAAAGACTCATGACGCCCACTCAAAGGCAAACAAACTGAAATTCAAGGGAATCAAGAAGATATTGAGTGGAAGAGGAAGGATAGAGTAACATCGCATCACCCACCTTGATAGAGCATTAGCTTTGGGCCACCGACGTTAAACAGAGGCGCTGCTTGGGAGGCAACCCAATGGGAGTTAGTTTCCTTTCTCCCTTTTATTTTTTTTTATTGCTTTAGTAGTTAGACTATTCTCTTTTCTTGTATTTTTACCTTACATTGGGGACAATGTAAGATTTAAGTATGGGGGAGGGATTAGTGGTGTGTTATTGTTTTTCTTATTTTAAAATACCAAAAAATCAAAAATTTTGAAAATTTTGAGCTCATAGTTAGTAATGAACACATGCTTAGAATCACTAGCCCATGATGAAACCTAATTGATATCATGCATGCTTTTGAACATAGGTGAGTTGTTAACATTGGAACACTTTGAACTCTAATGCAAATTTTGCTTTGACATAGTAGTTGAATATTTTGAGCACATTATTGTCATGACTTGTGAAGTGTGCATAGCTTAGTGAAGATTGTGTGAACTTTGTGATAGTCTTAAGAAGTCTCTAATACATGCTAGAACTTAACTACATGCTCTTTGAGGCGTATGTCTAGACTACTTGCAAACATGAAAGTGATATAGGCAATCTTTGATGCGTTTGAGCCTTTAAAACCTACCATGTAAAGAAAATCAATCACTAGTACCCTCTTTGAGCTTTGATGCAAAAGAATGGTTGTATGCTAAGCATACAAAAGACCCCTATTCGACATTCTTTGACTAGCTTATCATCTTTCCCTAATGAGCCTAAATATGAATTCTATCCATACCTTTGAAGGGAGTATGATGTGTTTCATTCACATGCACTTAAGTATTCAATGATTAAAATATTTGCGAGCTTCATTATGAAAAGAATGAAATGCATGAAAGAAAAGGGATGCCTTGAGAAAATAGATAAAAATATGCCTCAAAGGGGAGCCAAGGCACAAAAGAAGAAAAATGTTGAAATAAAAGTTAAAAAATTCAAGCAAGAAGAGAAGTCTTTAGTGTGCATATCATCATACTCTCTTATTTGATTTATCTTTACCCTTTCTTTCATAAGCCAATACCTAGACCACACTACAAGCTAATAAAGACCTACTTGATTTGTGTTTGCAAAGTGGCTAAGATAGTGGAGAAGAGTGTGAGACCCCGTTATCCCGGACATACTAATAGGTGCGATTAAGAGAACTAAGCATTTCAATATCAGAGTATTTAATCGTGTTGACATTTTGAGCTTACAGTTCAAATGTACCCATAAAATTTTCAACAGATAATAATTACATTTTTCAAAACAATAGAAGTGACACTATAGTTCTACTCTACAACTTGTAGAGACTACGCAAAAGAACTCTGTCCTGCTATTGTAGTAGCACTCCTTACAGCTCAAAGTATCAGCCCCGACCCTAGTTCTCCTTAGCAAAAGCACCTACAAAGACATCCCCCAACACATGAGCACATAGCTATTCATATACAACACAATATGAATACGTAAGGCGTAAATGCATAATCATAAATACAAAACACTTCCTGTAATTTCATCGCATTTACAATGCCTATTGGTTGTCCCTGTACCATGTACCATAATTCATAAACAACTCACTATATGAACATATGGTTTCATAAATAAATGTCATGACATATCATCTCTTTTTCTTGAGTCAGTCATCATCAGTTATTTTAATGTTTCTTCGCTTCATAATCTCAAAACAAGCGGTATCTCATCCTCGCTTCTTCATACAAGCGGTATCTCATCCTCGCTTAGTATGGTATACCCCGCCTCCATGTGCAAGCGAGCCTCCCCCCTCCAGCTCCACATTTTTAGCGGTAAAGCGTAAGCATTAAAATCTTCACTGTGATCACCCCTGACTCGTGGAATACACCTCTTTTATTCCACATCACAATATGCAATCACAATGCATAATAACATGTATCATACTCTTAATGCATCACATTGCATTCATCATGTGTCAAATAGACAAACATAAAGTACATGTTACCATTGGATTGCCCGTACGTCGCTTACGTACCTTTCCAAAATGTAGTGTGTGGTGGGACTCTATCCCCTGCGTTGTGTAGCCGTCTGTGAAGGCTCTACACCAGTGTACAACACAATATTAGATGCCAATTTATAATCCAAAAGCAAAAATCCAACAAAAAATCAATTTTTCATAACTCTGCCTCTGGCGATCGATCGCCAGACTCCACTGTCCCATGGCGATCGATCGCGCCATTCGTGGCGATCGATCGCGTGCCTTTGATTTTGGCTACTGGACGTCGGCGATCGATCGCCCCATTTGTGGCGATCGATCGCCACATGGTCTGTGCGCGACATTTTCCAGAATGCTCTAACACTGATTTTTATACCTTTCGTTCTAACATGTAAGACATACAACATGTCCAAACAAACATGCTAGTAGCTACAATACACTACCCTGAGTGTATTCATATCAAATTTACACCCCAAACATAAGCCCACATGCATAAACGTCGACCATTCACACAAGTACTCTATCAACTTTTCTGGAAACAGGGCAACATATTCATTTCCAGATTTCTTGAGTACTTCATTTCATGCTATAAAAATTACAACATATTTCATAAAACATGCTCAAACATGAAACGTCGTGGGCTTTACAAACTACCATGCATGTACTCAAATCGAAGGTTCACCCTAAAACCCATCTAACATGCATAATATCACCTCCTCAAAATCACTCCCAGTCCACATTTTCCAGAAAAACAGGGCATACTCCTACCCAGATTTCCGAACACCCTACTTTACATGCTTATTTCCTAAACATAAAACATGTAATATACATAAGGAAAAATACCGAGAGCTACATAATAACACCATGTAAGCATTTAAATCGAAGGTTTTAAGAAACCAAATCTAACATGCCATTTTTACACCAACAAAAAGTATGAACTCAACAACTAAATTTCAAAACCAGAACATGGTTCCTCACCCCTTTTTGCTCCGATTTTTGGAAGCTTTCCAAGCAATAAAAATGGTGGATCTCCTTCTTTTCTCACTTATCAGATGTTGGACAAAAAATGGGAGAGAGATGGAGGAGTTGCAGCTATGGAAAGGTGGAGTGGGAGATGGGGCAAGGGGCATGGGCAAGCAGCTGGCAGCTGGCAGCAGGGCATGGGTCAAGGGGGGTGGTTGAGTGGTGGGTTAAGTGATGTGTTATGTTTTGGTCCCGGTATTTAGCACGATGTATTAAAATATCCTCACATGATATTTTATAGTATTTTCTCAATAAAATACTTCAACTCCCATTTAAATATGCTTTACCAAAACAAACAACACACACTCCAAATAATCATGCCACAACCCCAAAATCCCAACATATAACACATGCACCCTCACGTGCATTTCCCAATATTATTAATTCAACACAAGAATTAATACCATAATTTTCACAACAATGATTAATGTTTAAATAACACCTAATCATTTCGGGGATATCACAATACTCCCCTACTTATAAGATTTCGTCCTCGAAATCAGCATGCTTACCAACATGAAGTAAAACAAAACGTAAACGCATACCAGAAAACAGCTCTGGATAGTGCTGCACCATGTGTCGCTCTGTCTCCCACGTGGACTCCTCGATACCCCTACGATCCCACTGAACCTTGATCATAGGAATAACTTTGTTTCTCAGTCTGCGATCTGCCCTATCCAAATCCTGATAGGCCGCTCAACATAGGAAACATCTGACTCAATCTGAACCTCAGAAGGCTGCAACACATGAGAAGGATCTGGCTCGTACTTACGCAACATAGACACATGAAATACATCATGAATGCCAGACAGAGAGGGCGGTAAAGCTAACCGGTAAGCTAGAGTACCCACACGCTGCAAGATCTCGTACGGCCCCACATATCTCTGGGGATAACTTCCCCCGCATACCAAACCGTACCACACCTCTGAAAGGTGAGATCTTCAGAAAGACTCTGTCGCCCAACTGAAACTCCAGCGGCCTACGCCGCTGATTGGCATACGCTGCCTGTCTGTCCTGAGCTGCCTTCATCTTTCTTCTGATAACCTTAACTTTCTCTTCCATTTCCTGAACCAACTCTGGTCCTCCAACCGACTTACGGTCCATGTCATCCCAACACAAGGGTGACCTACAACGCCTACCATAGAGGGCCTCGAAAGGAGCCATCTGTATACTTGCCTGGTAGCTATTGTTGTAGAGAACTCCACCAAGGCTATCGAGTCCTGCCATGAAGTGTCGAACTCCAGCACACAAGCTCTCAACATATCTTCGAGCGTCTGTATCGTACGCTCAGTTTGTCCGTCCGTCTGAGGGTGATAGGCTGTGCTCAGCCTCAACTCTATACCTAGAGCTGTCTGCAGACCCTCCCAGAAGTGAGATGTGAACCGCGGATCTCGATCGGACACTATCGAAACAGGGATCCCGTGCAGTCTCACCACATCTCTGACATATAACTGTGCCATCCTCAAGTGCGTATATGTCATACAGTAGGGAATGAAGTGAGCCACTTTAGTCAATCTGTCCACGACTACCCAGATGGCATCAAAACCCGAAACAGTCCTCGGTAAGTGGGCCACGAAATCCATAGACACGTGCTGCCACTTCCACTCGGGTATCTCCAAACTCCTTAGTTCACATCCAGGCCTCTGCCTCTCGGCCTTTACTTGTTGACAAATCAAACATCTTTTGACGAATGAGGTGACATCTTGTTTCATACGCCTCCACCAGAACTGGCTGCGTAGATCCTTATACATCTTCTTCCCGCCAGGGTGGACACTCATCCTGCTGCAATGAGCTCGCTGTAATATATCCCGTCGCAATTCGGGTGTATCTGGAACCACCCATCTGTCGCCAAGTCTCATAGAATCGTCCTCAGCCACTTTGAATCTCGATGGCTGCTCTGAATGAACCACTGACATCCATCTCTGAACCTCTGCATCGGTCCCCTGAGCCTTCCTGATGTGATCATAAATAACAGGCTCAGCTAACAAGGTCAAAACCTGTACTGGTGAAGTAGACACATCATAATCAAATCCCAAATGGCAGTAGGAGCCCAACATAGCTGATAGACACATGGCATCCTCTGCTGTGCTCCTCACCTTCCGACTCAAAGCGTCGGCTGTCAAGTTTGCTTTCCCGGGATGGTATAGGATTTCACAATCATAATCCTTCAGCAGATCCATCCATCTCCTCTGCCTCATGTTCAGCTCAGCCTGTGTAAACAAGAACTTCAGGCTTTTGTGATCAGTGAAGATGGCGAATGAGGTACCGTATAAGTAGTGTCGCCATATCTTCAAGGCGAACACTATAGCTGCTAGCTCCAGATCATGGACCGGATACCTCATCTCGTGTGGCTTCAACTGTGTAGAAGCATAAGCCACTACATGTCTGTCTTGCATTAGTACGCATCCTAGGCCCTGTAGCGATGCGTAGGTATAGAGAACGAACCCTTTGTTCTCCATGGGAATCACCAAAACTGGCGCTGAAGTCAATCTGTGCTTCAACTCCTGGAAGCTCTGCTCACAAGTTTCCGACCAAAGGAATGGAACTCCCTTCTGAGTCAGTTGTGTAAGCGGCTGGGCGATCTTTGAGAAACCCTCGACGAAACGTCGGTAATAGCCAGCCAGACCAAGAAAACTTCGAATTTCACTGACTGAAGTAGGGGCAGACCAATCCATATCTGCCTCTATCTTCCTCGGGTCTACTGATATCCCCTCTCGTGATATGATATGGCCCAAAAATGATACACTGCTCAGCCAAAACTCACACTTGCTGAGTTTGGCGTACAACTGATGATCTCTGAGAACCTGAAGTACTGTCCTCAAATGATCGGCATGTTCCTCCTCACTCCTTGAGTAGACAAGGATGTCATCAATGAATACGATCACAAACTGATCGAGGTACTCTTGAAATACTCTGTTCATCAGGCTCATAAAAACTGCAGGTGCATTTGTCACTCCGAATGGCATCACTAAGAACTCGTAGTGCCCATACCGAGTTCTAAAAGCCGTCTTTTGGACATTGCCAGCTCTAACCCGCACCTGATGATAGCCTGACCTCAAGTCTATCTTTGAGTACACCTCTGTACCCTGAAGCTGATCGAACAGGTCATCAATCCTCGGAAGTGGATACCTGTTCTTCACTGTGGCCTTGTTCAGTTGCCTGTAGTCAATGCAGAGACGCATTGAACCATCCTTCTTTTTCACGAACAAGACTGGTGCACCCCAAGGCGATACACTAGGACGAATGTATCCCTTGTCAAGGAGCTCCTGTAACTGCACTTTCAGCTCCCTCAGTTCTGCCGGTGCCATCCTGTACGGGGCACGAGAAATAGCAGAAGTCCCTGGCAGCAGCTCAATGGCGAACTCAACATTCTTGACAGGCGGAAACCCCAGAATCTCATCTGAGAACACATCAATGAACTCCGCCACAACTGGAATGTCCTCGGCTCTCACTTCCTTCTCTTCCGATGCATTCACGGCATAAATAAGGTACCCAGTGTGGCCACGTTCCAATAACCGCGACATCTTAACCGCTGAGATCACTGGAATCCTTGGACGAGAGCCGTCCCCATAAAAGGTCCACTGAAACCCCTGATCAGATAGAAAACGTACCATCCTCTGTCGGCAATCTACCACAGCTCGGTATCTGCTCAACACATCAATGCCGATAATGCAGTCAAAATCTGCCATCTCTAACTGAATCAGATCGGCCCTTAGATCATTGCCCTCAAAATAAATGAGGCAATCAGATAACAGTCGGTCCGCAATCACATGCTTTCCCGTGGGTGTCGAGACCATGAGAGGCGTGGGTAACAGAGACGAGCACAAGCGGTGTCTCTCCACAAAAGCAACAGATACAAAAGAATGAGAAGCACCTGTATCTATCAAAATAAATGCATGGTACGTAAATAAATGACACGTACCAGCAATGACCTCCTCCGGGGCTGCCTCAGCCTGCTCCCTAGTCAGTGCATACACTTGTCCCTGCGGTGGTCCTGTCGCCTGACCTCCCTGTGGTCGAGGCACAAACTGCTGCCTCGGTGGTGCCGTCCTATCATCAAATCTTGGCCTATTCGGCCCTGAGTATGCCTGACTTGCCCGATTGGGGCAATTCCGAGCTAGGTGGCCCACCTTGCCACAAACATAACAGCCTCGGCAGTCACGTGACAAGTGAAATCCTCCACAGCGGTCACACCTGTTCCCTCCTGCCTTACTCCCCTGTGAAGTCCTCGATTGCCCTGCTTCTGACCCTGAGATTTCTTCCCACTAAATCTGGAAGATGATGAGGTTCCACGAGCCTTGAACTGATCCCCTCGTGGTTTCAAACTATCAGTAACAGGCCTCTGTGATGGTACGGAAGGGGGTACAACATCCTTGTACGCGCCCACAGCAATTTCTGCCAGCTCTGCCCGTGTCAGGGCGTCATCAAAAGAGCTGGGGTTGTTGGAGACAACCCGGTCAAATAGTTCTGGCCTCAGTCCCTTCAGGAAATGCCTCATCTTTGCATGGCTGCTCACAGCGATATGGGGGACATACCTCAACAGTGAGGAATACTGCTAGGCAAAGTCTGAAACTGACATGTTGCCCTGCTTCAAATTAGTGAACTCGTCCTCCTTTACTTGTCTGGCAGCTGCAGAAAAATACCGGTTAAGAAACTGGGTCCTGAATACAGTCCAGTCCACTACCATACCTTGAGCCCTCAGCTCCATCACAGTGGTCTTCCACCACATAGAAGGCTTCTTCGCCATCTGAAACTCGGCTAGTCGTAACCATGCGGTCCGTGCACAAGGCGCAGTCACAAGTATATGTTCTATCCGTTCCAGCCACTCTTCGGCCCCTTCTCCAGACTCGGTCCCCTCAAACATGGGTGGACGGAAGTTCAGAAACTGTGTCAAACTGAGCTCCCCTGGTAATAACATCTGTGCACTGGGCTCCACTCCTACAGCAGGTGGCGGTAAAGGATTCATATGAGCAACACTAGCATTCATACTGCCCATATCCCCTACCTCTTCATTGAGGTTCTCCGGGTTAATAGCCGCCATGCTGCAACACAAGAGTTAACAACAATACCAAAAGCAGTTCATAGTATAAGCCATTAGATAACAAGAGTATCATATTCAAAGCATGTTAGTATAACACTAATACAAAAAATATGCATCACATGCATAACATGCCCAACAATGAATACCTAACCAACTTGTCTCTAAAGGCTACCCTTCACTCTTCCCTGGTTATCTAACCACTGCTCTGATACCACTAAATGTGAGACCCCGTTATCTCAGACATACTAATAGGTGCGATTAAGAGAACTAAGCATTTCAATATCAGAGTATTAATCGTGTTGACATTTTGAGCTTACAGTTCAAATGTACCCATAAAATTTTCAACAGATAATAGTTACATTTCTCAAAACAATAGAAGTGACACTATAGTTCTACTCTACTACTTGTAGAGACTACGCAAAAGAACTATGTCCTGCTATTGTAGTAGCACTCCTTACAGCTCAAAGTTCAGCCCCGACCCTAGTTCTCCTTAGCAAAAGCACCTACAAAGACAACCCCCAACACATGAGCACATAGCTATTCATATACAACACAATATGAATACGTAAGGCGTAAATGCATAATCATAAATACAAAACACTTCCTGTATTTTCATCGCATTTACAACGCCTATTGGTTGTCCCTGTACCATGTACCATAATTCATAAACAACTCACTATATGAACATATGGTTTCATAAATAAATGTCATGACATATCATCTCTTTTTCTTGAGTCAGTCATCATCAGTTATTTTAATGCTTCTTCGCTTCATAATCTCAAAACAAGCGGTATCTCATCCTCGGTTCTTCATACAAGCGGTATCTCATCCTCGCTTAGTATGGTATGCCCCACCTCCATGTGCAAGCGAGCCTCCCCCCTCCCGCTCCACATTTTTAGCGGTAAAGCGTAAGCATTAAAATCTTCACTGTGATCACCCCTGACTAGTGGAATACACCTCTTTTTATTCCACATCACAATATGCAATCACAATGCATAATAACATGTATCATACTCTTAATGCATCACTTTGCATTCATCATGTGTCAAATAGACAAACATAAAGTACATGTTACCGTTGGGATGCCCGTACGTCGCTTACGTACCTTTCCAAAATGTAGTGTGTGGTGGGACTCTATCCCCTGCGTTGTGTAGCCGTCTGTGAAGGATCTACACCAGTGTACAACTGTGATGACCAGATATTAGGGATGTTAATCCCGGAGTGTTAATAACCCGTAAAGTTGTTTTACGTGGCAAATTGGAGTTTAATCGAGGTGTTGGGCCCTCCGGGCTCGTCTATTTGAGTAGTTGGGATCGTTGGATCCCGAGGTTGAGATCGTATTCTCATTTCGGTGAAAACCTGTGAGTTGGGTTTTTAGTGTGACTCAGAATCTCGGGTGCTTGGTGTGGGCACCGGTAGGGGGTTTTTGAGTTAGAAAGAGAATTTTTGAAAACAGATGATTTTTAATGAATCATGATGTATTTGTGGGGCTATTAGTATTTCGGGGTATTTTTGCTATAAATACCAGTTGAACCGAGATTTTTATTATTGGAAGCCATTTTCCCCACCTTCCCTCTCTCCTCACCCGCGCGCCCCTTTTCCCGATCCAGTTGACCCCCGCGCACAAAAGGCCTTCGCCCGCCGCCGTCCGGCCGCCGCTCGGCGCGTGCCACCCGCCGTTGGAATCGTCTCTTCCAGGCGCTCCTATCCATACCACAATTCGAAGTTTCGTCGAGAATCGCGTTCGGATTTGCCAGAAAAGCGTAGGGTTCGGAACTGGATTTCTGTCCGATTTTGTGGCCCGATTTTGGTACGATGTTTGGGACTTTTCTTCCTGTGTTTTTGGGGCGTTTTTGTGATGTTGTTGGGTCAAAAATTTTAGACTTTAATGGTTCGAAAAATTGTTGCTCAATGGTTCGATTTGAGCGCTGGTGGCGTGAGTTAGGGTTCGAAATTGTGGGGTTTATGTTCGAATTTGGGGATTTTTGACAAGGAGTGATGATTCTTGTTAGTAATTGATTAATTCATGTTTTAGATGAATTATGGTGTTTATATTGGGTTCGATTTGTGTTGTGAAGGTTCGAAAATTTGTGGGGTGTTCTTGAGCGATTTTCGATAATGGTTAATTGTCGTGTGTTGACAATATTTTTGAGGGTTATGGGTGTGCTTGAGCATGGGTTGCATGTTCATAATTAATTGTGAATTAATTTATCGTGTTAGCACATCGTTCCTCGGAGCATGGAACTCGAGCAAGGTTTGGCTCGGACTTCGGAAATTTGAGGTACGTGCGACGTACGAGCATTACTTTACGTGATAGCAATTGTGAAATGCATAATGTGTTGTAATTGCATTAGATGGTTGTGGGTATGGCTATATGCATATATGTGTTGATATATATGGGGTACTGAGTCTATATGACTATTGTACGGCATTTGATATGCCTGAGAATGATCGTGGGATCATGTACTCATTATAAGACATGTGAGATGTCTAGGTATAATGGAAAATTGGTAAAATAAATGCTAGGCATTTGAACTATCTATGATTGATAGCGAAATTGAGAAATCAGTACTAGATATTGAGATATCTATATTTGTATGTATATTGAACTTGGAATCATTGATTTTTTATACTTGAGAATCAGGCACGCTATGAGTTAAATCAATGTGTTGATTTACTGATTTATGAGATTTGATGAGTTTGATGATTGTGAGAACAGGGACAGTACACGGAATCCCGGATGAGGATGTTGCCATCCAGGGAGTATCATTTAAAATTCATTAATATTTACTTGTGTTGTAAATTATGAATTTCATTATTGTGATTATGAGATTTTGTGTATTGGTATGCTCACCCCGTTGGGGGCTGTCTCTGTTGGGGCAGGTGAATAGGTGCATCGATGACTGTGGAGCTGAGCTCGAGCTGTTGATTGGATGTACTCCCAGGATCGTGGTACCAGGGCTTGATGGAGCACGGTATCGTATAGAGTACATATATACACCCGAGGGTCTTATACATATTTATGATGCTCGCATGTGAGCACGGTTATGTTTGTATATGGGTTGTATATAAAGGCATGAGCCTTTCTCTCTTTCATTAGATGTTGCATGCAATTGTGGTAGAATTGCTAATGATATGAGAGTCGTTAGTGTATTATGTGGGGGTTGAAACCCACTTTTGTCGTCTTATGTGTGGCGTCTTCCATGGCTGGGAATTTACTTGTTATTGCTGCATTCTGATGAGTATTATGTTTTTCCCTGGCCGGGAATTATGTTATGTGTTGTGCTTTTATTTCGGGATAGCTCAATTTACGGGGAGACTCTGCCCAAATTTTATAAAAGTCCACAATGTAAAAAGTGGCAAAATGGGATTGGTAATGGGCAACTCTATGAGTCTATATGTTAGTAGAGATGATCTTATAACGTTGAATATTAAAGGAATTTTGTAAGCATCATTTGAGCTTCCCGATTGACTTTTTATTGAAAGCATGTGCCACACATAATGGTTAATACACTAATTAAGGGTTAAGGGCTTGGGGTCCTTACATTAGTGGTATCAGAGCAGTGATTAGCTCTTTGGGGCTGTTGAGGGCCTAAAACATGCTGATAGGGATGGGTAGCACATATTTATGCATGATAGTAGCTAGTGTTGTGTGACACAACTATTTTGCTTATGTGCATTTGTGATATGTGATCATAGTGAAACGATTGTATGTCATGACATCTATGGAATCATAATATAACCTGTTGATTATGATTGTGAGTTGTGACACAGGGACAACCAGGTGGAGCATATCGAAATGCATTGGGATACAGGAAGTACTTTGTACTCATTGTTTATGCATTTACTCATTATAATCATATTGTGGGAATATGGATTATTGTATGCTCATGGGTTGTGATTGTTCCTGTAGGAACACTATGATGCGAAAGGCTAAGGCCATGGTTGAAAGACACGAAACGGTAACCTGCATTTTATATACATCATGGATTTATACATTGTGGATGTATGTGTACATGTAGTGATGATTTTAATGCTTTGCCGCCAAATGTCGAAGCGAGGGGTGGGAGCGCCGCATGTCGCATTTGAGCGAGGTGCATTAAAATACACTCATGATGATGTATGTTGGTATATGGATTATGCTTTGTGATGCAGGTATGGATGAATTACTTGGTGAATATCCCATGAGTCATTGTTATGGATGAGTGATGATTTTAAATGCTTGCCGCTATTATTTATTTTGTGCCGCTAAAATGTGAAGCGAGGGGTGGGAGCGCCGCATGTCACATTGAAGCGTGGTTAGCATATGAGGCGAGGAAAGAATATTTGCCGCTAAAATGTGAGGCGAGGGGTGGGAGTACCGCATGTCCATTTAAGCGAGGTTATTCTATGCCGCCTATATGTGAAGCGAGGGGTGGGAGTACCGCATGTTTTATTTGAGCGAGGGGCATTAAAATACACTACCGTGACAATGACTAGGGATCGGCTATATTGACTGGCGATGGTTCTCGCCGCCATGTATATTGATAGCGATGGTTCATGCCGCTATATTGACTGGCGATGGTTCTTGCCGCCATGTATATTGATAGCGATGGTTCATGCCGCTATATTGACTGGCGATGGTTCTTGCCGCCATGTATATTGATAGCGATGGTTCATGCCGCTATATTGACTGGCGATGGTTCTTGCCGCCATGTATATTGATAGCGATGGTTCATGCCGCTATATTGACTGGCGATGGTTCTTGCCGCCATGGATATTGATAGCGATGGTTTATTCCGCTATATTGATTGGCGATGGTTCTTGCCGCCATGTATATTGATAGCGATGGTTCATGCCGCTATATTGACTGGCGATGGTTCTTGCCGCCATGGATATTGATAACGATGGTTTATTCCGCTATATTGACTGGCGATGGTTCTTGCCGCCATGTATATGGATAGCGATGGTTCATTCCGCTATATTGATTGGCGATGGTTCTTGCCGCCGGATATATTGCTAGCGATGCCTCTTCCGCTATTATGTGGACGATGATTCATGCTCAGGTGTATAGCGAGGTTTCATGCCACTTATTATATGACGAGGTGTCATGCCGTCGATTCTATAGCGATGGATTGTGCCGCTATGTGTTCAGCACAGGATTTTGCCGCCTTCGAGCGATGGGTGCTGACTACGTACTATTATCGAGCGACGGAGACAGGTATGCCGCTATATTGATAGCGATGAGGTATGGCATATTACTTGTGTTAGCATTATTGTGGATACTATGTGTTGCTATATATATGCCATGTGTTTGACGATGAGATTATGGATGTCGTGTATTGCCATGTACCGTCGTATGTTTGACGATGTTAGTCGGATGTCATATGTTGACATATGCCGTCACGGGATGACGATGACATAGTTGATGTTCTATGTAGACGTGTGGCGTCGTTTTGATGATTAATACATTTATGTTATGTATTTGGTTATATGGTTTGAGTGCCTTGGTGGGCACATGGTAGTGTCTGAGTCACTAGTTGACGAGACCATTATGCCGAGCAAGTTGCTCGAGGAACTATTGGGTGCGCCGTATAGGAATTATACCGCAGCACATATTCGAAGTATATTTGTCGAGCAATGATACCCTTGGGTATGCTCGTTGGTTTGGCTAGGGCCAAGTGATTGGTGGTAAGAGTAGTCATTGAGGAAACTACTCGCTTGTGTTGTGATGTAGGGTAGACATGGTTGTACCCACCCTGAGGGTGTGGGATAAGTCTTAACGGATTACAACTGCATCATAAGTGAGCAAGGACACCGGGTTGTCCATTATGCTTGGTATTTTAGAGATATGTCGGGCGATGACCCATTACTCTAACGGTTTGTACGGTATGGCATACCGAGATGGAACATATGGTTTGTTGGTGGGCTTGATATGAGCCTATGGAGACAGCGCTTTGCTAGCCAGATATCGTGGTAATGATATGGTGTGATTGTTGGAGCCATGATACTGCTCGTTGGAATCAAGTTTGCAAATCGTAAGGTGATACGATGTGGATTGTGGTGGACTCTAGTAGTCACCATGTCATTTGAGGTTGAGGTTGTGCATGCCTCACTGAAACGTGTATACGTTTATGTTTAATTTTGGTGAGACTTGTCTGGGACAGCTCATGATGTTGGAGTACCAACGAGAGAGTCATCAGGTCGTTATTGACTCGATCTGAGGGAACCCGTGTATTTAGGATGAAATGGGTGTTATTGTATCCAGTTTTTCCGAACAGTGGTTCGAGACTTGTGAATCTCGAGTTCGATGGCATTTCCCTTGTGAGGAAGGAGGTAGTATTATACCTATTTGGAAATCTTTGAAAGATTCGGTGAGTTGGTACGTGTGGTGTTGATCTTGGGAATCACACCGTGTTGTTGATCGTCGATTATCGTTCTTCACTGGATAGGGAATGACTCAGAATTGACGGTTGTGTTTGGGGCTTAGGGGTATGTTGTAGATACCCGAGCCGAGTGCATTGAATATGCATGCGATGTCAGTACTTAGGCAGGTATACTGGTGAGTATACAGATGCCAGTTATTGATTTTCTTTCTGTCAAGCATAGAGTTATGCTATTTTTGGATGGTTAAATCTCTGGTGAGAGATATGGAACACCTTGAGATTGGGAATCTCTATGGCACGATAATTATGAGGAACAATCGTGAAGTTAGTTGACTCCCTTGAAGAGGGATTATCTTGTGTGGGTTAAGGTATTTCCTTATTGGTGTTTTCCTCCGAGTTATGCGATAGCCTTCCCAAGTTTGGATTGTTAAATCCTAGGATTGCCAAGGGATGGCAGGAATTCGGATTTTTTTTGGGTATCACTGTCGACACAAGCGTTGAGGATGCAATGAGTTTATTGCATTTCCTTTCAGAATTTGAACTCTGTGGAGTCTCGATGGTTTATTTATGATCAGGATGTGATCCTTGGAATATCCGGAGGTGGACATCTTGTGAGATGTCTTTTATGTGAATCTGTGGCCGTGAGTTGCCCAAATTGAGTTGCAATGATACGACTGCTCATTCGATGGAGGAGGTTTGAAAGTGGAAACCAGGTTTGGTATGTGTGCACCGTGGTATACTAATGTTCCCCTCGTAACGATGTATGTTAGACGTCGTGAGTCATGATAAAGATATCATTGGACGATATCTACGATGGAATCGGGAGCGATTCGAATCCTTGCAGTTTCAGTTGCCTAACTGCTTTTGGATTATTAGCGTTGAGTGGTGCTGACGCTCTTTGACGTTATGATGGATTTGGAAGTCTATTCCACACCAGAGATTGACACGAGGTCAACGCTCTCACGGTTGAGGTGTCATTCATGATGTGTTCTTACTAGTGGTATTAGAACGAAGGATGACTGTCCGATCTACGGTCGTAAATATTGGTTGTTTTGCAGTCATGAGGGACTAACTTTTGGGATGAACCGCATCGAGGTACGTTTTGCCTCTTGGGTGATGAGTTGGTGTTGGTTTTGGTATGTCGCTCTGTTTCAGAGTTCGATGTGAGGTAAGTATTCTCGAGGTTTTTAAGACGATTCTGATATGGTCAGGAATCGAGGTTATGACTTCATGTAGTTGTGTAGCCCGGGTGTTACGTGATACACCGGTGCTAATTTCGAGGACGAAATTCTTTTAGTGGGGGATATTGTGATGACCAGAGATTAGGGATGTTAATCCCAGAGTGTTAATAACCCGTAAAGTTGTTTTACGTGGCAAATTGGAGTTTAATCGAGGTGTTGGGCCCTCCGGGCTCGTCTATTTGAGTAGTTGGGATCGTTGGATCCCGAGGTTGAGATCGTATTCTCATTTCAGTGAAAACCTGTGAGTTGGGTTTTTAGTGTGACTCAGAATCTCGGGTGCTTGGTGTGGGCACCGGTAGGGGGTTTTTGAGTTAGAAAGAGAATTTTTGAAAACAGATGATTTTTAATGAATCATGATGTATTTGTGGGGCTATTAGTATTTCGGGGTATTTTTGCTATAAATACCAGTTGAACCGAGATTTTTATTATTGGAAGTCATTTTCCCCACCTTCCCTCTCTCCTCACCCGCGCGCCCCTTTTCCCGATCCAGTTGACCCCCGCGCACAAAAGGCCTTCGCCCGCCGCCGTCCGGCCGCCGTTCGGCGCGTGCCACCCGCCGTTGGAATCGTCTCTTCCAGGCGCTCCTATCCATACCAACAATTCAAAGTTTCGTCGAGAATCGCGTTCGGATTTGCCAGAAAAGCGTAGGGTTCGGAACTGGATTTCTGTCCGATTTTGTGGCCCGATTTTGGTACGATTTTTGGGACTTTTCTTCCTGTGTTTTTGGGGCGTTTTTGTGATGTTGTTGGGTCAAAAATTTTAGACTTTAATGGTTCGAAAAATTGTTGCTCAATGGTTCGATTTGAGCGCTGGTGGCGTGAGTTAGGGTTCGAAATTGTGGGGTTTATGTTCGAATTTGGGGATTTTTGACAAGGAGTGATGATTCTTGTTAGTAATTGATTAATTCATGTTTTAGATGAATTATGGTGTTTATATTGGGTTCGATTTGTGTTGTGAAGGTTCGAAAATTTGTGGGGTGTTCTTGAGCGATTTTCGATAATGGTTAATTGTCGTGTGTTGACAATATTTTTGAGGGTTATGGGTGTGCTTGAGCATGGGTTGCATGTTCGTAATTAATTGTGAATTAATTTATCGTGTTAGCACATCGTTCCTCGGAGCATGGAACTCGAGCAAGGTTTGGCTCGGACTTCGGAAATTTGAGGTACGTGCGACGTACGAGCATTACTTTACATGATAGCAATTGTGAAATGCATAATGTGTTGTAATTGCATTAGATGGTTGTGGGTATGGCTATATGCATATATGTGTTGATATATATGGGGTACTGAGTCTATATGACTATTGTACGGCATTTGAGATGCCTGAGAATGATCGTAGGATCATGTACTCATTATAAGACATGTGAGATGTCTAGGTATAATGGAAAATTGGTAAAATAAATGCTAGGCATTTGAACTATCTATGATTGATAGCGAAATTGAGAAATCAGACTAGATATTGAGATATCTATATTTGTATGTATATTGAACTTGGAATCATTGATTTTTGATACTTGAGAATCAGGCACGCTATGAGTTAAATCAATGTGTTGATTTACTGATTTATGAGATTTGATGAGTTTGATGATTGTGAGAACAGGGACAGTACACGGAATCCCGGATGAGGATGTTGCCATCCAGGGAGTATCATTTAAAATTCATTAATATTTACTTGTGTTGTAAATTATGAATTTCATTATTGTGATTATGAGATTTTGTGTATTGGTATGCTCACCCCGTTGGGGGCTGTCTCTGTTGGGGCAGGTGAATAGGTGCATCGATGACTGTGGAGCTGAGCTCGAGCTGTTGATTGGATGTACTCCCAGGATCGTGGTACCAGGGCTTGATGGAGCACGGTATCGTATAGAGTACATATATACACCCGAGGGTCTTATACATATTTATGATGCTCGCATGTGAGCACGGTTATGTTTGTATATGGGTTGTATATAAAGGCATGAACCTTTCTCTCTTTCATTATATGTTGCATGCAATTGTGGTAGAATTGCTAATGATATGAGAGTCGTTAGTGTATTATGTGGGGGTTGAAACCCACTTTTGTCGTCTTATGTGTGGCGTCTTCCCTGGCTGGGAATTTACTTGGTATTGCTGCATTCTGATGAGTATTATGTTTTTCCCTGGCCGGGAATTATGTTATGTGTTGTGCTTTTATTTCGGGATAGCTCAATTTACGGGGAGACTCTGCCCAAATTTTTATAAAAGTCCACAATGTAAAAAGTGGCAAAATGGGGTTGGTAATGGGCAACTCTATGAGTCTATATGTTAGTAGAGATGATCTTATAACGTTGAATATTAAAGGAATTTTGTAAGCATCATTTGAGCTTCCCGATTGACTTTTTATTGAAAGCATGTGCCACACATAATGGTTAATACACTAATTAAGGGTTAAGGGCTTGGGGTCCTTACAACAACACAATATTAGATGCCAATTTATAATCCAAAATCAAAAATCCAACAAAAAATCAAATTTTCATAACTCTGCCTCTGGCGATCGATCGCTACCTCTTGGCGATCGATCGCCAGACTCCACTGTCCCATGGCGATCGATCACGCCATTCGTGGCGATCGATCGCGTGCCTTTGATTTTGGCTACTGGACGTCGGCGATCGATCGCCCCATTTGTGGCGATCGATCGCCACATGGTCTGTGCGCGACATTTTCCAGAATGCTCTAACACTGATTTTTATACCTTTCGTTCTAACATATAAGACATACAACATGTCCAAACAAACATTCTAGTAGCTACAATACACTACCCTGAGTGTATTCATATCAAATTTACACCCCAAACATAAGCCCACATGCATAAACGTCGACCATTCACACAAGTACTCTATCAACTTTTCTGGAAACAGGGCAACATATTCATTTCCAGATTTCTTGAGTACTTCATTTCATGCTATAAAAATTATAACATATTTCATAAAACATGCTCAAACATGAAACGTCCTGGGCTTTACAAACTACCATGCATGTACTCAAATCGAAGGTTCACCCTAAAACCCATCTAACATGCATAATATCACCTCCTCAAAATCACTCCCAGTCCACATTTTCCAGAAAAACAGGGCATACTCCTACCCAGATTTCCGAACACCCTACTTTACATGCTTATTTCCTCAACATAAAACATGTAATATACATAAGGAAAAATACTGAGAGCTACATAATAACACTATGTAAGCATTTAAATCGAAGGTTTTAAGAAACCAAATCTAACATCCCATTTTTACACCAACAAAAACTATTAACTCAACAACTAAATTTCAAAACCAGAACATGGTTCCTCACCCCTTTTTGCTCCGATTTTTGGAAGCTTTCCAAGCAATAAAAATGGTGGATCTCCTTCTTTTCTCACTTATCAGATGTTGGACGAAAAATGGGAGAGAGATGGAGGAGTTGCAGCTATGGAAAGGTGGAGTGGGAGATGGAGCAAGGGGCATGGGCAAGCAGCTGGCAGCTGGCAGCAGGGCATGGGTCAAGGGGGGTGGTTGAGTGGTGGGTTAAGTGATGTGTTATGTTTTGGTCCCGGTATTTAGCACGATGTATTAAAATATCCTCACATGATATTTTATAGTATTTTCTCAATAAATACTTCAACTCCCATTTAAATATGCTTTACCAAAACAAACAACACACACCCCAAATAATCATGCCACAACCCCAAAATCCCAACATATAACACATGCACCCTCACATGCATTTCCCAAGATTATTAATTCAACACAAGAATTAATACCATAATTTTCACAACAATGATTAATGTTTAAATAACACCTAATCATTTCGGGGATATCACAAAGAGTGTGCAAGTGAGCTTATACTTGTGTTAGTGGATAACTTGAACTATTATGAGTTTACATCTATTGGATCTATAGTTTGTACATGACACTTGTTTATGACCACACACACACGTTCAATACTTTGTTGAGTATGAGATGTTTAGGGATTGAACTTGTTTCATTATTAACTTTTCACCGCCTTTCATTACTATGCATGTTTAAAATTTTTGAGGCATTAAAGTAAGAACAAGTTAGTTTGTTATGATTCTATGAGCCAAGCAAAAATATTGTAGTTTTATCTGATTTACTCGAGGTCGAGTAAAGAGTAAGTATGGGAGAGTTTGATGTGACTAGAAATAGACACATCTATTGCGTTTAATTGTTTATGATTTGGTATGTTTTGATGGATAATTTGATACATATACTATCTAATCCTGTATTTGTGTAATTGTAGGTGGAATCGAAGAAATCGAGCTAACTAAGGCGAATAAAGGTCAAGAAAAGCTTTGGAGCTAATAAGGACTCAATATAGTTCAAGAAAAGGCTAAAAATATAATTTTAGTGGAGGCGATCGACCGCATGGAAGAGGCAATCGATCGCCTATAGACAGAATGTTGAGCAACAAAAATTACGAAGCAGCGATCGATCGCGAGAAAGGAGGCGATCGATCGCCAAAACTCACTTGAGCCAAGCGATCGATCGCGAGATAAGTGGCGATCGATAGCCTAAGTAATTTTGCCGAAAAAAAAGAGCTAGCGATCGATCGCCACCTTATAGCGATCGATCGCCAGCAGTGTTTTGGAAAGATTGGGGACTTGATTTCTTTCCTTCCTACATAGGCTCTAACCTACCCCATCAGCCTACACACCTCTTGATACTCGAAAATTAGTCTCTTGAGGAGAGAATTGAGCCCTTAGAATGGAATTTCAATTTTTTAGAATAATTTTTCTTTCAATTTTTGTAAAGACGCTCGAAGAACGAAGACGGAATCAACAAGCCGGAATCGTGCTTCGCTTTAGTAACTTTCTTTTCCATTGATTGTTTGATGTTTTTAATACAATTGTTGTTAGTTTTAGATTTAATTATGCAAGGATAAACACATTGATTCTTGGTTGAGGGATACTTGCCTTTGGAATAAAATACTTGTGAAAATTTTGGTTTGATTGTTGAATTTTTAATTCAATTTCAAATTGTTTTTCAGATTACAATTCTTATGATTGTTGTATTTGATTAATAGATTGATTCTAACGGCTGTAGTTTTTATTGATTAGATTCATCAAACTTACTAGTTTTGAAATGATCATTGATTAAATCTTAACGGCTGTAGTTTTGATTAAAGATTTGATAAGAGTCGAATTGAATGTTGTTTTCTTTTTTACCACAATTTAGGTAAGTAAGGAATTAAGTATCATTATCGTAACATCATCATAAGCATCATCATCGTAACATCATCATAAGCATCATCATCGTAACTTCATCATAAGCATCATCATCATACATATCATCATAGACATCATCATCATAAATATCATCATAGATATCATCATCATAAATATCATCTTAAACATCATCATAATAGGTAAGGGCATGGTTTACCGTCCGATGCTCGTACGTCTCTTACGTACCTTAATTCCAAAAGAAGGAGAAATCGTAGACTTTATCTCCTTGAAGTCGTGGGCACCTGGGATGGTTCTACATAACCATACAAAATGATATTAGAAGCTAATTATAGTCCAATATCCAAAAATCCCACGTAAATATCAAAAATCCATCTTTTTACAGCTCGCGATCGATCGCTGCCCAGGCACGATCGATCGCGAGATCGCACTGGACGAGGGTGCAAAATCCCTTCCTTGGCGATCGATCGCCACTTTTGGCGCGATTGATCGCCAGCCTCGCCGATCGATCGCCCAAGAGTGGCGATCGATCGCCAAATGCTACTGGCGGGCACTGGAGGCTCGCGATCGATCGCCAAGAACGGGCGATCGATCGCCGAGTGCTGTGCTTCGAAAATTCGCCATTAATGCTCATTTTTCAAGCTCTTCCTCATGCCACCCAAAACCAAACTTCTTAACAACTTCAATAACATCATAACCCACTAAAACCCACATAAAACACTTCAAAAATCATACCCCAACCATAAACAACACATACCCAAACAAACCCACATAAAACATCAAAAACTTAACCCATTTCAACACCAAACATCATAAAACTTATAGGAATGGTTCCATACCTCTTGTAGGCTCCAAATCCTAGCAAAAATCACACAAACGAAGTTTTTGTGGAACTTTCCTTCTTCCCTTTTGGTGGAACTCGAAAATGGGAGGGTTTGGGGTTTGGGAAGTGATTTGGGGGTTTTTAATAAAGTGAAAGGTAAAGGGGTTAAAGTGATGGGTAGGGGATTTAAAAAAGGTGACTTAAACTTAATTAAAATTGTACCCCAAACTTAACATGATGTATAAAATGCTCCAACATAGTATTTTAAAGGCATTTTACAAGAATGCTCCAAACTTCATCTAAAATCACATCCTCCTCATATTTAATAATTAACACAACATAATCATGTTAACATCTTAACACCCAACACATAAATCCATCAACACATGACACATCATATAAACATAATTAATGCCTTACTTGCAATTAATTAATTTCGGGGCATCACATTACTCCCCTACTTACAAGATTTCGTCCTCGAAATCGCATGCACTTACCCAAAAGAAACTAAACATAAATCATACCAGAAAATAGTTCGGGGTAATGCTGCATCATATGCCGCTCCGTCTCCCACGTAGCCTCCTCGACACCCCGACGATCCCACTGAACTTTGACCATTGGTATAACTTTGCTTCGTAGTCTGCGATCCTCACGATCCAGAATTCTGACCGGTCGTTCAACGTAGGATACATCTGAGTCTAACTGCACTTCAGTAGGCTGTAAAACATGAGACGGTTCTGGCTCATACTTCCGTAGCATAGAAACATGGAAAACATCATGAATCCCAGATAAAGACGGCGGTAGAGCCAATCGGTAAGCCAAAGTGCCGATACGCTGTAACACCTCATACGGTCCAACATACCTCGGGGATAACTTCCCCCGCATACCAAAACGAACAACACCCCTGAAGGGTGAGATTTTCAAGAAGACCTTGTCTCCCACTTGAAATTCTAGCGGCCGTCGCCGCTTATTTGCATAGGCTGCTTGCCTATCTTGGGCCGCTTTCATCTTTAAGCGTATCATCTTAATCTTTTCCTCCATGTCCTTAATCATATCCGGTCCTCCGACCGCTTTACTCGTCAAGTCCTCCCAATACAGCGGTGACCTACATCGTCGTCCGTAAAGAGCTTCAAAAGGGGCCATTTGAATGCTCGCCTGATAGCTGTTATTGTATGAGAACTCTACCAGTGGTATAGATTCTTGCCACGGAGTATCAAACTCCAAAACACATGCCCTCAGCATATCTTCGAGCGTCTGTATAGTACGCTCCGTTTGGCCATCAGTCTGAGGGTGATAAGCTGTACTCAGTCTCACCTCGGTGCCCAAAGCTGTCTGGAGACCCTCCCAGAAATGAGAAGTAAACCTTGGGTCTCTGTCAGACACGATCGAGACTGGAATCCCATGCAACCTCACTACATCCCGTACATACAATTGGGCCATCTTTATATACGTGAAAGTCATACTGTAAGGGATGAAATGAGCCACCTTCGTCAGCCTATCCACGATCACCCAGATCGCATCAAATCCAGAGGCCGACCTTGGCAAGTGGGTCACGAAATCCATAGATATATGCTCCCACTTCCACTTAGGTACTTCTAAGCTCTTCAGCTCGCCACCCGGCCTCTACCTTTCTGCCTTTACTTGTTGGCAGATTAAACATCTCTTAACATAACTGATCACATCATGTTTCATGCGTCTCCACCAGAATTGACCACTTAGGTCCTTGTACATCTTTCTTCCTCCGGGGTGGATACTGAATCGGCTACTATGAGCCCGTTCCAAAATTCCCTTACGTAACTCTGGTGTATCTGGGACTACCCATCGGTTGCCCAGTCTTAGTGAATCATCTTCAGCCACTCTAAACTTTGTTGGCTGACCTCGAAGTGCTATCGATGACCATCTCTGCACTTCATCATTCGACCTCTGGGCTCTCCTGATAGCCTCAAATACGTCTGGCTCGGCCAATAAGGTCGACACTCGCACCGGCGACGTGTCTACATCGAAGTCATAGCCCAGATGGCAATAGGAAGTCATCAAAGCTGATAAACACATAACATCCTCATCGGTGCTCTTCACCTTCCGACTTAAGGCGTCTGCTATCAAATTTGCTTTACCAGGATGGTACTCAATTTCACAGTCATAATCCTTGAGCAAATCCATCCATCTTCTTTGACGCATATTCAGTTCAGCCTGAGTGAATAGAAACTTTAGGCTCTTATGGTCCGTAAAGATGGTAAACGTAGTACCATAAAGATAATGACGCCAAATCTTTAAGGCGAAAATGATAGCCGCCAGTTCCAGATCATGGACTGGGTACCTGGTCTCATGAGGCTTCAACTGTCTCGAAGCATAGGCTACCACTTGTCTGTCTTGCATCAATACACAGCCCAAACCCTGCAATGATGCGTCCGTGTACAAGGCAAACCTCTTATCCTCCGACGGAATCACCAACACTGGCGCTGCCGTCAAACGACGCTTCAATTCTTGGAAGCTTTCCTCACAAGCTTCGGACCAAAAGAATGGGACTCCTTTCTGAGTCAGCTGTGTCAATGGCTTAGCGATCTTAGAAAATCCCTCGACGAAACGTCGGTAATAACCTGCTAAGCCAAGAAAACTCCGTATCTCGGGTACAGAAGTGGGTGCTGCCCACTCCATCACAGCTTCAATCTTCCTGGGATCTACAGATATCCCTTGGCTAGATATGACATGGCCTAGGAATACCACGCTGTCCAACCAGAACTCGCACTTGCTAAGCTTTGCATACAACTGATGATCCCTGAGGATCTGAAGTACTGTCCTCAAGTGCCGTACATGATCTTCTTCGGTCCGAGAGTAGATGAGTATATCGTCAATGAAGACTATGACGAATTGGTCCAAAAATGGCTGGAACACCTTGTTCATCAAACTCATGAAAACAGCCGGGGCATTTGTCACCCCAAAAGGCATGACTAGGAATTCATAGTGCCCATACCTCGTCCTGAAGGCTGTCTTCTGAACATCCTCTTCTTTTACTCGAATCTGATGGTACCCCGACCTCAGATCGATCTTACTGTAGAGCCTTGTACCCTGCAACTGATCAAACAAATCATCGATCCTCGGGAGTGGGTACTTATTCTTCACTGTAGCTTTGTTCAGTTGTCTGTAATCGATGCACAAACGCATCGAACCATCTTTCTTCTTCACAAATGAAACTGGCGCTCCCCAGGGCGATACGCTAGGGCGTATATAGCCTTTATCAAGGAGCTCTTGCAACTGAATCTTTAATTCCCTTAGCTCCGCTGGTGCCATCCTATAAGGGGCACGAGAAATGGCAGACGTCCCCGGTAATGATTCAATCCCAAACTCGACCTCTCTCGTCGGTGGGAATCCGGGAATCTCCTCCGGAAAGACATCGGGAAATTCCGCCACTACGGGCACATCCTCAACTTTTACTTCTTCTTTCTTTTCCGTAACATCAATGGCATATATGAGATATCCTGTGTGGCCTCGTTCCAATAACTGTGCCATCTTGACAGCAGATATCAATGGAATCTTTGAGCGAGAACCATCCCCATAGAACGTCCATGGAATTCCCATATCAGATTTGAACCGTACTGTCCTCTGCCTGCAGTTCACAACTGCCTGATACCTGTTCAGAACGTCGATGCCCAGAATGCAGTCAAAATCTGACATTCCCAGAACAATCAAATCTGACCTTAGTTCTTTATCCTCAAAATAAATGAGGCCATTGTAGACGACCCGATCGGTAATCATACTTCTTCCAGCGGGGGTCGAGACTATAAGAGGCGTGGGCGACGGAGAAGTGCATATGTGGTGTCTTTCCACAAAACTTGTTGACACAAAAGAATGTGACGCACCTGTCTCGATCAATATAAAAGCAGGGTGCGTAAATAAAAGACACGTACCCGCTATAACCTCCTCCGGAGCCGCTGAAGCTTGCTCCCTTGTCAAAGCATAGACTTGTCCTTGAGGTGGCCCCATGGGCTGACCTCCATGCTGACGCGGCACAAATGGGGGTTTGTGCTGTGCTGTCCTATCCACAGGCCTCCCCGCAGAACCCTGTTGACTTCCCCTGTTGGGACACTGTCTAGCAAAGTGGCCCTTGTCGCCACAAACATAGCACCCTATACAATCTTTCGTCAGATGTGGTTGCCCACAAAGAGTGCATTGGATCTTCCCAGATCTGTCTCCCTGAGACTGCCCCCTTCCAGATGGGGCATCACTCCTTCGGTTCCCCTTCCATCTATTGTCAGACTTCTTACCACTGAACCTTGATGCCGATGAGTTCCCCCTTGACTTGAACTGATCATTCCTTGGCTTCAAATTATCCGGGGTGGATTTCTGAGAGGGTGCCGGCGGTGGTACAACATCAGGGTATGCACCCACTCCTAGTTCGGCCAGCTCGGCACGTGAGAGTGCATCGTCAAAGCAAGTAGGGCCATAAGTGATCACCCTATCATATAGCTCCGGCCTCAATCCTTTCATGAAATTCCTCATCTTTGCTTGTGTGCTCGTGGCAATGTGAGGCACATATCTGAGCAAGGAGCAAAACTGAAGAGCATAATCCGACACTGACATATTACCTTGCTTGAGGTGAGTGAATTCATCTTCCTTAGCCTGTCGTGCTGCAGCCGAGAAATAACGGTTCAGAAAGCGAGTTCGAAACATTTTCCAGTTAACTTCATGACCTTGAGCCTCTTGCTCTACCACAGTGGTCTTCCACCACATCAGCGCCTTCTTGGCCAACTGGAACTCTGCTAACCGTATCCATGCTGTCTTCGCACATGGGGCTGCCACAAAGATCTGCTCTATTCTTTCCAACCATTCCTCAGCTCGTTCCCCAGTTTCGGTTCCTTCAAAGGTTGGGGGTCGGTAAGCAAGAAACTGAGTTAAGCTTAGCTCCCCTGGCAACAACTGTTGTTCGGCCGGTTCATCATCAAAAGCTGGCGGGGGTAGGGGATTCATACGCCCCGCGCTTGCATTGACGCTCACTGCATCACCTACCTCCACGTTTGCTGCCATACTGCAACATAAGGATTAACAACAAGATCCAAAAGCAGTTCGTATAATACTTTGTTAGATAAACAAAACATGTTAGTATAACATCATATACTTCATATGCAACTTATGCACAAAACATGTTCGAAAGTAAGCACCTAGCTAACTTATTGCTAAGGCTACCCTTCACTCATTCCCGGGTTATCTAACCACTGCTCTGATACCACTAATGTAGGGTCTTCCTACCTTAATATCATTTAGTACACATAAATTGGACAGAACATGCATTTATAACCTCTTAAGGGTTCCGGTTGTAGCTTGAGCTAAGGAGATTACAGGCCAAAATAAAGTTTTCAAAAGCTATTTAATTACATTCCCAATAAAGAATGTTAAAGCTATAGATTTACACTACTCCTAGAGTAGAGACTATCAAAATCCTGTATCCTACGTTCATCATGCTCCCTTTAGCTCACTTCCTCAACCCGACCCTAGGCCCTTGGTACAAAAGTGTACCTACAGGGATAACACATCGTGAGCATACACATATTTACTTAACATCATATAAAAGCATACAATAATGCATAACATCTTAGTTAAGTAAAGGTTATTGGTCGTCCTTCGACTTCCTTGTTATCCCTGACTCTTATTCATACATTAGGGCGTCTTACCCCATTGTATGGCATCTTACCATATCATCATTATCGTGTGGCATCTTACCACGTCATAATCATCGTGTGGCATCTCACCACGTGGGCATCTTACCCAGTCGTATGGCGTCTTACCATATCATAAACATTGCGTGGCATCTTACCACGTCATAATCATAGTGTGGCATCTTACCACGTGGGCGTCTTACCCAATCATACACGTCGTATGACCTTATCATAAACTTCGTCGTTATAGACGTCCTCATAAACATCGTCATCATAGGCATCATCATAAGCATCATTATCGTAACATCATCATAAGCATCATCATCGTAACATCATCATAAGCATCATCATCGTAACTTCATCATAAGCATCATCATCATACATATCATCATAGACATCATCATCATAAATATCATCATAGATATCATCATCATAAATATCATCTTAAACATCATCATAATAGGTAAGGGCATGGTTACCGTCCGATGCTCGTACGTCTCTTACGTACCTTAATTCCAAAAGAAGGAGAAATCGTAGACTTTATCTCCTTGAAGTCGTGGGCACCTGGGATGGTTCTACATAACCATACAAAATGATATTAGAAGCTAATTATAGTCCAATATCCAAAAATCCCACGTAAATATCAAAAATCCATCTTTTTACAGCTCGCGATCGATCGCTGCCCAGGCGCGATCGATCGCGAGATCGCACTGGACGAGGGTGCAAAATCCCTTCCTTGGCGATCGATCGCCACTTTTGGCGCGATTGATCGCCAGCCTCGCCGATCGATCGCCCAAGAGTGGCGATCGATCGCCAAATGCTACTGGCGGGCACTGGAGGCTCGCGATCGATCGCCAAGAACGGGCGATCGATCGCCGAGTGCTGTGCTTCGAAAATTCGCCATTAATGCTCATTTTTCAAGCTCTTCCTCATGCCACCCAAAACCAAACTTCTTAACAACTTCAATAACATCATAACCCACTAAAACCCACATAAAACACTTCAAAAATCATACCCCAACCATAAACAACACATACCCAAACAAACCCACATAAAACATCAAAAACTTAACCCATTTCAACACCAAACATCATAAAACTTATAGGAATGGTTCCATACCTCTTGTAGGCTCCAAATCCTAGCAAAAATCACACAAACGAAGTTTTTGTGGAACTTTCCTTCTTCCCTTTTGGTGGAACTCGAAAATGGGAGGGTTTGGGGTTTGGGAAGTGATTTGGGGGTTTTTAATAAAGTGAAAGGTAAAGGGGTTAAAGTGATGGGTAGGGGATTTAAAAAAAGGTGACTTAAACTTAATTAAAATTGTACCCCAAACTTAACATGATGTATAAAATGCTCCAACATAGTATTTTAAAGGCATTTTACAAGAATGCTCCAAACTTCATCTAAAATCACATCCTCCTCATATTTAATAATTAACACAACATAATCATGTTAACATCTTAACACCCAACACATAAATCCATCAACACATGATACATCATATAAACATAATTAATGCCTTACTTGCAATTAATTAATTTCGGGGCATCACACCTCTTGACAAAAGCGATAACATCACGCTTCATTCGTTTCCACCAAAATTGATCAAGTAGATCCTTATAAATTTTTCTCCCTCCTGGGTGGATACTAAATCGGCTGCTCTGAGCTCGCTGTAAGATCCCTCTACACAACTCCGGCGTACTCGGGACAACCCAACGGTTACCGAGCCTCAAAGAACCATCCTCAGCCACTCTGAATTTCGATGGCTATCCATGAAGTACCAATGATGACTATCTCTGAATCTCATCATCTGTCTTTTGGGCTCTCCTGATATTCTCATAAATGTCCGGCTCTGTGAATAAAGTTGATACTCGTACCGGTGATGTATCCACATCATGGTAGTAAGAAATCATCATAGACGATAAATACATGGCGTCCCCAGCAATACTCTTCACCTTCCGACTCAAGGCGTCTGCTGTCAAGTTTGCTTTTCCAGGATAGTACTCTATCTCACAGTCATAGTCCTTGAGTAAATCCATCCATCTCCTCTGTCGCATATTCAACTCCGCCTGAGTGAACAAGAACTTTAGGATCTTGTGATCCATATAAATGGTAAACGACGTGCCATACAAGTAATGCCTCCAAATCATCAAGGCAAAAATAATAGCCGCCAACTCCAAGTCATGGAATGGATATCTAGACTCATGCGGCTTCAACTGTCTCGATGCATAATCTACCACATGCTTATCTTGCATCAGTACACATCCCAAGCCCTGTAGCGATGCATCAATGTATAGAACAAATCTTTTGTTCTCCGTAAGGATTACCAACACAGGCGTTGTAGTCAACCGGTGCTTCAACTCTTGGAAGCTCTGCTCACAAGCCTCAGACCAATAGAATGGTACTCCCTTTTTAGTCAACTGAGTCAACAATTTAGCAATCTTAGAAAATCCCTTGACTAAGCGTCGATAATATCCGGTCAAACCAAGAAAACTCCGTATTTCGGGCACAGAAGTGGCTGCAGACCACTCCATCACAGCCTCTACCTTCCTAGGATCCATCGATATCCCACAGATAGAAATAACATGCCCCAAGAACACCACGCTGCTCAACCAGAACTTACACTTGCTGAGCTTGGCAAATAACTGATTATCTCTGAGGATCTGGAGCACTGTCCGTAAGTGTCTCACGTGCTCTTCCTCACTCCGAAAGTAGATGAGTATCTCGTCAATAAACACTATGACAAACTGGTCAAGATATGGTTGGAACACACTGTTCATCAAACTCATAAAGACAGCCGGGGCGTTCGTCAAATCGAACGGCATAACTAGGAACTCGTAATGCCCATACCACGTCCGGAATGCTGTCTTCTGAACATCCTCCTCTCTGACCCGAATATGGTGGTATCCTGACCTCAAATCGATCTTGCTATACAGCTTTGTACCCTGCAGTTGATTTAATAAGTCATCAATCCTTGGGAGATGATACTTGTTCTTCACTGTTGCCTTATTCAGTTGTCGGTAGTCGATGCACAAACGCATTGATCCGTCCTTCTTCTTAACAAATAGAAGTGGCACGCCCCAAGGCGATACACTAGGGCGTATATAACCTTTGTCAAGGAGCTCCTGCAACTGTTCTTTCAATTCCCTTAACTCCGTGCCATCCTATAAGGGGCACGAGAAATAGCGGACGTTCCCAGTATTAATTCAATCCCAAACTCAACCTCTCTAGGCGGTGGGAATCCTGGAATTTCCTCCGAAAACACATCAGCAAACTCTGCTACCACGGATACATCCTCAACCCTCAACTATTTATTCTTTTTCCACCATGTTCACGGCATAAATAAGATAGCCCGTGTGTCCACGTCCCAATAATCGGGACATTTTGATCGCCGATATCAACGGGATCTTTGCGTGAGAACCGTTCCCATAGAAAGTCCACTGAATCCCCTCATCAGAACTGAACCAAACTGTCCTCTGCCGGCAATCCACTACTGTCTGATTTCTGTTCAATATGTCGATACCCACAATGCAATCGAAGTCTGCCATACCCAACACAATCAAATCTGTCTTCAATTCATTGCCCTCAAAATAAATGAGGCAGTCCGCAAGAAACTGATCAGCAACAACACTCTTCCCGGTGGGTGTCGAGACCATAAGAGGCGTGGGTAACGGAGACGTGCACATGTGATGCTTCTCCATAAAACCAACCGATACAAAGGAATGGGAGGCACCTGTATCTATCAAAATAAAAGCGGGGTACATAAATAAGTGACACGTACCAGCAATCACCTCCTCTGGAGCTGCCTCGGCCTGCTCCCTAGTCGGTGCATAAACCTGCCCCTGAGGCGGTCCCATTGTCTGACTTCCCAATTGCCTCGGCGCATACTGTTGTCTTTGCTGTACTGTTCTGTCTGAAAATCTCCCTATGGTGTCTTGATGTCCTCCCCGGTTAGGACATTCCCGAGCAAAGTTGCCCCGTTTCCACATTCATAACAAGTAGGACATTCCCTTATCGGATGAGGCCCTCCACAATGATAACATTTAATTCCCCCCAAATCTACTCCCTTGTGTCTGCCCCCTATTTGATTGTGTATTACTCCTGTGGTCCCCCATGCGACGAAAATCCGGTCATCGACCACTGAATCTAGAAATGATGAAACTCCTCTTGACTTGAATTTGTCACCTCTTGGTTTCAGACTATCAGAGGTTGACTTCTGTGGGGGCACTGGTGTTGGTATTGCGTCTGTATATGCACCCACTCCCAACTCTGCCAATTCAGCTCGTGTAAGAGCGTCGTCAAAGGAAGTAGGGCCATTAGTAATCACCCTGTCATATAGTTCGGGCCTCAAACCTTTCAAGAAGTGCCTCATTTTTGCTTGAGTGTTAGTGGCGATATGAGGCACGTATCTTAGTAAAGACGAGTAGTGAAGAGCATAATGTGATACTGTCAAGTTGCCCTGTTTCAAATTGGTGAATTCGTCCTCTTTAATTTGTCGTGCAGCAGCCGAGAAATTCGGGTTAGGAACCGAGTCCTAAATAATCCCCAGTTTATTTCGTGCCCTTGAGCCTCTTGTTCCATTATTGTTGTCTTCCACCACATCAACGCCTTCTTGGCGAGTTGGAACTCCGCTAATCTGATCCAAGCCGACTTTGCACAAGGGGCCGCTACAAAGATCTGTTCCATTCTTTCCAACCATTCTTCGGCATGTTCCCCCGTATCAGTCCCCTCAAACATCAGCGGTCGGAATGCCAGAAATTGGGTCAAGCTCAATTCTCCTGGCAATAATTGATGTTCCGCCGGCTCTTGACCCATGGCAGGCTGTGGTAGAGGATTGGTATGCCCAACACTTGCATTAACACTCAGTGCATCACCTATCTCAATGTTTGCTGTCATGCTGTAATACAAAGGTTAACAACCATACCAGAAACAATACATATATTACAATGTTAGATAACATGAATAACAATAAGCATGTTAGTATAACAATTATATACACCAATATGCACTACATGCATAAACATGCTCATAAGTGAACACCTAGCCAACAAGTCGCTAAGGCTACCCTTCACTCATTCCCGGGTTTGCTAACCACTGCTCTGATACCACTAATGTAAGGTTCCTTAAGTGATGATTTAAGTTCAATTAGAACTAAGCATACATAAATCAGAGTATAAAATTCGTGTTGAGGCCTTGAGCTTTAAGGATTACATGCCAAAAATAATAACTTCCAAAATGGATTAACTACATTCCCAGCCAAATGAATGTTAATTCTATAGTTTCTCACTACTCCTAGAGTAGGGACTATAGAAAAGAACTCCAATATCCTATCCAATAGCACTCCTCAAGCTCATCGCGTCAACCCCGGTCCATAGTCCTTTTTGCCCAAAATGTACCTACAGGAACAACCCCACCATGAGCATATACATCATTCCTCAACAAATGTCAGGACGCGTTCCTAATCAAGTGTTTAATTATCACACAATGATTATTTATGTGTAAACATCAGAAGATTTTTTTTTTTTTAACGTCCTGCCAACAAGTGGCTCTCAAAATTTCGGCATGGCCTCGACGCACGAGGGACATACCAGAACTAGAAGTCTCGTATGACATAATTGTACATCGAGCAAACAAGATAGATTATGCAGATCTTAGTTTGGATTGACACCTGGAACTATTCAAATGCAGATAGACGTACAAAATCTTCCTAAGAAAATGAATTAGGTGAAACCTTAACATAAGACAATCATTTCAGTTGTCTAAATTCAATACCGAGTCAAAGTCTCTAAAATGGTATGCTTACAAATTTTCATCGCAAGTATCTTCAAAAGTTCTATCATTTTTCAAATTTTCTCAAAACTTTACCACAAGTGCACAGATTCTAAACCAAGTTAATACTCAGGTCCATGCAATTTCCATTCTTTAATATACCCAAACTTATCAATTCAGTTAACCTGAAATTCATGATAGCTCCGAACACAAGCTCGTGTTCAACACTACTGTAGTTTGATCTCCAGGTCTGGGTTCGTACTAATTTTACATTTTCAAAAAATTCAGCTCTGCTTGAAACAGATTTTATAGTACATTTACGCAAAGTTCGTATATAATCATTTCATTAATGATTTTCAAATATCTTGAACCATTTCTAGCATTTATTTCTTTATTTCTGTGCATCGTTCAATTCATGTTCAGACGTACATCTGTGCATTCTCTTATTATGCATTCTGATGAGTCACAGCTTTTGTCCCTCGTCTATGTTATTAACACATAATAATCAAGGCTCAAATATTTTCTTAGGATTTAGATTTTGAATAATTTACAATTCATTATTCTTAATTCATTACTTCATCTCAGTCAAATTATGAAGTATCGCAACACAGAAGGAATTCGACTTAGACATCATGTACTAAAATTTCATCTACTCACAAAATCAACTAACATCGAACTATTTATTGAAGATATGTTCTGAAGGTTCGATTATACTTCAAATTAGCCATCTCAGCATTAAATTTCCTTTTAAAATCTTTGAGATACATGAGAATTCATCCTAAGGATAAAACTTCCCAAAAATTCTCGATCTATATCTCATATTTTTGTATTTTCTCAACATTTCATGATGTTTTATACAACTCAATCTTGATTACACCACCAAATCTATATTTCAGTTCATCAAAGTCAGCATCTAACTATGTTTTCATACAACGTATTCGTTAGTTCATTCTTTTTACTTTTTGTAAAACGGTCATATCTTTAACTCATTTGTCATAGCCATATATCATTCTTTTCCAGCATTACAATGCCGAAATCGAAATGGCTCTATGTCCTGGAGATATCTCAATCCCATTCAAGGACTCTCATTTCAATTATATCATAATTCAATAGATAATACTATTTGCAACAGGTTCCAGAGCAACTTCATTGCTCAATGACCTCATACTCATTTAAAATTTCAGAAAAGAGTTTGAATGTCTCATTTGATATGCATATTCCTCATTCATTCAATCTGCTGCAGTATTCGTTCAATAATAACAGGTTTCGTAGGTGTTCGAGTGTAAACTCTTTCCCTACTAAGTTTTATCAAACATAAACAGTACTGTATCGATATCGTGGTCAATATCAATACGACATGGCTCAGCGTACTCAAGTATCAACCACATATCGACATCAATTATTTCACAACAAATCATGTAAGAGCAAATAAGTCAAACAAGTTTCAAACACATACGCACATGTTCATTCGTGCCTATTCAAAGTGTACACAAGACTCAAGACTAGAGCTGTAAGGACCCTAATCCTTAAGTGCGGAATCAAGGCATAATAGAGCTAAATAAATAATCAGAGTGAGAAAAGAACGTGTTGAGTCTATGAGCTTAACCATTACATGCCCAAAAATAAGGACTACCAAAAAGGATTAATTACATTCCAATCAAAAGA
The DNA here is from genome assembly GCA_907163345.1 of Haberlea rhodopensis. Lineage (NCBI taxonomy): Eukaryota > Viridiplantae > Streptophyta > Magnoliopsida > Lamiales > Gesneriaceae > Haberlea > Haberlea rhodopensis. Next base: position 464,470 of record CAJQUN010000242.1, read on the forward strand.
ATGTGTTTAACTATAGTTCAAGCTACTCCTAGAGTAGACACTATAGGAATCCCGTCCTCCAAGTCCCAAAAGCATCCTCAAGCTCACCACCTCAACCCGTTCAAGCCCTTCTATCATGCCAAAAAGGTACCTACAAGGACAACCCCCAAACATGAGCAATAATAATCATTCATATTCAACACAATATGAAGATAAAGCGTAAATGCATAATCATAATAAAACACTTCCTGTTTTCCCCATGCATTTCAAACGCTTCCCGTTTGGTTGTCCCTGTACCATAACTCATGAGTATAATCAACAGATTATTTTAAATGGTCTAAACATGTCATGAACATATACCATTTCATCAATACCAAATACTGATCCTCAATCCCTAGTCTGTCCATCACAATGTATTTTAATGCCCCTCGCTTATTTACATATAGGCGGCATAGGATAACCTCGCTTCAATGGACTGCGGGACTCCCACCCCTCGCCTCTCATTGAGCGGCAAATACCCTTTCCTCGCCCTATATGATAACCACGCTCAAATGTGACATGCGGCGCTCCCACCCCTCGCTTCACATTTAGCGGAACCAAACCAAATAGCGGCAAGCATTAAAATCATCAAGGGATGACCACGACTCATGGGATGTGCACCAATAATCATATGCATCTATAAACATCATGCATAACATGTATTTGCATCCACTATGCAATACCACATATATACTTGCATCCACAATGCATAAACAATAAGTATATAAGATACATGTACCGTTGGGGTGCCCGTACGTCCACTACGTACCTTTCCAAAAGTGGAATATGGTAGGACTTCAATGCCTTGGCTGTGTTGCCACCTGGGTTGGTTCTACATATTCACAAATACCAATATTAGAAACCAATAATAGTCCAATACCAAAAATCCCACAAAAATAACCAAAAACACCATTTTTGGTGTCTCGCGATCGATCGCCATCAAGCCCCGATCGATCGCGAGACCTCACTGCCTCGGGCAACAAAATCCAACAATCCGCGATCGATCGCGGAGCTAGCGCCGATCGATCGCGGCCTCGCCGATCGATCGCGCCCATCTCGCGATCGATCGCCGAAGCTCTCTGCCTCAGCTCTGTGGCTCGCGATCGATCGCGGGAAAAACGCCGATCGATCGCCGAGCTCTGGGCAAGCGAGAATCGGGCACTATTCACCCTTCTCCTTCCCAAACTCAAACAAACCCACATAACTCAATAACAACCACACCCAACTACTCAAAACCAACAATAAACATCTACATAAACTCAAATATGCAACATCCAACCAAATTAATACCAAAACCACAACAACCCAACACAAACCCATTTTAAAACCCTTCAAAATCAACCCAAACTTAAACAAAACCTTACAAAATTTACAATGAGGTATCCATACCTCTTGGGGACCTCAAATCACCCAATAATCTCCACAAAACAAGATTTTGCAAGAACTCCTCTTCACCCTTGAGCTCAAGCTCGAAAATGGGAAGGGAAAGGAAGGGTTTGGGTGTTGTTTTGGTAAAGTTAAAAAGTGATGGATGGATGAGGTGTGGGGTAATAAAAGGTGTTTATTTAATTAAAAGGCATACCAAAATAATTCCATGGTGTATAAAACACCCCAACATGATATTTTTCAAAGCATTTACCCATAATGCACCAAATATCAATTAAACACATGATTTCTAATCAATTGCTACCAATGGCAAATAAATCATGCTTCCAATAATATTTACCCAACATGCACCACATGCACCCTGAAATGCAACCCCGGGTCACCCTATCCACATGACCATGCATTTCATAAGGTAAATAAATAAATCCAATGCATAATTAATTACCACATAATTAATCATAATAAGCACAATTATTGCCCAAATGCAATTAACCATTTCGGGGATGTCACAAGAGCATTCCCAGTTTATGCTCTGATACCATAATGTGAGGACCCGTTCCTAATCAAGTGTTTAATTATCACATAATGATTATTTATGTGTGTTAGCGGAAGATTTTTTTTTTTTAATGTCCTGCCAACAAGTGGCTCTCAAAATTTCGGCATGACCTCGACGCACGAGGACATACCAGAAAAATGAAAAGCATAAAATAATATCTCAGTGCAGTACATAATACCATAGCATGCATCATAGACATCCATCACATAACTCGTACTCAAAATATTTACATAATACCATAGCATCCACAATAAGTCTCCAACACACATTTTATACTCAAAATATGTACATAATACCATCATCAGTAAAGAAACAACAATTATTCACCAATAATCAAGACTGGACGGAAATAAACTAAATTTACATAGTTATACAATCCAGGACACACCCTGGTATAATTTAACTATCCTACGACTGGGAAAGAGACAAAAGAAACAACCTCAGGTAAGACTTCAATGAGTATTCCCTCTTTGGGATCCTGGTTACATGTAATAAATGTCATTGTCCACACACAAAGACAACAACAGCCCCCTACGGGGTGAACCAAAGCCCAATATGAAACTATCAAGTAAATACAACATGCATATATAAAATGTGATATATGATATAATGCAGTGCAATGTAATGCAATGCATGTAAGGTACAATGGATCAAATCTCAAGATACCAAATCGGAGTCCAAAGAAAGGTATCAACAATCAATATCAAGCTCGAGCAGAGGGTGACAACACACGCACATTGCGCTAGGAGACTCATCCTATGTGCTGTGTTCGTCCATCCCTCGTGTCTAGGTCCGGTGACATTCGTGTGACTACAGTCGCTACCTATACTGCATGTCATCGCCGTGCTCGTCGTCCCCGACACTCAGAGTAAATCAACTCAATCATCATCAAGGATATCAAGGAAATGGATAGATCAACATGATATGCCCAACATGTATGTCATATATCGATGTATATTTATCAAAATGATGTGTGTTAACAAAACATTTATTTTCATACATCGATATGCCAATCATGAATGTTGTGAATGTTTATGATTCAATACAATCACATAGCCAAGTAGTTTCCATAGCCAGGTAGTTTCACGTAATTCACGTAAGTTCAGCAATTCATATATCAAATAATATAGATACATGTCATATGTTACCGATCGGAACATACCTAAACTTTCTTTTAACTGATGAATATCGTCCTTGTAGCTCGCGTAGCTCCAGTGTCATACGTTAATGTATCAATTTCATTCAACACCATTTCGTTACTTCTTTATCACTTAAGTTACCTCAACACACATATAAGTTATTCTTTAACTTGAGGCGTCTAATCATATGTAAGACCCCGAGATTTGATTAATGTTAATTAAATAAAATTTGGGAAATTATTTATAATTAATTTGGGAATTTATTTTCAATTAGTTTTAGAATTAATTAATTAGAAGTGAGATTGACCAGATGAAGGCCAACTGACAAACTGACAATTTAATCGGAACATGACATATTTTTGAAATGATAAAATAAGCTCCGATAATATTTTAGAAATAAATTATTTAAATGAAGAATTTAAGTTCTGGGTTTTTGGAGTGTGTATAAATCACAATCGTTGTCTATAAATAATATATCAGTACACCGGCGACACTTCGATGTACAAAACTGGGCCAGGATACAAATATAAATATGTTATGTTGGGAATTTTCGAAACACATAGTAAAATGTGTAAACGCACACACACAAACCAGATTCTCTCTTTTCTTCTCTGCTGGATCATCACGCATGTCCGACCACTCGCCGCTAAAGTCGCGTGCACGCCGCCGTACGACCACCACTCGACACGTTTGACCTACCACCGTGTTCCCCTCTCTCCGGCGCTCATTTCCATACCAGGCAATCACCGTGCACCACCGTGAGATCGTCGGATTTTGCCCTGAAAGGTTCGAGTTGCGCTTTAGGGTTCTTCAAGTTTCTTGTTCGATTTCGGTTTTATGACCTTAGTTTTGTTTGAATTCTGTTGTGCGAAATCTTCCCCTCACCTAGACGGACATTTCCCCCTAGTCTCCGCCTCCCCGTCGCCGTGAGTCGCCGGAAATCAAGCATGCAAGGTTGCGGTTACTGTTCACGCATGGGTAAATTTCCATTCCAGCCTTTAATTCGAAATTTTGGGCTTCAATGTAAATGTTGATGTTAGTTCTTGGATTATTTAGTACCGTTGGTTCAAAAAATGCCCATGCATGCTTGGGAATTATGGATCGATGTTCATGCATGAAAGGTTGAGAATTGCTTAAATCATGTTTAGCTTGATTAATCTTGCTGGGAGGATTTTTCAGATTTTTCAAGTTGTCTTGTGGTTTGGATTGTTTCGGCTAAAAATTTGGGGAAATGTCTACTGATTTATGATTTCAGGATGCATGTTCTAAATTCATAGTTAGTTAACTAATAACTCATTTAAATCCCACTTTAGTTTGATGAACTAGGTATAAGTGGATTGCATGTAATCTACAAGGCATTTTTGGTTAGAGTTCGAGTTTCTTGCTAGTTGGGTTTGAAAGTATGCTGCATGTTTGGGAATTTGTTCCTATAAGGTGCATATGCGAGTATAATGAGTATGTAGGTGCATGTTTTAGCAATGCTTGAGTAAATGTGGGGTTAGTTGATGATTTCAGAGCTGGCTTCACATCCTTGCTATAATAGATAGGTTCAAACTAAGTTTAGTTTACAAGTGATGGATAATAATATTGAAGGATATAATTGAAAATTATCATATAAGTATGTTGAGGTAACTTTAGTGATAAAGAAATAATGAAATGGTGTTGAATGAATTTGATAGATTAATACACGGCATGGGTGTTTCACGAACTAAGAAGACTACATTTCAACTCCTAGAACAAAGAAAGTAAAGGTATGTTGCGGTCGGTAAAATACATCAGGTATCTGTATTATTTGATATTTGATCTGCTGAACTTACGTGACTTACGTGAAATTACTTGACTATGTGATTTTACTTGAATGAGCATTCAGAGTTGATATATCGATGTATGAAAATAAATATTTTGTTAACACACATCTTTTTCTATAAATGTACATCGATATATGACTTTCATGTTGGACATATTGAGTTGCATCATATGAGATTATGATATTGGCATGATGCATTGACACGCATGGACATTGAGCATGTCATGTTGATCATATCGATTCGTTTCTTGGTACCTATATCTTTTCTTTGGTATCTGTGATTCGTGTCTGGGGATGATGGGCAACCGTTGGCTAGTCGGAGAGAGTGAGCTGAGTGATGCCGTAGCGACGAGCGTGCCGACGTCGCCCAGACACGAGGATGATGGACCACCGATGGCTCGACTGAGAGATAGATCGGTGTGCGGAGCATGTCACATCCTGCTCGAGCACTGATGAGTGATTGATGATCTTCCTTTGGATTCCGAGATGATTTGTACCTTTCATGCATCGCATTGAATTACATTGCATTGCATGACATCACATATCACATTTTATAGATGCATGTTGTATTTACCTTGATAGTTTCATATTGGGCTTTGGCTCACCCCGTAGGGGGCTGTTGTTGTCTTTGTGTGTGGGCAATGTCCGGTATTACAGGTGACAGGATCCCAAAGAGGGAATGCTCGCTGGAAGTATTACCTGAGGTTGTTTTCTTTTGTCATTTCCCAGTCGTAGGATAGTTACGTATACCAGGGTGTGTCCTGGATAGTATAACCTTGTAAATTAAGTTTATTGCCATCGAGTCTTGATAATGGGTGAATATTTGCTGTTTATTTACTGTTGATGGTATTATGTATTTACTTGCTGCACTGGGATATTGTTTTTGTGTTTTCATTTTTTTTTTGGTATGTCCCTCGTGCGCGGAGGTCATGCTGAAATTTTTTTAGAGCCACTTGTTGGCAGAACTTTAGAACGTTTTAAAAATAATTTTCTGCTGTTTACAACTAAATAATCATTGTGTGATAATTAAACACTTGATTAGGAACGAGTCCTCACATTTGGTATCAGAGCATAAACTGGGAATGCTCTAGTCTCGAGTCTTGTGTACACTTTGAATAGGCACGAATGAACATGTGCGCATGCGTTTGAAACTTATTTGACTTATTTGCTCTTACATGATTTGGAGTGATATAGTTGATGTCAATATGTGAATTATATTTGAGTATGCTGAGTCGTGTCGTATTGATATTGACCACGATATCGTACATTACTGTTTATGTTTGATAGAACTTAGTAGGGAAAGAGTTTACACTCTAGCACCTACGAAACCTATCATTATTGAATAAATACTGCATTTTGATTGAATATATGAAGAATATGCATATCAAATGAGACACTCAACTCTTTTGTGAAATTTTGATAAGTAAGATGTCTTTGAGTAATGAGATTACTCTGGAACCTATTGAGAATAACATGGTTGAATGAGTTATGAGATAAATGATGAATGAAAGTCCTTGGATGTGATTGAGATATCTCCAGGACATAGAGCCATTTAGATTTTGGTATTGAGATGTTGGAACAGAATGAAATATGGCTATATTTTGAAATGAGATTTGAGTATGATTTCTTTTACAAAAAAGTAAAAAGAATGGACTAACCAATATGTTGCATGTAAACATAGTTAGATGTTGGCTTTGATGAATGAACTATAGAATTGATAGTCACCAAGAATGAATTATATAGAAACATCATGAGATGTTTGGAAAATTCAAATATATGAGATATAGATCGAGAGCTTTTGGGAAGTCTTGTCCTTCAGATAAATTCTCATGTACTCAAAATGGTGAAATGAAAGCTAATGATGATATGATTGTTTTGATGTATGATCGAACTTACAGAAGATTATTGGTCATTAATTAGTTCGATGTTAATTGATTAATCTGAGAAGATGGGATTTTAGGACATGATGTTTAAGTCGGAATTCCATAAGTATTGGGATACCTTATAAATTGACTGAGACGAAGAAAGGATTGAACTCTCAAGCTGTTATTTGTTAATAACATAGATGAAGAAGTGCTGTGATTCAGCAGCATACATAAAAAGAGAATGTACAGATGTACACCCGGAACATTAAATGAACGACGCGCAAATACGGATCGTTATATGTGGAAGCCATTAATTAAAAGGTTCGTATACGAACTCTGCATAAGTGTACCATAGAATCAGTTTCTAAGTAAAGCAAAATTTTCTGAAAATCTAGAAGTGGTACAGATCAAGATCTGGAGATCGCACGAAAGTAGTGTTGAACACGAACTGGTGCTCGGAACTATTAGGTAGCTCAGGTTAACTAAAGTGATAATTTGGGTCTATTAAAGAATAGAATTTGCATGGACTTGAGTATTAACTTAGTTTAGACTCCGTGCACTGATGGTAAAGTTTTGAGAACCGTGCACTGATGGTAAAGTTTTGAGAAAATTTTAAACTGGTAAAACTTTTGAAGATACTTACAATGAAGATTTGTAGGCATATCGATAAAGAGACCTTGACTCGCTATGGAATTGAGATAATTTCAACAATGATCGTCTTATTTAAGGATCTACTTCAGACATTTCTGTACGTCTACAAGAAGATTTGTACTTTGACTAGTATCCGGTGTCAATCCAAAGCCAAGATCCGCAGTTAATATCTTGTTGCTCGACGTATGATTATGTCATACGCATATTCTAATTCGTGATATTTTCTTAGACTTGATGAGTTGAATCATTTGACAAATTCGTGATCGAATTGTAAACTTCGAGATGAAAGTAGGTTGTGTTGAATATCTGTAAACGATATCTCTGTTTCCTATCAGGAAATGATTATGTATGCCAAGCTATCCAAGTGGAAATTTTGGATATCGAAGCGATACTTTTGAGCCACGTCATTTCTCAACGTATCATTTCTGTTGATTCAGAGTAGTGTTAAACTGGGTAAAACCCACCAATGTTCATGAGGTCCGATGTTTTATGGTTTAGCGGAATTCCAAAAGTCGATTTATTGAAAGGATTTGTTTTTGAAAAATGGCTAAACCTATTACTCAACTGACACAGAAAAGTTGAAAATGAATTTCGTCAGACGAGTATGAAAATTGTTTTCTTGAGACCCTGTATATAGTTTGAACTGATAACAAATGTTTTGTTTTAAAATATTGACGTCATTAATTATACGGGGGAAAAATTTGTTTTTATTCGGACCACAAGAACTTACAATATCTATTCTTTCAATCCGATCTAAATACGAGACAACGCAGGATGATGAATCTTTTGAATGATTACGATGGTGAAGCTCAATACCATCCTAGACAAATGAATGTCGATGATTGTCCTTATTCGTAAAGTCTACGAGTCTATTCTAGCTTATGTTCGTAGAACCATGGATATTTATACATCTGATTGAGTTTTTCAATCATACCAGAAATTCTATTATTGTTTCAGCATTTCAAGTTGAGCCGGCATTGATTTCTAAAATCAGATAAGCCTAACGAATTGGTGTTCAAGCTCAGAAATCTTAAGAACTTGTGTATTCAGAACATCCATCTTGCTTTCAGATATCTATTGATAGTTTCTACGACTTAATGATTCATAAGTTGCTCCTGAAAATTCTGAACTGGTCTCTGTACTTAGTCGAGAAGTGCATACATGTGAATGTAGTATCTACCTTGAAGGCGAAAGATGCTTATGACTCTAAGACCTCAGTTCTGATGTCGATATTGAGATAAAACATTACTGGTGTATTGTCAATTGTTGAGGTTGTCAACAGGTTTAAACCAAAGTAATAAAATTCGGAAGGTTACTTCATGGCTTTGAAAGTCCTCAAGGAGATTGGAAACATATTGCCGTGGATTTTGTAACAGTATTCCTCGATCACCCAGAGACTGTGATGCTATTTTGAACAGTATTAATCTACTTCCTAAGTCTGCACTTTTCTGTCCTTACGAGCGGACTTATCCTTATACGAATATGACTGTTGTTTATCGAGAATATGTTACGTGCTATGGCAAATGATTTTAACTTTGGAGGGCATGAAGCGGTGCCATTAATCGAAGTTCCTATTTTGATACCTACCAAACGAGCAAAGGTTCGACAACTTTTGAGATCTTTTAGGAGAGACGTTGAAGATCGCTTCTAGCCTGGAAAGAAATCGGTGAGACACCAGTGACTAGACGTAATAAATGCGAGAAATGAATGATAAGATTCAGTTGTACATATAGCGGATGATGGCTGCCCAGGATCGTCAAGCAAGTTATGCTTTTAAATAAAGACGACCTATAAAATTTCAGATGGGAGATCGTATGTTTTTGGAAATTTCTCCTTTCGAGACACTAATCGTTTTGGCATGCGAGGAAAATTTGCACCTTCTTGGGTTGACTGTAGAAGATCTGAGAATGAATTGGAAATCTTGTCCATAGGTTGGCATTGTCACCAGCTTTATCGGTCACTCGCGATGTATTCTTCATGTTGCTTGTAGCGAATTGATCACGTGTTTCAGCCTGATGAGATTGGACTTGATCTTTCATGTTTAACATCTTGTTCGTCTTGTGGATCGTAAGGAAGTATTTATGTTCCATTATTTTCGATATATCCTTTAGTGTTCTGATCAATATGCTGTTTTTAGCGTTGATCTGGATCTATGTTCGAGATTTCGAGGACGAAATCTGTTTAAGTGGGGGAGAAATGTAAGACCCCGAGATTTGATTAAGGTTAATTAAATATAATTTGAGAAATTATTTATAATTAATTTGGGAATTTATTTTCAATTAGTTTTAGAATTAATTAATTAGAAGTGAGATTGACCAGATGAAGGCCAACTGACAAACTGACAATTTAATCGGAACATGACATATTTTTGAAATGATAAAATAAGCTCCGATAATATTTTAGAAATAAATTATTTAAATGAAGAATTTAAGTTTTGGGTTTTTGGAGTGTGTAGAAATCCCAATCGTTGTCTATAAATAATATATCAGTACACCGGCGACACTTCGATGTACAAAATCGGGCCAGGATACAAATATAAATATGTTATGTTGGGCATTTTCGGAACACATAGTAAAACGTGTAAACGCACGCACACAAACCAGATTCTCTCTTTTCTTCTCTGCTGGATCATCACGCATGTCCAACCACTCGCCGCTAAAGTCGCGCGCACGCCGCCGTCCGACCACCACTCGACACGTTTGACCTACCACCGTGTTCCCCTCTCTCCGGCGCTCATTTCCATACCAGTCAATCACCGTGCACCGCTGCGAGATTGTCGGATTTCGCCCTGAAAGGTTCGAGTTGCGCTTTAGGGTTCTTCAAGTTTCTTGTTCGATTTCGGTTTTATGACCTTAGTTTTGTTTGAATTCTGTTGTGCGAAATCTTCCCCTCACCTAGATGGACATTTCCCCCTAGTCTCCGCTCCCCGCCGCCGTGAGTCGCCGGAAATCGAGCATGCAAGGTTGCGGTTACTGTTCAAGCATGGGTAAATTTCCATTCCAGCCTTTAATTCGAAATTTGGGCTTCAATGTAAATGTTGATGTTAGTTCTTGGATTATTTAGACTGCTGGTTCAAAAAATGCCCATGCATGCTTGGGAATTATGGATCGATGTTCATGCATGAAAGGTTGAGAATTGCTTAAATCATGTTTAGCTTGATTAATCTTGCTTGGGAGGATTTTTCAGATTTTTCAAGTTGTCTTGTGGTTTGGATCGTTTCGGCTAAAAGTTTGGGGAAATGTCTACTGATTTATGATTTCAGGATGCATGTTCTAAATTCATAGTTAGTTAACTAATAACTCATTTAAATCTCACTTTAGTTTGATGAACCAGGTATAAGTGGATTGCATGTAATCTAAAAGGCATTTTTGGTTAGAGTTCGAGTTTCTTGCTAGTTGGGTTTGAAAGTATGCTGCATGTTTGGGAATCTGTTGCTATAAGGTGCATATGCGAGTATAATGCGTACGTAGGTGCATGTTTTAGCAATGCTTGAGTAAATGTGGGGTTAGTTGATGATTTCAGAGCTGGCTTCACATCCTTGCTATAATAGATAGGTTCAAACTAAGTTTAGTTTCCAAGTGATGTATAATAATATTGAAGGATATAATTGAAAATTATCATATAAGTATGTTGAGGTAACACTTTAGTAATAAAGAAATAAGGAAATGGTGTTGAATGAATTTGATAGATTAATACACGGCATGGGTGTTTCACGAACTAAGAAGACTACATTTCAGCTCCTAGAACAAAGAAAGTAAAGGTATGTTGCGGTCGGTAAAATACATCAGGTATCTGTATTATTTGATATTTGATCTGCTAAACTTACGTGACTTACGTGAAATTACTTGGCTATGTGATTTTACTTGAATGAGCATTCAGAGTTGATATATCGATGTATGAAAATAAATGTTTTGTTAACACACATCTTTTTCTATAAATGTACATCGATATATGACTTTCATGTTGGACATATTGAGTTTCATCATATGAGATTATGATATTGGCATGATGCATTGACACGCATGGACATTGAGCATGTCATGTTGATCCTATCGATTCGTTTCTTGGTACCTATATCTTTTCTTTGGTATCTGTGATGCATGTCTGAGGATGATGGGCAGCCGTTGGCTCGGCGGAGAGAGTGAGCGAGCTGAGTGATGCCGTAGCGACGAGCGTGCCGACGTCGCCCAGACACGAGGATGATGGACCGCTGATGGCTCGACTGAGAGATAGATCGGAGCGCGGAGCGTGTCACATCCTGCTCGAGCACTGATGAGTGATTGATGATCTTCCTTTGGATTCCGAGATGATTTGTACCTTTCATGCATCGCATTGCATTACATTGCATTGCATGACATCACATATCACATTTTATAGATGCATGTTGTATTTACCTTGATAGTTTCATATTGGGCTTTGGCTCACCCCGTAGGGGGCTGTTGTTGTCTTTGTGTGTGGGCAATGGCAGGTATTACAGGTGACCAGGATCCCAAAGAGGGAATGCTCGCTGGAAGTATTACATGAGGTTGTTTTCTTTTGTCATTTCCCAGTCGTAGGATAGTTATGTATACCAGGGTGTGTCCTGGATAGTATAACCATGTAAATTAAGTTTATTGCCATCGAGTCTTGATAATGGGTGAATATTTACTGTTTATTTACTGTTGATCGTATTATGTATTTACTTGTTGCACTGGGATATTGTTTTTGTGTTTTCATTTTTTTTTTTTGTATGTCCCTCGTGCGCGGAGGTCATGCCGAAATTTTTTTAGAGCCACTTGTTGGCAGAACTTTAGAACGTTTTAAAAATAAATTTTCCGCTGTTTACAACTAAATAATCATTGTGTGATAATTAAACACTTGATTAGGAACGGGTCCTCACATCATATCTAAATTATGTAAGATAGAAGTATTTTGATTGTCGTATACTCATTCTTACCATTTCTTCAATTCTAGAGTTATTAAGATGTCTACCATCATTAAAATCCTAATAACACAGTTTATTTCATTCATTGATTCACAATTCACATGCATTTCTCTCCATTCTAATTAATCATGTTAAACATGGTTCAATGGAGTTAAAAGTCGATTAAGAACAGAATGAAAGCACTTCACCCTCTCAAGCATGAAAACTGATCATCATCCCTAAACATGCATGAACAAGAACTAAACACATTTTTCATTCTCAAATACTGAACAGACATCGACCAAACACTCAACAACTAGTTCAAAATTCCTACAATGCTTTTATATATGATTCAACAAGCTGGAATCTGGTTTAACTAGCTAATTATTGCCCAACTAGTAACTTAGAATCTTCACATCAAAATTCATAAAGCCAACCATAATTTTCCCAAACCATGCAGCAATAAAAATCGATCTCAGTCCACCAATGACATGGAAATTACATGCAAGCCTCTCATACAAGATTCATCAGCTTAAACATGATTTAAATGGGTTCAAAATCGATTAGGAACAAAATTTAAGCATTAACATTTCCAAACTCTGAAAATTAAACGGTTAACACCCAACATGCAACGATAATTTCGAACCAAACTCCACAAACCATTCAAGAACTAACATCAATACTTAGATTGAAGCCCCAAATTTTGAAACTAAAAGCTGGAAAAATCGAAATCAATTATACCCATCTCGCATGAACAATAGCCGAGCCGTGCATGTCCGATTTCCGGCGACTCACGGCGGTTTCAGCGGCGGCGACTGGAGGGAAACGTCGGTCGTGGTGAGGGGAAGATTTCTCACAACATAATTCAAACAAAACTAAGGTCAGAAAAACGAATTCGAACAAAGAACGTGAAGAACCCTAAAACGCAAGTCGAACCTTTCAGGGCAAAATCCGAACGATTCCGTGACGAAATCTTTAAATTGCAGGTATGGAAATGAGCGCCAGAGAGAGGGGAACATGGTGGTAGGTCGGGCGCATCGAATGGTGGTCGGACGGCGACGAACGCAGAGGTTTAGCGGCGAGTGGTCGGACTGTGCGCGGATCTGATACCAACATGTATACGTCATTTCGAGGCATTACAAATGCTTACCATGACTGATTCACAATCAACCCACGATCGATACCAGCTCTCCATGACAGTATACCCAAATCTCTCCAAGAAATATATAATAAAAATCAGTTTTATATATATATATATATATATATATATATATATATATATATATATATATATATATATATATATATATATATATACTAGTCACATTCGTCACGCATTGCATGTATATACATTTTTTTTGTAAAATGATGTGATAATTGTAACACATGTTTTTTGTTTTGGTTTAGGTTTTGTTTTTTTTAATTTAAATTATGAAATAATTATATATTTAATTTTTTTAAAATTTTAGTAATTTTTTTTGGGTAATATGTAATTTGTATGGTATGTGTGATTCGTAATATGAGGATGTGTATAACATAAATTAGTGGACACATAGATAGCAAGTGTAATAGTAATATTTTAGATTGGTAGGGACATAAGTATAATTAGACAGTAGTCTGAAATGGTCGGACCACTAAGATTCTCACGTATTATTTATTCTAACAGACAACGCACATGCGTTGCATGTGTAAAATAATGATAACATCTGTAAAACAAGTAAATACGCAAATATCGGAACACATTTGTATAAGAAGTAAATACGAATCAGAAAACATAAAAACACACTGATTATTTTTTCTAATATGGCAAAAGTAAGACAGTCCAAATGCCTAAAGAAATCCAATAAACAGTTATGCACCTAATCTTCATACTAATCTTACCATGCGATCATCAATAACATGCATATTTTTCTTAAGAAACATCTCAAGAATGTCTAGATAAAAAAAAATACATCAAAACCAAATCCTCTGTACTTTTCAAATTAAGAAAGACATCATCCATCTGCCATCGACATTAACTTCTAAGAACTCAGAAGGTCTTCCCATTCTCCAGATCTATGGTGAGGTTAAAATAAAAGATTTTACTAATCAAATCTAAACTTTAGAAAGTACAATTGTGAGAATTATAAAAGAAAAATATTAAACAAAAATATCACCACAAACAACAAAAATGAGAATATCCAATATTCGGTAAGGGAAGCGTTGGTGTTAAATTTTAAGAATAACTACGACACTCACAATAAACATGATTCATATATACCATAGAGCAGTTATCAAAGATATGTATTTTTAAAAAATGCTACGTTATCTCGCGAAGCCTATTTTATCATGATACAAGATTTGAGAAACCTTGTACTGATATCAAAACACCAATGTGTGTAAACTTAAATATATAAAACACCAGTAATAAAAGAGAAAAAAATTCAAATAATACATTCAATATTAAAATTTTTCAATACATGATTAACAATCTAAATTGAACTAATTAACCTCTCAAAGATTTTCTTAACTTCATCAATTGATAGAAAAAAAAATTAAATGTTCAACTATTTAGATTTGTATTTATTCATATATAATTTCTCGTTTTTACTGGTAGAAAATAAAAATAAAAAAAATTTAAGTCATTTTAACAACAATGAACAAATGAAAAATGACCGGTTTTTTGGCAAAATATTATTTAAAAAATAAACAATTCCTAAAGTACCTTGGGTGAAAAAGTGTATTCTAAATTATGGTAAACACTCACTTACACAAACGATGTGGAGCCCATTTGTCCAAGTAACGAATTTCAATTATTTTAATTTTTTTTTCTTTTTAAAATTTTTAAATGAAATAAATGCGAAAACTATGATATCCCTGAAATTAATCATGTGCTTTATAGTTTCTAATAATAATTATGATATTATGATTATTGTTATGGTTGTGAAATATATAGTTATGCGGTGGGCATGAACTGGTATTACATTTCAGGGTGCATGTGATACATAGTGAAAAATGATATTTTGGCATGATTTATTGGGCTTTGTTCTAGTGATGTAGAAAAGGCATGTTAATTGTTGTTATGGCGCATTTTATTGAGTAAATGCTTTAAAATATCGTATTGGGATATTTTACTACTTCATGCTAATTGTTTGGTCATCATTTAATTAATCCCACACTTTTTATTGACTTACTCTCTTATTCTTCTCTATCCCCCACCAGTAACTCTTAACCACTCAACTCTCCCCTTTCGCTCATCGCCTAACACCCAAGGAAGAGGAGAAACTTTGGTTGCTTGATTACTTGCTAGTTTTGAAGCTAAAGTTGTAAGCAATCTTCCTTGCTAGCATGATTAGTTGAGTTAGGGGTTTATGGATTTGGGGGAAAACGATTTATGTGGGGTTTGATATGATTGTGGTATTTTTGTGTTTATTATTTTGTGTTTTGAGATATATGATGTGTTGGGTTGATGATTTATCTGTAAGGACCATAGTTCCTTAAGTGCGGATTAAAGGCATAAGTAGAGCTAACATGTATAATCAGAGTATAAAAGTTAGTGTTGAGGCCTTGAGCCTTAAGAATTACATGACAAGTTAAGGACTTCCAAATGGATTAATTACATTCCCTACAAAATGAATGTTAATCACTATAGCTTTACACTACTCCTAGAGTAAAAACTATACAAAATAATCATGTCTTTTATGCCAAAATGTACATACAAGGACAACCCCCAAATCATGAGCATATAATAATCCATATTAAACATAATATGATTATAAGGTGTAAATGCATAAACCGTAATTATAAAACACTTCATGTTTCCAATGCATTTTAAACGCTCCCTTTTTGGTTGTCCTTGTACCATAACTCATGAGTATAATCAATGGATTATATAATGGTTCCCAAATGTCATGACATATCACCATTTCATTATTGTCAATCACCAATCACTAATCACCAATCCCTAGTCTGTTATAACAGTGTATTTTAATGCACCTCGCTTGTCATGACAGCGGCACTAATACCCCTCGCTTCGACATATTAGCGGCATTGAATAACCTCGCTCAAATGCGACATGCGGCAATACCCTCGCTTCAACATTTTGCGGCAAATATTCTTAACTCGCTATAATATGACAGCGGCAAGTATTCTATCATCGCTTCAAGTGACAGCGGCAAAGCAGTAAAATCATCACTCAAATATAACAATGACTCATGGGATGTGCACCAAGTATTCAACATACACATATGCAATCATAATGCATAATTCAACATGTATTTGCA
This sequence comes from Haberlea rhodopensis, assembly GCA_907163345.1. NCBI lineage: Eukaryota > Viridiplantae > Streptophyta > Magnoliopsida > Lamiales > Gesneriaceae > Haberlea > Haberlea rhodopensis. The sequence continues at coordinate 481,057 of CAJQUN010000242.1, forward strand.
TCCACAACGCACAACTTAATATATACTTGCATCCACAATGCATATTCCAATGAGTATATATAATACATGTTACCGTTGGTGCCCGTACGTCTTTCTACGTACCTTTCCAAAATGTAGAATTTGGCAGGACTTTACTTCCTTTGTTGTGTTGCCACCTGGGATGGTTCTACACATTCACACAAACCAATTGTTGGGGTTCAACAATTGCCTCTGCTTCGTGATCGGTCGAACACGTGGCACTTGTGCCAGTGTATGGTTGAAAAGATTGATGTTGCGCCATTACCCTTAACTATAGTTATTGGTAAAACGGTAAGCGCTCGATCCTACAATTGGTATCAGAGCCAGGTTGCGTGTTCGATTCCCATGAGTTGCAGAGAGTGCAATTATTGGGGGAGGGATTGTTGGGGTTCAACAATTGCCTCTGCTTTGTGATCGGTCAAACACGTGGCGCTTGTGCCAGTGTATGGTTGAAAAGATTGATGTTGCGCCATTACCCTTAACTATAGTTATTGGTAAAGCGGTAAGCGCTCGATTCTACACCAATATTAGAACCCAATAATAGTCCGATACCAAAATCCTAAAAAAAAACCAAAATATAAAATTTTTGGCATCTCGCGTTCGATCGGAATAATGCCTCGATCGATCGCGAGGTCCAGCAGCCACAATGCCCAAAAAAATCTAATCCGCGATCGATCGCCGAGTTTGTGCCGATCGATCGCGGCCTCGCCGATCGATCGCGCCAAACTCGCGATCGATCGCGCAAACGTTCTGGAGCCTCCCTGGGGCTTGCGATCGATCGGGAAAATGTCCCGATCGATCGCGGAAGTCTGTACACACGATTTTTGGCCATTTTCCACATCTCATCTTCTCCAAACCATTTCTCTTCAAATCTTTCCCCACCATTATCATCAAAACATCAAAAACCTCCAATATAAACATCAACAATCTCAATACAACACACATTGAATAAAATCCCCAACAATCAGCATAAACCACATCAAAAACCATATCCCAACCATTATAACAACATATCCAAAACTCAAATCAAAATATCACATTTTCAAAACCAAACCATTTCCAAATCCCTAATACAAACCCATTTCATACCCAAAACATATTAAACCAAACAAGAAGGAATTCATACCACTTCTAGGCTTCAAATCTCACGAAGAAATCAAGCAACCAAGATTTTTGTGAATTCCTCTCCTCCTTTCTTGTTTCAAACGTGAGTGATGTTTTGGGGAATAGGGTTGGGAAAGTTGAATGATAAAGAGTGATGGGAGGGGTGAGGTAAAAGGGTTATAAGTGGGTTTAAAATAACATGGTACCCAATTAATTAGCATGATGTATAAAATATCCCCAACATGATATTAAAAAAGCATTTTCCAAGAATGCACCAAAAATCCAATTAAAATGCTTTACCCAAAATAATTAACACCCACTCCAAATAGAACATGCCATAACTCAAATTCCCAACATGCATCACATGCACCCTAAAATGCAGTACCAGGTCACGCCCACCGCATGACTAAGCATTTCACCATGTTAATTAATTCAACACTAAATTAATTAACACCATAATTATCACATAAACATAATTAATGCCCAATGCACATAATTATTTCGGGGATATCACATTATTGTTGAGTTGCGATGTATTTGTTTATGTCATGGTTTTACGCTCAAAAATGGTGTTTTTCCGAAAATTTTGCAGTGACCGATCAATCGGTAGTATCATAGCGATCGATCGGTGCAAGTACGTAGCGATGGGTAAATATTTGAGTATTTACCGATCGATCGGTATGAGCGACCGATCGATCGGCGGTGGATAGAGATTGATCGGTAGCTTAGACCAATCGATCTGTGCAAAGCCGTAGCGAAAATCAGAAATTCGGATATTTACCGATCGATCGTAATGGTGACGATCGATCGGTAGAGCGATATTTCTGAAATGGTATCTTGTGTTCTCCTTTGAGTTTCGGGGAACTTTTATCGACCCATTGTGATTAATTTGTTGGGATTTTGGTAGTGGACTATTTATTTGGCTTCTAATATTGAATTGTGTGATTGTGTAGAGCTTTCCCAAGTGGCACCACAACAAAGGAGATAAAGTCAGAGGACTTATTCCATATTTTTGAAAGGTACGTAGGAAGACGTACGGGCACCAAATGGTAACACGTATTTTGTATACATACTGATTATGCATTGAGGTTGCACATATATGGTGGATTATGCATTGTGATTGCATATACATGTTGTATTATGCCTTATGGTTGCATACATATATGTTAAATGCTTGGTGCACATCCCATGAGTCGTTGTTATGTTAAGTGATGATTTGAAATGCTTTGTCGCTGTCATTTGAAGCGATGATAGAATATTTGCCGCTGTCATATCGTAGCAAGGAAAGAATATTTGCCGCTAAAATGTTGAAGCGATGGTAAATGCCGCATGTCACATTTAAAGCGAGGTTATTCGATGCCGCTGATATGTCGAAGCGAGGGGTATTCGTGTCGCGGTCATGACAAGCGAGGTGCATTAAAATACACTGTTATAACAAGACTAGGGATTGGCTATTGGTATTAATGAAATGGTTATATGTCATGACATTTGTGGAACGTAATATAATCCATTGATTATAATTATGAGTTATGGTACAGGGACAACCAAAGGGGGAGTTTTAAATGCATTGGAATACAGGAAGTGCTTTGTATTTACGGTTTATGCATTTACTCATTATAATCATATTGTGATGAATATGGATTATTATATGCTCATGGTTTGTGGTTGTTCCTGTAGGTACTTTTTGGCACGGAGGGCTAAGGACCGGGTTGATGCGGTGAGCTTTGTGAGGAGTGCTATCAGTATAGAAGGACATGATTAATTTGTATAGTCTAGACTCTAGGGGTAGTATAAAACTATAGTCTTAACATTCATTTTGCGGGAATGCAATTAATCCTTTTTGGAATTTTTATTTTTTGGCACTGTAATCTTTAAGCTCAAGGCATCAACATGAACTTTATACTATGATTTTATGCATGTTTAGCTCTCCTTATGCTTTTAATCCACACTTAAGGTAGTGAGGCTTACAAAAACATTTTAATTTTTAATTAACTATTCTAGTAATTAATAATAATAATATTATTATTATATAAAATTACATAATTATATATATTATTAATTAATTATTAATAATAGTTACTAATATTATTATATATATTATTTAATTATATATAATAATATTATTAAATATTATCAATTCATAATTAATACTAATCCTCATTTGCGCGTGTTGGGTGCAAATACAATATTATTTTTTTAAGTATTTATAAATTTATTTTATAATTTTAGCTTTTGGGATGTAAGAAATTCTCTTCAAATTGATTTTGTAGTTTAATACTGTAAGGCCCCGGCATCCCGTCACGTCAATAATGCATTTATGACATCGTATGAGTATAAAAAAAAAATCATTCTTTAAAAGAATCATTACATGCTTCACATATTATCCATGACATAAATAATACTCAGCATGGAATGATCACTTCTACCAGCAATAAGACTCAAGGTTCACCCATTATCATCACCATTGCACCACTTTTACATTGTGGTTTTTTATAAAAAATTTGGGCAGAGTCTCCCCATAAATTGAGCTATCCGAAAATGAAACACATCACAAAATAACTCCCAGCCAGGGAAAAACACAATACTTAAAAGAAACCAAAACCCTAAGTAAGTTCCCAGTCATGGAAAACACTATACTAAGAAGGCATCAAAAGTGAGCTTCAACACCCTTATACAGTCCATATACATGCATCCAGATGCTCACATACGAGCAATAAATAAATGAATACCAATTAAATGCATAAATAATGTATGCCTTCAACCCATACTCAAACTACACTCCGGGAAGCAACATCGTTCAACGAGTTCGAGCTTACCATCCCAAAACGACGTAGTACACGTCGTACCTGTTCTACCTGTTTCAACAGAATCAGCCCCACACATGGTGAGCATACCAATCACACTACCCATTCCATAACAATGCATAAAGATCATGATATCATAATTTAAGAGTATCGAAAATCTATAAGATGTACTCCCTGTGAAGTTCTGAATCTGTACAGCTTCCACGCAATGTTCCTGTTTCAAGCTTACACGCTTTCATAATATAAAGTTTAGTATCGTCACTGAGAATATGATACTCAACCACACGATGAATTCAATAAAACAAGAATCTATTATTTATGCTCAATCATAAATAATTCCATATCAATGCAGTTCTGTCTATCAATCTATCACTCAACTCTTTTCTCATACTGGTCATGCCAAAGGCATCCATACCCAACTCCATGTCCGGACCACGTACATTTACGTGTCCACCATACCACATATAACAAACTCAATTCACATATTTGTTCCCTTATATTCAGTCATCACAATTATTCACATATTTGTTCCCTTATATTCAGTCATCACAATTATTCACATATCCGTTCCCTTATATCAGTCATCACAATTATTCACATATTCGTTCCCTTATATCCAGTCATCACCATTCAACAATTTATGAATACTTAAATATGAAATAATTCATATTATACCTGCTCGTACGTCACCACGTACCTTATAGTCGACAACATGATACGCTATCCCGACATCCGAAGAATCATGTAAAATCTATATTAAAACCATCACTAAATAATAGCTCATTTATAATCCACCGATATCGATCATATCAATTCAATTATTTAAATTCAATAACTCATTCATAATTTATGATATGGCACATAATCAAGCATATTGCCTCATACAATTTACTACATGTTATAACACCTATTAGAATGTATCTAACTCATCCATTCACACAATGGCACATGCTCCAAGTTATTAGCATATCAAAACCATGATATAAGCCATAAAAATAGACTTTGTTACTCCACAATTAGTAGAGTTTGGCCAACACTTGAACACCACTTAAGCCTATTATCAAACACTTTATAAGCCTGATTTGCAAGCCCCATTAAAGCCCTAATTTTTGTCCATCACAGCCCCTAAAATTCAGCCATGCAATTCTCCCTCAATAAACCATTATAGCACACAAATTTGATCCATTAAAACACATAACTCCCTTCCAACAATCTACTGAATTTTTGAACAAAACATGGCATAAAATCTTACATAATAGCAGCATAAAAATCGAACCACAAGCAGTAGGAATATCGATCCATGTACATCAAGATTTTCGAACCAACACTCAGCATGATTTTGAACCAAAGAAAAAGAAGATTTCAGCCACAAAACAAACAAAAAATCGAGCCTAGAGCTTTAAGGATTTTCAAAAATTGCAGCAACAATTCTTTCCCAAAACAAAATGTAGTTCACGTCCAACAATAAGAGAAATCAAACTTAATCATGAAATGTATAGTAGAACAAGATTAAATCATGCTAGTAAGAAGGCTCAATCCTTGTGTAAGCCCATGCACGCACACACACCAGCAAGAACCGACCGAAACCTTCCCCTTCCCCCAACCCAGCGATGAAATCGAACATTCAAGGGAAACACTCAATAAAAGATGATTAAGACAAAATAGAAGATTATTTCCCACAAACTTTGAAGAATCGATGGAGTGTTCTTGCCTGGTAAAATCGCTCAGCTACTCGATCGACAAAGGGGTGGGGAGAAGGAGAAGAGAGGCGTGGGGGGTGAAGGAGGGAGAAAGAGATTTTATGTGTGTTTTAACCCACAATCCTAGATTAAATATTAACCACTCAATTATCATCTTGTCCCACTTATGTCTCCAATACCAATAATTATTTTATTATTGCAAGAAATCTTAGATTTAATTTACGATACAAGTTCAACCCGGAATTACTTATTCAAATCCGGGACCAAAATGACATTCTCAAGAATTTAAGAATCTCCTTGAATTTAATTAACATTGTAAATTTAATCACGAAATCATTTATCCCAACTCCGCTCCAATATCCGACACCCAATAATTAAATCCTGACATAACATAAAAACACCGTAATTAAATCCAAATAAATGATTATTAACTATTCCGGACATTACAATTCTCCCCAACTAATAAAATTTCGACCTCGAAATTCAAATGCATGATTAACATAAAAGCCAACAGTAAAGTTTACGTACCGTTATACAGCTCAAGATAATGTTGTAACAAATCTGTAGGATAACACAATAATTCGAATCATCATGGCTCGTAAACGTGGCGTATCACACCAACGATCTCAAGATTGCAAGTTACATCACTTTAACATATTTACCATGGATTGAATATTTCATACATTCTCTCTCGCTACCAGCTAGCTCTTCATAAAGTATTGAAAATATTTGATTATGTAAGGACCCCAAGCCCTTAATCCTTGATTAGTGTATTAACCACTATGTGTGGCACATGCTTTCAATAAAAGTCAATCGGGAAGCTCAGATGATACTTTATCATTGCATGGCAATTACAAAAAAATTCCTTTAACACTCAATGTTATAAGGTCATCAGTCTAACAACGAAATAGACTCACAAAGTTCGCCCAATATCATCCCTTTTTGCCACTTTTCACATTGTGGACTTTTATAAAATTTTGGGCAGAGTCTCCCCATAAATAGAGCTATCCCGAAATAGAAGCACAACACATAACATAATTCCCGGCCAGGGAAAACATAATACTCATCAGAAAGCAGTAATACCAAGTAAATTCCCAGCCAGGGAAGACACCACACATATGACGACATAAATGGGTCTCAACACCCACATAATACACTAACGACTCTCATATCATTAGCAATTCTACCACAATTGCATGCAACACATAATGAAAGAGAGAAAGGCTCATGCCTTTATATACAACACATATACAAGCATAACCGTGCTCACATGCGAGCATCATAAATGTGTATATAAACCTCGAGTGCATATGAGTACTCTATACGATACCGTGCTCCATCAAGCCCTGGTACCATGATCCTGTGAGTACATCCAATCAACAGCTCGAGCCCAGCTCCACAGCCATCGATGCACCTGTTCACCTGCCCCAACAGAGACAGCCCCCAACGGGGTGAGCATACCAATACACAAAATCTCATAATCACAATAATGAAATTCATAATTTACAACACAAGTAAATATTAATGAATTTTAAATGATACTCCCTGGATGGCAACATCCTCATCCGGGATTCCGTGTACTGTCCCTGTTCTCACAATCATCAAACTCATCAAATCTCATAAATCAGTAAATCAACACATTGATTTAACCCATTGCATGCCTAGTTCTCGAATATCAATAACAAGTTCATCATTCATGCAAAAGTAGATATCTCAATATCTAACACTGATTTCATAGCCTCGCTATTAATCATAAATGAATTAAATGCCTAACATTTATTTTACAAATTTTCCATTATACCTAGACATCTCAAATGTCTTATAATGAAAACATGATCCCACGATCATTCTCAGGCATCTCAAATGCCCAGGCATCTCAAATGCCCTACAATAGTCATATACATCAGGTACCCCATATAACTTATGAGAGTTACACTACTCTAGTGTCACGTGCGCCCCTGACGGCGATATCAAGATTAGGTCGCTTCATAGCTTCTCAACACATATAAATAATCCTCATGCAACACATATAAATAATCCTCGTGCACGATTATTCAATAAAATCAAAATACATTATGCATTCACAAATGCTCTAATATGTAGTAATGCTCGTACGTCGCACGTACCTTAAATTTCCGAAGTCCGAGCCAAACCTTGCCCGAGTTCCATGCCCCGAGGAACGATGTGCTAACACGATAAATTAATTCACAATTAATTACGAACATGCAACCCATGCTCAAGCACACCCATAACCCTCAAAAATATTGTCAACACAAGACAATAAACCAATATCGAAAATCGCTCAAGAATACCCCACAAATTCTCGAACCTTCACAACACGAATCGAACTCAATTAAACACCATAATTCATCTAAAATATGAATTACTCAATCAACAACAAGAATAATCGCCCCACATGCCAAAGCCCCAAATTTTCGAATTCAAACCCCTAAAATTCGAACACAAAAATCATCTTTATACAACTAGAACATGTAATAATCAATCACTAACAAGATTCACCACACCTCTGCCCAAAAATCACAATTTTCGAACCTAAACCCACGAAAATCGAACTGAAAATCGAACCAAATGCAACCAATATTTCGAACCACAAAAATCTGAAATAATCGACCCAACAACACCATAAAAACGCCCCAAAAACACCTGAAAGAAAGCCCCAAAATCGTACCAAAAATCGAGCCCCAATTCGGACAAATTTCCAGTTTCGAACCCTAGCGCTTCCAGCAGAAATCCGAGCTCAAATCGCGACCAAACCTCAAATTGATGGTACGGGAAGGAGCGCCTGGTCGAGACGATGACGGCGACGGGTCGGACGCGCCGAACGGCGGCCGGACGGCGGCGGGCGATGGCCTTTTCCGCGCGGTGGCAAAGGGGATCGGGAAAGGCAGCGTGCGCGAGGAGAGAGAGAGAGGTGAGGAAAATGGTTCCGATAATTAAAATCTCGGGTTTAACTGGTATTTATAGCAAAAATACCCCGAAATACTAATATCCCCACAACTACATCATGATTCATTAAAAATCATCTGTTTTCGAAAACTCTCTCTCTAACTCAAAAACCCCCTACCGGTGCCAATACCAAGCACCCGAGATTCCGAGTCACACTAAAAACCCAACTCGCAGGTTTTCACCGGAATGAGAATACGATCTCAACCTCGGGATCCAACGATCCCAACTACTCAATTAGACGAGCCCAGAAGGCTCAACACCTTGATTAAACTCCAATTGCCACGTAAAACAACTTTACGGGTTATTAACACTCCGGGATTAACACCTATAATCCCTGGTCATCACAATATCCCCCACTAAAAGAATTTCGTCCTCGAAATTAGCACCGGTGTATCACGTAACACCCGGGCCACACAACTACAAGAAGTCATAACCTCGATTCCTGACCATATCAGAATCGTCTTAAAAACCTCGAGAGTACTTATCTCACATCGAACTCTGAAACAGAGCGACATACCAAAACCAACACCAACTCATCACCCAAGAGGCAAAACGTACCTCGATGCGGTTCATCCCAAAAGTCAGTCCCTCATGACTGCAAAACAACCAATACTTACGACCGTAGATCGGACAGCCATCCTTCGTTCTAATACCACTAGTAAGAACGCATCATGAATGACACCACAACCGTGAGAACGTTGACTTCGTGTCAAACTCTGGAGTGGAATAGACTTCCAAATCCATCATAACGTCAAAGAGCGTCAGCACAACTCAACGCTAACAGTCCAAAAGCAGTTAGTCAACTGAAACTGCAAGGATTCTAATCGCTCCCGATTCCATCGTAGATATCATCCAATGATATCTTTATCATGACCCACGATGTCTAACACACATCATTACGAGGAAGACACTAGTATACCACGATGTACACATACCAAACCTGGTTTCCACTTTCATACCTCCTCCATCGAATGAGCAGTCGCATCATTGCAACTCAATTGGGCAACTCACGGCCACAGATTCACACAAAAGACATCTCACAAGATGTCCACCTCCGGATATTCCAAGGATCACATCCTGATCATAAATAAACCATCAAGACTCCACAGAGTTCAAATTCTGAAAGGATATGCAATAAACACATTGCATCATCAACGCTTGTGTCGACAGCGACACCCAATAAATCCGAATTCCTGCCATCCCTTGATAATCCTAGGATTTAACAATCCAAACTTGGGAAGGCTATCGCATAACTCGGAGGAAACACCAACAAGGGAACACCTCAACCCACACAATATAATCCCTCCTCAAAGGAGTCAACTAACCTCACGATTATGCCTTATAATCATCGTGCCATGGAGATTCCCAATCTCAAGGTGTTCCATATCTCTCATCAGAGATTTAACCATCCTAAAATAGCATAACTCTATGCTTGACAGGAAGGAAATCAACAACTGGCATCCGTATACTCATCAGTATACCTGCCTCAGCACGAACACCACATGCATATTCAATGCACTTGGCTCAGGTATCTACAACATACCCTTAAGTCGCAAACACAACCGTCAATCCTGAGTCATTCCCTACCCAGTGGAGAATGAAAATCGACGATCAACAACACGGCGTGATTCTCAAAATCAACACCACATGTACCAACTTACCGAATCTTTCAAAGATTCCCCAAATAGGTATAGTACTACTCCCCTTCCTCACAAGGGAAGTGCCATCGAACTCGAGATCCACTAGTCTCGAACCACTGTTCGGAAAAACTGGATACAATAACACCCATTGCATCCCAAATACACGGATTCCCTTAGATTGAGTCAATAACGACCTGATGACTCTCTTGTTGGTAATCCAACATCCTGAGCTGTCCCAGACAAGTCTCACCAAGATTAAACACAAACGTATACACGTTTCAGTGAGGCATGCACAACCTCAGTCTCAAATGACATGGTGACTACTAGGGTCCACCACAATCCACATAGTATCGTCTTACGATTTGCCAACTTGGTTCCAACGAGCAGTATAACGGCTCTAGCAAGCCCCTCATGGTGCTGCACACACACGGCAGACAAACTAGCCGCTGCCTCTCTAGGTTCACCTCAAACCTACCAATAAGATGGATGTTTCCGCACGGCATACCATACCGTCGGAAGAAAACTCAATAGAGTAGTGGGTCTTTATCCAACATTCCTCTAATGCCGATACACCCTGGACACTCCAATATCCCTATGTACTTAACATAACCTGATCCTACTCCCTTAGGACTCATCCTACACCCTCATGGGTGGTGTGACCATGTCTACCACATGTCACATCGACAGAAAGCGACTAATTTCCTCATGATTACTCCTGTCGTCAAATCTCATGGCCAAGAGCCATTCCAACGAGCATACCTCAAGGGTATCACCACTCGTAAAATGATCACCCCAAACGTAAGCTGCGGTACAATCACATGTACAGCGCATCCAACCATTCCTCGAGCAACCCGCTCGGTATAAGGGTCACGTCAATCGGTGCCGCACACACCACCTTGTGCTCGGTACTGGCACCCAAGGCATACCACTGAATACGTATACTCAACGCATCGATCATCGTAACAATGATGCATGTCTAATAAGACATCTCCTACACCATCGTCATCGTCATCCTGTGACGATACATGCCAACTCATGGCATCTAAGGCATTGTCAACTAGTGACGATACATGTCATCCACTATCATGCTAGTAAAATAGGCATAATAAAACATGTATATCAACGCATGCCAGATACAATAAAGCTAATAGATATCTCATACCTCATCGCTAACAATATAGCGGCATACCTGTCTCCGTCGCTCAATAATAGTGCGTAATCAGCACCCATCGCTCGAAGGCGGCAAAATCCTGTGCTGAGTACATAGCGGCACAATCCCTCGCTATAGAATCGACGGCATGACACCTCGTCATATAATAAGTGGCATGAAACCTCGCTACACACCTGAGCATGAATCATCGTCCACATAATAGCGGAAAGAGGCATCGCTATCTATATATACGACGGCACGAATCATCACCAATAATCAGAAAGAGGTGAATCATCATCATCGACACAGCGGAACACACCACCGCTATCATCCGTGTCCGGCGGTATAAACCATCGCAAATCAATATAGCGGAATGAACCGTCGCTATAAATACACCTGGCGGAATGAACCCTCGCCAATCAATATAGCGGAATGAACCGTCGCTATAAATACACCTGGCGGAATGAACCCTCGCCAATCAATATAGCGGAATGAACCGTCGCTATAAATACACCTGGCGGAATGAACCCTCGCCAATCAATATAGCGGAATGAACCGTCGCTATAAATACAAATCGACACAGCGGGACACATCACCGCTATCATCCGTGTCATCACAATGAAATGAATATAATCGACACAACGGGACACATCACCGCTATCATCCGTGTCATCACAATGAAATGAATATAATCGACACAGCGGGACACATCACCGCTATCATCCGTGTCATCACAAAGGAATGAATCATCATCCTCGACACAGCGGAATACATCACCGCTATCATCCGTGTCATCACAAAGGAATGAATCATCATCCTAACAAGCGGCATCTCATCCTCGCTTCTTCATACAAGCGGTATCTCATCCTCGCTTCGTATGGTATACCCCGCCTCAATGTGCAAGCGAGCCTCCCCCCTCCCGCTCCACATTTAGCGGTATAAAAATAAGTATAAAAATTCTCACTGTGATAAGCAAGACTCCTGGAATGTATAATCATCATTCCTTTTTATACTCCATATTTCCTGTAACCTGCAACCATCATGGTTAGCAACAATAGCCATATACGCTATGCACCACACATCCAATGCATATTTGCAACCACTTTGCAAGTCAATACGTATACCAAGACATGTTACCTCGGAAATATCCCTTTACCTGATTTTCTCACAATAATTAGATTCCTTGGCACGTAACATACGGAGTGCCAGACATTACCACTAATGCCATCATATCGCGTCGCACACGATTCCTGCAATCACACTGATTAGCAACACCACTTTTCATATCAGAGAAAGCACATAAACAACTAGTTGTGTCATACAACATTAATGCCATCATGCATAAGTATGTGCTATCAATAAATTCTTAGGCCCTTAACAGCCCCAATGAGCAACCACTGCTCTGATACCACTAATGTAAGGACCCCAAGCCCTTAATCCTTGATTAGTGTATTAACCACTATGTGTGGCACATGCTTTCAATAAAAGTCAATCTGGAAGCTCAGATGATACTTTATCATTGCATGGCAATTACAAAAAAATTCCTTTAACACTCAATGTTATAAGGTCATCAGTCTAACAACGAAATAGACTCACAAAGTTCGCCCAATATCATCCCTTTTTGCCACTTTTCACATTGTGGACTTTTATAAAATTTTGGGCAGAGTCTCCCCATAAATAGAGCTATCCCGAAATAGAAGCACAACACATAACATAATTCCCGGCCAGGGAAAACATAATACTCATCAGAAAGCAGTAATACCAAGTAAATTCCCAGCCAGGGAAGACACCACACATATGACGACATAAATGGGTCTCAACACCCACATAATACACTAACGACTCTCATATCATTAGCAATTCTACCACAATTGCATGCAACACATAATGAAAGAGAGAAAGGCTCATGCCTTTATATACAACACATATACAAGCATAACCGTGCTCACATGCGAGCATCATAAATGTGTATATAAACCTCGAGTGCATATGAGTACTCTATACGATACCGTGCTCCATCAAGCCCTGGTACCATGATCCTGTGAGTACATCCAATCAACAGCTCGAGCCCAGCTCCACAGCCATCGATGCACCTGTTCACCTGCCCCAACAGAGACAGCCCCCAACGGGGTGAGCATACCAATACACAAAATCTCATAATCACAATAATGAAATTCATAATTTACAACACAAGTAAATATTAATGAATTTTAAATGATACTCCCTGGATGGCAACATCCTCATCCGGGATTCCGTGTACTGTCCCTGTTCTCACAATCATCAAACTCATCAAATCTCATAAATCAGTAAATCAACACATTGATTTAACCCATTGCATGCCTAGTTCTCGAATATCAATAACAAGTTCATCATTCATGCAAAAGTAGATATCTCAATATCTAACACTGATTTCATAGCCTCGCTATTAATCATAAATGAATTAAATGCCTAACATTTATTTTACAAATTTTCCATTATACCTAGACATCTCAAATGTCTTATAATGAAAACATGATCCCACGATCATTCTCAGGCATCTCAAATGCCCAGGCATCTCAAATGCCCTACAATAGTCATATACATCAGGTACCCCATATAACTTATGAGAGTTACACTACTCTAGTGTCACGTGCGCCCCTGACGGCGATATCAAGATTAGGTCGCTTCATAGCTTCTCAACACATATAAATAATCCTCATGCAACACATATAAATAATCCTCGTGCACGATTATTCAATAAAATCAAAATACATTATGCATTCACAAATGCTCTAATATGTAGTAATGCTCGTACGTCGCACGTACCTTAAATTTCCGAAGTCCGAGCCAAACCTTGCCCGAGTTCCATGCCCCGAGGAACGATGTGCTAACACGATAAATTAATTCACAATTAATTACGAACATGCAACCCATGCTCAAGCACACCCATAACCCTCAAAAATATTGTCAACACAAGACAATAAACCAATATCGAAAATCGCTCAAGAATACCCCACAAATTCTCGAACCTTCACAACACGAATCGAACTCAATTAAACACCATAATTCATCTAAAATATGAATTACTCAATCAACAACAAGAATAATCGCCCCACATGCCAAAGCCCCAAATTTTCGAATTCAAACCCCTAAAATTCGAACACAAAAATCATCTTTATACAACTAGAACATGTAATAATCAATCACTAACAAGATTCACCACACCTCTGCCCAAAAATCACAATTTTCGAACCTAAACCCACGAAAATCGAACTGAAAATCGAACCAAATGCAACCAATATTTCGAACCACAAAAATCTGAAATAATCGACCCAACAACACCATAAAAACGCCCCAAAAACACCTGAAAGAAAGCCCCAAAATCGTACCAAAAATCGAGCCCCAATTCGGACAAATTTCCAGTTTCGAACCCTAGCGCTTCCAGCAGAAATCCGAGCTCAAATCGCGACCAAACCTCAAATTGATGGTACGGGAAGGAGCGCCTGGTCGAGACGATGACGGCGACGGGTCGGACGCGCCGAACGGCGGCCGGACGGCGGCGGGCGATGGCCTTTTCCGCGCGGTGGCAAAGGGGATCGGGAAAGGCAGCGTGCGCGAGGAGAGAGAGAGAGGTGAGGAAAATGGTTCCGATAATTAAAATCTCGGGTTTAACTGGTATTTATAGCAAAAATACCCCGAAATACTAATATCCCCACAACTACATCATGATTCATTAAAAATCATCTGTTTTCGAAAACTCTCTCTCTAACTCAAAAACCCCCTACCGGTGCCAATACCAAGCACCCGAGATTCCGAGTCACACTAAAAACCCAACTCGCAGGTTTTCACCGGAATGAGAATACGATCTCAACCTCGGGATCCAACGATCCCAACTACTCAATTAGACGAGCCCAGAAGGCTCAACACCTTGATTAAACTCCAATTGCCACGTAAAACAACTTTACGGGTTATTAACACTCCGGGATTAACACCTATAATCCCTGGTCATCACAGATTATGTTCCTCAGTAACATCTAGGCAACAATAGATCTCATGAACTAGAAAAATCAATCCCCTTTTCACGTTCACTTGCCTATCTCATCACTTAAATTTTCCGTAGCATATAGATTTTTAGTTCAAGTCATTCCTTTCAATCCATAGTGTTACGTGTATTCTGTTAACCAGTCTCAGTAATTATTTACGTTCATTCAATAATATGACATTCAATATCGCAATAACCTCATAGTAGCTCCGTTTAACTTTATTTACATTTTTAGAAGCTTCTTCCTATAAATAACTCATCAAGAGAATTGCCATAATTCGTAAAAGTCAACACTTACAGTGTTTAATCATCAAGCTTCTTTGTCATACTTCACTACCTGTGTACTCGCATCGGTACAGTTCCTCGTACAAAATCTTAATCCGTTATAGTTTACTTTCATCATAGTACACATTACATAATTACTAAATTATGCATTCCATGCATAACATTTGTGTAGCCGAATGTATGACGACACATTAACAATTTTATCGTATAAATAACCTCACCTGTGTAGTTGCCAATATATGCAACTTATACCAACATCACCACCATTGTCCGTATGAAATAGCGGTACTCTTGAACCCTTACACATCAAAGGGTCGGCCCCCTATCCATTCAATCTATTAAAGATAGCCGGCGACTTCTGTAGGGCGACCACTTGTATGCATTCGTTCTCATTGCCATGCTTTCATCCAACAAAATGTAACTCATGATCGATCGCCTGAAGCTTAGCGATTGATCGTTCAAGGGCAGTAGCCAAATACGTTGAGAGGCGATCGATCCTCTCATATATCATCTTTCTGGCTATTATCTGGTGCAAAGTAATTACTAGAAAACCCATTAGTAATTCTCACATACATATATCCACATTATATGCACCAACAGCCACAGATCATCAATATCAAATCATGATGAATGGCCTAACATCAATATTCCTATGTCACGATTATACTCCATCTAAAACAAAGGCGTCAACATCAATATCGAATAATTCGTATCATACCTTTGTAGATGGAATCATTTACAATACACAATAGCATCATAGTATCATGCTCATCACAGTACTCACATGCTCTTAAGCATCAACTTCCTCATTTCATCACCCAACTATCATCTGTCATGGGACAAGTACAAAATAAACTCATTAGTATTTCTCAAATACTCATAACATAACCACGTACCTTGTCATTTACGCATTTTGATATTCATAATGGTTCCATCATCGAACATTAATTCCCTGCGTCAAAAGTTTCAAGCAATCCTATACACAACATGCTACCGCTCACTATCACATATCTGGATGATTGAAATTCAACATAAGAATCAATTGCATGCCTCAATGACGCAATTCATTTCAATCTTTAACTCATCCTCGAAACATAATAATTCATTAATCATGAATGTTCACAAAGATCATATGTCCACACATGATATTCATAGTGATCCCACGTCATCCCGTGACGTACCCGTTAATCTCATGTCAACATGATCACGTTCACCTACTACTCCCACAATATATCAATCTAGCATGCTTTTCACAGTAATAAATACCATCTCAAGCGATTATCATTTTCTGTTATTTCATCTGTACAATCGATTCTCAAAATTAATATAACTCAATGAGATAATGCAATCAGCATCTATCAACATATATTAACATATATTCACATGCCAAACCAAACGTAATAGTATACCTCAACTCCTTGTTCCTCTGGAACTTTTCAATATCTTCTTGGGCCTACATCTCATGTATCCAAGGAACAACAATAACACAATGTCCACAGCTATCTGAAATGAACACATCATCAATATACATCGCTAGCACAATAACAGTACACTAATACTCATGTTAACATAATAGCAGCACATCAATATTCATCGTCCAATGACGGCACCCTAATATTCATTGCTAACACAATAGCAATATATCAATACTCATTGCCACGCAGCGGAAAATAAAAACTGGATTCCTACCATGGACCTATACAAAGTAATCATATCGAGATTGAAAAGAATCATACCCTTGTAGCGTGTTTGAAGCTGATTCCTCGATGCAACACCACGAGTCACGAACAAAGATTTGCACCTTTGTCTCTACGGTATCCACACGATCAAATCGAAAAGGTGTTCAACAAAAAGTTGCTAGACTCGTTTTTAAACCTAAACAAAACTCACGGTTCAAAACCGATTGACGACGGCCGTTAAACTTCACGGCGGCGGCGGCCGTGAGGTTGAGAATGAGAGTGGCGGCCGAGAGGTTTTGTATGGTGGCTAATAGGTTTTGAATTAATTAACTCTCTTAATTCTAACATTGTTAGCATATTATATTTTATATTAGATTTAATTAAAAGGCTTTCAAAAAGCCTTATTTGTGATGTCCGGGGATTAATGGTGTTAACCCCGGTGTGGTATTAATCCTTGATGGATTTTCAATTGTGGCAATTCCCGGGGATTTTAAATCCGGTTTTTGGAGTCGTTGGATCCAAGAGATGAGATTATATTCACATCATGGCGATGACCTTGGATTTTGGTCTTTGGTGTGATTTGGGGTCCGGAGTACTTTGTACTGGGGCCGGCAATGGAATTTGAGTTGGGGAGGTGATTTTTGAAAACAGATGATTTTTAATGAATCATGATGAATTTGTGGAGGTATTGGTGTGTTGTGGTATTTTTGCTATATATACCCGTTGGACACGAGATTTCCGTCATTTGGCACGGAATCACTTCTCTCCCTCTCCTCTCCCCCTCTTATCGTGTAACACCCCTTTCCCCAACCCTCATCTTTTCTCTTTGGAGAAAAATGGCCGGAGGCTCGATTTAGGAGCTGGATTCTTCGAAGATAAGTTGGTAATCTCCTTCCCCTCGCTTTTATCTTCGTTTGGATTGTGATTTTGTTGGTTTTGGTTAAGTTTTGGGTTAGTTTGATTTGGGTGATTTTGGTAAAAATCATAAATCTTTTGGGTTTGTTTTATTTTGGGTTGAGCACCCTTGTCGGAGGTCATTGTGTGTGGATTTATTGTGGTTTTGAGTTGGGAGGAGTTGGGGTATGATTTGTGGAGGTTTCAAGCTTTCAAAAATGGTGTTTTTCGAGTTGCAGGTCGCGGCGATCGATCGCCCGTTTTTGGCGATCGATCGCCCGTTTTTGGCGATCGATCGCCCGTTTTTGGCGATCGCTCGCGCGCAAGCAGTGGGCTTTTCAGCAGGGTGGTGATCGATCGCTACTTTTGAGTGATCGATCGCCTCGCGCCAGTAAGGTCTGGCGATCGATCGCTATATCGAGCGATCGATCGCCGACGGGCTAGCGATCGATCGCCCGGCATAGCGATCGATCGCCAGCAAGGTTTTGTTGGTTTTCTTGGCTTTTTCGTGGCATTTTGGATTCACGACTTAAATGGTCGGCTTCCGGGGCAATGTTCACATTCCAATGGGAATGTTAGACTTTTAAAATGGTTTGGTTGGAGCCAAGTTAAATTAAACGGAACTCTCAGTTGAGTTTTTGGCTACCTTTTAAACTTGTAAAATGGTTTACTTTGGGTGTTATGCATGCTTAGCCGGGTGGCTTTTATTTTGGTAATCGTCATGGATAGACGATATGTTTGGGTGTTTTGAACGTGCTTGGGCACGTGGTTGCATGCTTATGCTTGATTTTGAGTTGTTTATGTGTTTTAGCACCTATTTCTCGAGGCATGGAACTCAAGCAAAGTTTGGCTTGGACTACGGAAACTTAAGGTACGTATGACGTACGAGCATGGCCTATTATAATGTTGCAACTGTAAAATGCATGGTATGTGATAATTGTATTAAATGGGCATTGGAACACATGGTGTGTGATAATTGCATTATACAGACATTGAAACATGTGACATGTGGTAATTGTATCGAATATGTATTGAAATGCATGGTGCATGATACTTGCTATAAATGGATAACGATATGCATGGTAAATGGTATTCGCGTCAAATGGATTATACACCGGGAACCATATGGTGCCGCCTTTGAGCGAGCAATGATTTGGGATGCTGTCGCCGTCGAGCGACCATCGGTTATGACGCCGCTATTATTGAGCGTGCGCGGGGTTTAAAATGCCGCTATTGTGGAGCGAGCAATGAAATAGGAATATGGAATCATTGGTTAGATATATGTGAGATCTATGGTCTTTTATATAACGATTTTACCATATTAATTATGGAACTGGCATAATAGAACTGTATTAGTTAATCTACATGGCGATTAACTGGCTTTGAGAATTTGATGAGTTTGATTGTTTTGAGAACAGGGACAATACAGGGGATGCCGGATGAGGGTATTACCATCCAGGGAGTATCTTTTAAATTATGGCATTTATATTCTGTATTTGAAATGCAACGTTATGATTATTGGATTGGTGGTATTGATATGCTCACCCCGTGTGGGGGCTGTATCTGTTGGGGCAGGTGTTACAGGTGTAGCAGTGGCTTTGGAGTTGAGCTCGGACTGCTGATTTGAGGTACTTCCAGGATCGAGGTACCAGAGCTGGTTGGATAGGCACATAGATCCAGAGTTGAGATCGAGTTGCGCTTGGGAGGTGCTTCCAGGGTCGAAGCACCAGTAACGGTATCCAGTAGAGTGTTTTATACATTAGATACACGCATGTTCATTGGGTGCTCTTACGTGAGTACATTTTACGTGTATATGGAATGTATAAATGGGCTATGGCTCTTCTCTATTCATTTATGGTTTGCATGCAATTAAATAAGGAATTGCTAAATGAACTAAGAGCATGTTAGTGTATTATGAGGGTGCATATTATATGAATAATCTTGGTTGGGGAAGTTGAACATTATGTGGATTGAATGCAAGAAATTTTCTGGATAGCATATGGTGTTGCACATGCATATGGTTTTCCCCATGATAGTATGATTATATGCACTAATGGTATGACTTAATACACTAATAACGGGTTAAGGGCACGGGGGTCCTTACATTATTGGCCCATACCTAATATCTTAATTAAATCCATATATCTAATATTTGTAATTAAGACTTTTCTTAATTAATTAATTCATCCAATGAATTTTATCTCCCTTTATTGATTTAATCTTTTGTGCGACCCGATATGATCTTGCAATGTTGGCAGTGGTATAAAATCTAATTTTATGTCACAAGCAATGAGCGGTATCTAGCAACACATCAAGGCTACCCAAATTACAAGAATGTCTTGACTCGACATAACCTACAGACTGTGATAATATTAACCATGTAACTTAATCCCTTTGTCCAATGTGTTTAGATTGAACACGAGTCATGGAATAGTCATACTCGTATATTCAATCTTTTATTTCTTGATCCCCAAGTAGAACTAGAATAAACGAATAAGCTTGATAACACATATTGACTCATTCAGCATGGCCATGTATTTTAGTCTTACTTGATCAAGGGCCCAAACACTTCTCCTGTTATATAGGAGGGACAAATCCTATCTTGATCACTCAGCATCCCTCTACATAATTCGTGGTGTATCCAATGATTGTCTTTATAGTTTACCCTGTTACATGTAACGTTTGACAATATCAAGATACACGACTCCTTATGTTGGGATCTCTGGTGATCTCAAGTCGTAAGGATTACATACATTATTATCACTATGAGAATTGCTTATGACGTTCATATAACTATCCATGTAGCATTCTCATGGTGGGTCTGTCCAGTACACCGTTCTCTAACATGCACCCACGTGTTGATTTGATATCTCATATCTATGAACAATTCATCAATCAAAACATACTAGTCTCAATGCATTATCATTATCCCGATTCATGATAATACTTGACTAGGGACAATCTTAAAGAACAATACAATATTATTCTAAGGACATTAACTTATATATTAATTCATATTACACAGATACTCGAATAATATATAATAATGATTGCCATTAATAAAACCATAATACATTGTATATCATAAACAATAATCTAATGAGTTGTCTTAGGGCATATCCCAACAATCTCCCACTTGCACTAAGACCAATCAGACATATACTTAATGCCTAGAGATCTAGTATGACGATCATGCTTCTGCTGTGACAGTGGCTTCGTCAGTGGGTCAGATACATTATCATCAGTTGGTACTTTGCATATTTTTACATCTCCTCTTTCAACGATTTCTCGAATGAAATGAAAGCGCCGAAGTATGTGTTTGGATCGCTGGTGAGATCTGGGTTCCTTAGCCAATGCGATGGCTCCATTGTTATCACAATAGAGTTCAATCGGATTCAGTATGCTAGGCATAACCCCAAGCTCATAAATGAACTTCTTGATCCAAACGGCTTCCTTTGCTGCATCTGAGGCAGCAATGTATTCAGCTTCAGTTGTAGAATCGGCTACTGTCTCTTGCTTTGAACTCTTCCAGCTCACAACCCCTCCATTTAGGCAAAACACATATCCTGACTGCGATCGGAAATCATCTTTGTCGGTTTGGAAGCTTGCGTCAGTGTAACCTATTACATTGAGCTCTTCCACCTCCAAAAATCAAGAATGTATTGTAAGGACCCCAAGCCCTTAAAACCTTGATTAGTGTATTAACCACTATGTGTGGTACATGCTTTCTATAAAATGTCAATCGGGAAGCTCTGATGATACTTAATCATTGCCTGTCAATAAAAGACTCATATGTTTGCCCTTTACCAACCCCTTGGTGCCGCTTTTCACATTGTAAACTTTTACAAAAATTTGGGCAGAGTCTCCCCATAAATAGAGCTATCCCAAAACAGAGTACAACACATAACAAAATTCCCGGCCAGGGAACACATAATACTCAACAGAAAGCAGTAATACAAGTAGATTCCCAGCCAGGGAAGACACCACACATACGTCAACAAAAGTGGGTTCCAACACCCACATAATACACCAATGACTCTCATATCATTCTAGCAATTCAACCTAATTGCATGCAACCTTAAATGAAAGAGAGAAAGGCTCATGCCTTTATATACAATCCATATACAAGTATAATCGTGCTCACATGCGAGCATCATGAATATGAATATGTATAAATCCTCAGGTGTATATATAGGTACTCTATACGATACCGTGCTCCATCAAGCCCTGGTACCACGATCCTGGGAGTACCTCAAATCAACAGCTCGAGCTCAGCTCCATAGCCATCGATGTACCTGTCCACCTGTCCCAACAGAGACAGCCCCCAACGGGGTGAGCATACCAATACACAAAATCCCATAATCATAATAATGAAATTCATAATTTACAACAAAGGTAAATGCTAATGAATTTAAATGATACTCCCTGGATGGCAACATCCTCATCCGGGATTCCGTGTACTGTCCCTGTTCTCACAACATCAAACTCATCAAATCTCATAAATCAGTAAATCAACACATTGATTTACACATCGCATGCCTGATCCTCGAATATCAACATATAGTGATTACAAATTCATTAAACATGCAATTACAGATATCACAATATCTAATACTGATTTCACAACCTTGCTATCAATCACAGATAGCTCAAATGCCTTAGCATTTATTTTACCATTCCTTCATTATACTTAGACATCTCAAGTGTCTTATAATGAATACATGAGTCTACAAACTTAGACATCTCAAATGTCTCATAATGAATACATGATTCTACGAACCTAGACATCTCAAATGTCTTACGAAGAATGCATGATTCTACAAACCTAGACATCTCAAATGTCTCATAATATAGTCATATAAACCCAGTACCCCATATATCATGCAAAAGTCATCCTACTCTAGTGTCACGCACGCTACAAGCGGCGATATCAAGATTTGGGTCATTCCTTGGCTATATCAACATATATGTATAACCATACGCAAAACATTCAATGCAATCAAAAACACCTCATGCATTTCACACATATATAGTAATGCTCGTACGTCGCACGTACCTTAAATCTCCGAAGTCCGAGCCAAGCCTTGCTCGAGTTCCATGCCCCGAGGAATGATGTGCTAACACGAAAAACAATTCACCATTATTTACGAACATGTAACCTATGTTCAAGCACACCCATATCCCTCACAACATTGTCAATACACGACAATTATCCTCTTAAAAGACCCGGGGCAGGGTACATGCAGGGAAGGAAATAAATGAGACAATCGAAATTTGTTCAAGAATGCCCTACAAAAATCGAACCTTAATCTCACAATTTCGAACCCAATAAAATACCATAATTCATCTAAAATGTCAATTAATCAATCCATAGCATGAATAATCATCCCACATGCCAAACCCCCAAATTTGAAATCCAAATCCCTAAAATTCGAAACCCAAACAAGCCTTTAAATTCGAACCCTAACAATTCTTCAAATTCGAACCATAACATCTTAATTCGATCCCACTTAAGCATCATAATACACCTAAGATGTGAATTAAACCATCAATGGCAAGAATCATCACCTTTGCCAAAAACCCCCAATAATTCGAAATTTAATCCCTACGAAATTGGGGAAATTCGAAACAATAAAGGCATGGAAATACATGAAAAAGACGAACAAGGGGTTAGGGAGATTACCCAACGAAATCGGAAGCAAAATCGGACGAAAAATCGAAGAACCCTAACTTTTGGGGATCGACGCATTCCAGCCAAATTCGAACGAGAAACGCGACGAAACTTCCAATTGGCAGAGGGGAAAGGAGCGCCTCGTCGAGACGAAGCCGTGGGTAGGTCGCACGCGCCGATCGGCGGCCGGACGGCGGCTGGCGGAGCGCCTGAAACGGCGGGGGTCCTGTAGCAGACGGGAATCGCGCGGGAGAGAGAGGGAGGAAAAACTTTGGGGCTTAAATGAAATTCTCTTAAAATCTTGGGTTCAAATGGTATTTATAGCAAAAATACCCCGAAAAATTAATAGCCCCACAAATACATCATGATTCCTTAAAAATCATCTGTTTTCAAAAACTCTCTCTCTAACTCCAAAACCCTCTACCGGTGCTCACACAGCACCCGAGATTCCGAGACACATAAAAAACCCAACTCTTAGGTTTTACACCGTAATGTGAATACAATCTCAACCTCTGGATCCAACGATCCCAACTACCCAAATAAACGAGCCCAGAAAGCCCAACACCTCGATTAAATCCCAAATCGCCACGTAAAACCACTTTAGGGATTATTAATACTACGGGATTAACACCTATAATCCCTGGTCATCACAATATCCCCCACTAAAAGAATTTCGTCCTCGAAATTAGCACTGGTGTATCACGTAACACCCAGGCTGCACAACAACATGAAGCCATAACATCGATTCCTGACCATATCAGAATCGTATTAATAAACGCGAGGATACTTACCTCTCATCTAATCTCTGAAACAGAGCGACATACCATAACCAACATAACACCCAAGAGGTAAAACGTACTTCGATGCGGGTCATCCCAAAAGTCAGTCCCTCATGACTGCGAAACAACTGATACTTACGACCGTAGATCGGTCAGTCCTCCTTCGATCTAATACAACAGTACGAACATCCTGAATGACACCTCAACCGTAAGAACGTTGACCTCGTGTCAAACTCTGGAGTGGAATAGACTTCCAAATCCATCATAACGTCAAAGAGCGTCAGCACAACTCAACGCTAACAGTCCAAAAGCAGTTAGTCAACTGAAACTGCAAGGATTCGAATCGCTCTTGATTCTATCGTAGATATCATCCAATGATATTTTACTATGACTTACGATGTCTAACATACATCGTTACGAAGGAAACACTAGTACAACCACGGTGTACCCATATCAAACCTGGTTTCCACTTCAAACTTCCTCCATCGAAGGAGTAGTCGCCTCATTGCAACTTAATTTGGGCAACTCACGGCCACAAATTAAAACAAAAGACATCTCACAATATGTCCACCTACGGATGTTCCAAGAATCACGTCCTGATCATAAATAACAACCGAGACTCCGCAGAGTTTAAATTTCTTAAGGGGCATGCAATAAACCCATTGCATCCTCAACGCTTGTGTCGTCAGCGACACTCAACCAATCCGAAATCCTGCCATCCCTTGAAAATCCTCGGATTTAACAATCCAAACTTGGGAAGGCTGTCGCATAACTCGAAGGAAAACACCAATAAGGGAAATACCTTAACCCTCACAAGAAAATCCCTCCTCAAGGGAGTCAACTAACTTCACGATCATTCCTCATAATCATCGTGCCATGGAGATTCCCAATCTCAAGGTGTTCCATATCTCTCATCAGAGATTTAACCATCCAAAAATAGCATAACTCTATGCTTAACAGAGAGGAAATCAATAACTGGCATCCGTATACTCACCGGTATACCTGCCTAAGCACTGATGTCGCATGCATACTCAATGCACTCGGCTCGGGTATCTACCACATATCCCTAAGCCCCAAACACAACCGTCAATTCTGAGTCATTCCTTACTCAGTGGAGGATGAAAATCGACGATTAACAATACACGGTGTGATTCCCAAGATCAACACCACTTGCACCAACTTACCGAATCTTTCAAGATTCCCAAATAGGTATAATACTACCTCCTTCCTCGCAAGGGAAATGCCATCGAACTCGAGATCCACAAGTCTCGAACCATCGTTCGGAAAAACTGGATATAATAACACCCATTGTATCCCAATACACGGGTTCCTTTAGATTGAGTCAATAACAACCTGATGACTCTCTTGTTGGTACTCCAACATCCTGAGCTGTCCCAGACAAGTCTCCAAGATTTAAACATAAACGTATACACGTTTCAGCGAGGCACGAACAACCTTAACCTCAATGACATGGTGACTACTAGAGTCCACCACAATCCACATCGTATCACCTTACGATTTGCCAAACTTGGTTCCAACGAGCAGTGTAACGGCTCTAGCAAGCCCATCATGGTGCTACACACACGCGGCAGACAACCTAGTCTCTGCCTCTTTAGGTTTACCTCAAACCTACCAACAAGACGGACGTTTCCACATGGTATAACATACTATGGGAGAAAACTCAATAGAGTAGTGGGTCTTTATCCAACATTCCTCAATGCCGATACACCCTGGACAACCCAATGTCCCTATGTACTTAACATAACCTGATCCTACTCCCTTAGGACCCATCCTACACCCTCAAGGGTGGTGTGACCATGTCCACCACATGTCACATCGACAGAAAGCGAGTACTTTCCTCCATGATTACTCCTGTCGTCAAAACACATGGCCAAAAGCCATTCCAACGAGCATACCTCAAGGGTATCACCACTCGTAATATGATCGCCTCAATCGTAAGCTGCGGTACAATCCCATGTACAGCGCATCCATCCATTCCTCGAGCAACCCGCTCGGTATAAGGGTCACGTCCATCGGTGTCGCACACACCACCTTGTGCTCGGTACTGGCACCCAAGGCATACTACTGAATACGTATACTCAACGCATCGATCATCGTAACGATGATGCATGTCTAATAAGACATCTCCTACACCATCGTCATCGTCATCCCGTGACGACACATGCCAACTCATGGCATCTAAAACATTGCCCACTAGTGACGATACATGTACATCAGCGTATGTCATCCACTAACATGCTAGTAAAATAGGCATAATAAACATGTATATCAATGCATGCCAGCTACAATAAAGCTAATAAAATAGCAATATCTCATACCTCATCGCTAGTGATATAGCGTCATACCTGTCTCCGTCGCTCAATAATAGTGCGTAATCAGCACCCATCGCTCGAAGGCGGCAAAATCCTGTGCTGAGTACATAGCGGCAAAATCCCTCGCTATAGAATCGACGGCATGACACCTCGTCATATAATAAGTGGCATGAAACCTCGCTATATACCTGAGTATGAATCATCGTCCACATAGTAGCGGAAAGAGGCATCGCTATCAATACACCTGGCGGAATGAACCATCGCCAATAGATATAGCGGAATGAACCATCGCTATAAATACACCTGGCGGAATGAACCATCGCCAATCAATATAGCGGAATGAACCGTCGCTATAAATACACCTGGCGGAATGAACCATCGCCAATAAATATAGCGGAATGAACCGTCGCTATCAATACACCTGGCGGAATGAACCATCGCCAATAGATATAGCGGAATGAACCATCGCTATCAATACACCTGGCGGAATGAACCATCGCCAATAGATATAGCGGAATGAACCGTCGCTATAAACCGTGTCCTCATAGAGAAATGAATATAAATCGACACAGCGGGACACATCACCGCTATCATCCGTGTCATCACAAAGGAATGAATCATCATCCTAACAAGCGGCATCTCATCCTCGCTTCTTCATACAAGCGGTATCTCATCCTCGCTTCGTATGGCATACCCCGCCTCCATGTGCAAGCGAGCATCCCTGCCCGCTCCACATTTTTAGCGGTACAAGCATAAGCTTCTTCATACAAGCGGTATATCATCCTCGCTTCGTATGGAATACCCCGCCTCCATGTGCAAGCGAGCATCCCCGCCCGCTCCACATTTTTAGCGGTCAAGCATAAGTATAAAAATTCTCACTGTCATAAGCAGGACTCCTGGAATGCATAATCATCATTCCTTTTTATACTCCATATTTCCTGTAACCTGCAACCATCAGGGTTAACAACAATAGCCATATACGCTATGCATCCACATTCAATTCATAATAAAAACACATTATGAGAATGTATGGTTTCACAAATAAATGTCATGATATCCTTCTTTAAATCCTTATTTCATCCTGAGCCCTTATCATTAGTACATTTTAATGCTTCTTGCTACTCCAGGAAAGCGGAATTCTTCCTCGCTTCCACTGGACTTTAGCGTTGCTACTCCATGTAAGCGGAACTCTTCATCGCTTCCAATGGACTTTAGCGTTGCTACTCCATATAAGCGGGACTCTTCATCGCTTCATATGGACTTTAGCATAAGCCATTAAAATCCTTACTAAGATAACTTTGACTCAAGACATGCATATGCAAAAACAATGCACAATAACATATATCATAACCTCAATGCACCACTTTGCATTCATCATGTGTCAACAAGACAACGTAAAATACATGTTACCTCGGAAATATCCCTTTATCTGATTTTCTTAAAACCAGCTTCCTTGGCACATAACACACGGAGTGCCAGACATCCCCATAAATGTCATCCTATCGTGTTCCACACGATTCCTGCAACCACAATGGTTAGCAATACCACTTTTCATATCATAATAGCACATAAACAATTTGCTATGTCATACAACATTAATGCCATCATGCATAAATATGTGCTATCAATAACTTCCTAGGCCCTTAACAGCCCCAATGAGCAACCACTGCTCTGATACCACTAATGTAAGGACCCCAAGCCCTTAAAACCTTGATTAGTGTATTAACCACTATGTGTGGTACATGCTTTCTATAAAATGTCAATCGGGAAGCTCTGATGATACTTAATCATTGCCTGTCAATAAAAGACTCATATGTTTGCCCTTTACCAACCCCTTGGTGCCGCTTTTCACATTGTAAACTTTTACAAAAATTTGGGCAGAGTCTCCCCATAAATAGAGCTATCCCAAAACAGAGTACAACACATAACAAAATTCCCGGCCAGGGAACACATAATACTCAACAGAAAGCAGTAATACAAGTAGATTCCCAGCCAGGGAAGACACCACACATACGTCAACAAAAGTGGGTTCCAACACCCACATAATACACCAATGACTCTCATATCATTCTAGCAATTCAACCTAATTGCATGCAACCTTAAATGAAAGAGAGAAAGGCTCATGCCTTTATATACAATCCATATACAAGTATAATCGTGCTCACATGCGAGCATCATGAATATGAATATGTATAAATCCTCAGGTGTATATATAGGTACTCTATACGATACCGTGCTCCATCAAGCCCTGGTACCACGATCCTGGGAGTACCTCAAATCAACAGCTCGAGCTCAGCTCCATAGCCATCGATGTACCTGTCCACCTGTCCCAACAGAGACAGCCCCCAACGGGGTGAGCATACCAATACACAAAATCCCATAATCATAATAATGAAATTCATAATTTACAACAAAGGTAAATGCTAATGAATTTAAATGATACTCCCTGGATGGCAACATCCTCATCCGGGATTCCGTGTACTGTCCCTGTTCTCACAACATCAAACTCATCAAATCTCATAAATCAGTAAATCAACACATTGATTTACACATCGCATGCCTGATCCTCGAATATCAACATATAGTGATTACAAATTCATTAAACATGCAATTACAGATATCACAATATCTAATACTGATTTCACAACCTTGCTATCAATCACAGATAGCTCAAATGCCTTAGCATTTATTTTACCATTCCTTCATTATACTTAGACATCTCAAGTGTCTTATAATGAATACATGAGTCTACAAACTTAGACATCTCAAATGTCTCATAATGAATACATGATTCTACGAACCTAGACATCTCAAATGTCTTACGAAGAATGCATGATTCTACAAACCTAGACATCTCAAATGTCTCATAATATAGTCATATAAACCCAGTACCCCATATATCATGCAAAAGTCATCCTACTCTAGTGTCACGCACGCTACAAGCGGCGATATCAAGATTTGGGTCATTCCTTGGCTATATCAACATATATGTATAACCATACGCAAAACATTCAATGCAATCAAAAACACCTCATGCATTTCACACATATATAGTAATGCTCGTACGTCGCACGTACCTTAAATCTCCGAAGTCCGAGCCAAGCCTTGCTCGAGTTCCATGCCCCGAGGAATGATGTGCTAACACGAAAAACAATTCACCATTATTTACGAACATGTAACCTATGTTCAAGCACACCCATATCCCTCACAACATTGTCAATACACGACAATTATCCTCTTAAAAGACCCGGGGCAGGGTACATGCAGGGAAGGAAATAAATGAGACAATCGAAATTTGTTCAAGAATGCCCTACAAAAATCGAACCTTAATCTCACAATTTCGAACCCAATAAAATACCATAATTCATCTAAAATGTCAATTAATCAATCCATAGCATGAATAATCATCCCACATGCCAAACCCCCAAATTTGAAATCCAAATCCCTAAAATTCGAAACCCAAACAAGCCTTTAAATTCGAACCCTAACAATTCTTCAAATTCGAACCATAACATCTTAATTCGATCCCACTTAAGCATCATAATACACCTAAGATGTGAATTAAACCATCAATGGCAAGAATCATCACCTTTGCCAAAAACCCCCAATAATTCGAAATTTAATCCCTACGAAATTGGGGAAATTCGAAACAATAAAGGCATGGAAATACATGAAAAAGACGAACAAGGGGTTAGGGAGATTACCCAACGAAATCGGAAGCAAAATCGGACGAAAAATCGAAGAACCCTAACTTTTGGGGATCGACGCATTCCAGCCAAATTCGAACGAGAAACGCGACGAAACTTCCAATTGGCAGAGGGGAAAGGAGCGCCTCGTCGAGACGAAGCCGTGGGTAGGTCGCACGCGCCGATCGGCGGCCGGACGGCGGCTGGCGGAGCGCCTGAAACGGCGGGGGTCCTGTAGCAGACGGGAATCGCGCGGGAGAGAGAGGGAGGAAAAACTTTGGGGCTTAAATGAAATTCTCTTAAAATCTTGGGTTCAAATGGTATTTATAGCAAAAATACCCCGAAAAATTAATAGCCCCACAAATACATCATGATTCCTTAAAAATCATCTGTTTTCAAAAACTCTCTCTCTAACTCCAAAACCCTCTACCGGTGCTCACACAGCACCCGAGATTCCGAGACACATAAAAAACCCAACTCTTAGGTTTTACACCGTAATGTGAATACAATCTCAACCTCTGGATCCAACGATCCCAACTACCCAAATAAACGAGCCCAGAAAGCCCAACACCTCGATTAAATCCCAAATCGCCACGTAAAACCACTTTAGGGATTATTAATACTACGGGATTAACACCTATAATCCCTGGTCATCACATGTATCATTAGTTCTTCTCAAGTACTTCAGGATATTCTTGACAGCGATCCAGTGACATTCACCTGGATCAACTTGATATCTGCTCGTCATGCTCATACGAGACATCGGGACGAGTACATATCATGGCATACATGATAGATCAAATAGCTGACGCATATGGAATCTTACTCAAGCGTTGTCCCTCGTATGGTGTTGAAGGACACTGAACCTTCGAGAGATGTATCCCATGTGTCATAGGCATGAATCCTTTCTTTGATTCTTGCATGCTAAACCGTTTTAGCACTTTGTCTATGTATGTATTTTGACTTAGGCCAAGTAATCTTCTTGATCTATCTCTATAGATCTCGATACCTAATACATAGGTGGCTTCACCCAAATCTTTTATAGAAAAGCAATTCCCTAGCCAAATCTTTACAGATTGTAAGGCAGGGATATCATTCCCAATGAGAAGTATGTCATGTACATACAATACTAGGAAGATAATTATGCTCCCACTGACCTTCTTGTAGACACAAGGTTCATCTACGTTTTTTATGAAACCAAACTCTTTGACTGCATCATCAAAATGAATATTCCAACTCCGAGAAGCTTGCTTCAATCCATAAATGGATCGTTGTAGCTTGTATATCTTTCCAGCATCCTTTGGATCGACAAAACCCTCGGGCTGTGTCATGTACACAACCTCGAGTAAATTTCCATGAAGGAAAGCTGTTTTGACATCCATCTGCCAGATTTCATAATCATGAAATGCAGCTATTGCAAGTAAGATCCTAATGGATTTAACCATGGCAACTGGTGAAAAAGTTTCATCATAGTCAATACCATGAATTTGTTTGAAACCTTTAGCAACCAGTCGACCTTTAAAGGTTTGTACATTACCATTCATCTTTTTCTTGAAAATCCATTTGCACCCTATGGCTCTTACCCCTTCAGGCGGGTCAACCAAAGTCCATACTTGGTTTGCATACATGGATTCCATCTCAGATTTCATGGCCTCTTGCCATTTCTCAGAATCAGGGCCCATTATAGCTTATTGATAAGATGACGGCTCATCCTCATCAATAAGTAGTAAGTCACCTTGTTGAGTCACAAGAAATCCATATCTCTGTGGCTCACGGTGTTCTCTTACAGACCTACGCTGGGTTTGTGTCTCTTGAGCAGGCATTTCATCCACAACAACTTATGGTGTCTGCTCTATTTCCATCTCAATATCATGTTCAATGTTTTCTTGTGGTTGAACTTCACTAAGTTCTATTTGTCTCCCACTGGTTCTTCTCGAAATAAATTATCTTTCAAGAAAGACTCCAGTCCGAGCAACAACTACTTTGTTCTCGGTGGGATAATAGAAATAGTGTCCTTTCGTTTCCTTAGGATACCCCACAAATAAACACTTATCAGATTTGGGTCCAAGTTTATTGGAGGCGTGACGTCTCACGTAAGCCTCACAACCCCAAATCTTCATAAAAGACATACTAGGACGCTTCTTAGTCCATATCTCATATGATGTCTTTTCAACTGATTTCGATGGAACACGGTTCAGTATAAATATTGCTGTTTCTAAAGCATGTCCCCAAAAGGAAGTCGGAAGATCTGCATGACTCATCATAGATCGAACCATGTCCAACAAAGTTCGATTCCTCCTTTCGGATACACCATTCCATTGTGGAGTATACGGAGGTGTGAGTTGTGGGACTATCCCATACTCCTTTAGATAGTCATGAAACTCTTGGCTTAGGTATTCTCGTCCTCGATCTGATTGAGGATTTTGATACTTTTGCCAAGCTGGTTTTGTACTTCATTCTTGAAATCCTTGAACTTTTCAAAGGTTTCATGTTTATGTTTCATTAGGTACACATACCCCTATCTACTGAAGT
The DNA here is from genome assembly GCA_907163345.1 of Haberlea rhodopensis. Classification (NCBI taxonomy): domain Eukaryota; kingdom Viridiplantae; phylum Streptophyta; class Magnoliopsida; order Lamiales; family Gesneriaceae; genus Haberlea; species Haberlea rhodopensis. Next base: position 514,320 of record CAJQUN010000242.1, read on the forward strand.
CATCAGTAAATGTAACGAAGTATTGAAAACCACCTCTAGCTTGTGTGCTTATTGGTCCACTCTCAACATGTCCCTTGAAAGGATCTTTAGTCATCTTGCCCATTAAACAAGATTCACATGTTTCATATGATTCAAAATCAAATGAATCTAATACTCCATCCTTATGAAGTTTTGATATGCGATTCTCGTTTATATGGCCCAATCGACAATGCCAGAGATATGTTGGATTAGAATCATTATTCTTAATCCTTTTAGTATTTATGTTATAGACAGGCATATCAAGATTTAATACATAAAGACCATTAATCAATTGTGGACTAGCATAAAACATATCATTCAAATAAATGGAGCAACACTTGTCCTTTATAATAAATGAAAACCCAACCTTGTCCAAACAAGAAATTGAAATGATGTTTCTCGTGATAGAAGGCACAAAATAACAGTCTTTTAAATCTAATAATAAACTAGAAGGCAAAGTTAAAGAGTAATCTCCTATAGCTAATGCAGCAACTCTTGCTCCATTTTCCACTCGGAGATCAACCTCGCCTTTCGCCAATATCCTACTCCTTTTGAGATCCTGCACATTAACACAAATGTGAGAACCACATCCAGTATCTAATACACATGATGAAGAAGTAGATAAATTGACTTTCTATAACAAAAATACCTGAAGTGGAAGTCACACTTCCCTTCGTCTTCTTAAGATCTTCCAGATATAATTTGCAGTTCATCTTCCAATGTCCGGTCTCACCGCAATGGAAGTAGTTCCCTTCCTTAGCCACTCATCTTGTAAGGACCCTAGTTCCTTAAGTGCGGATTAAAGGCATAATTAGAGCTAACGTACATTATCAGAGTATAAAAGTTAGTGTTGAGACTTTGAGCCTTAAGAATTACATGACAAGTTAAGGAACTTCGAATGGATTAATTACATTCTCAATCAAATAAATGTTATTCACTATAGCTTTACACTACTCCTAGAGTAGACACTATATAAAATAATCCTGTCCTTCATCTATCAAAAGCGTTCTTCACAAGCTCACCGCCTCAACCCACCTTAGCCCCTTTATCATGCCAAAATGTACCTACAAGGACAACCCCCAAAACATGAGCATATAATGATTCATATCCAACACAATATGAATATAAGGCGTAAATGCATAAACCGTAATAAAACACTTCCTGTTTTTCCCATGCATTTTAAACGCTCCCTTTTGGTTGTCCCTGTACCATAACTCATGAGTATAATCAATAGATTATTTAATGGTTCACACATGTCATGACATAACACCATTTCATTATCACCAATTACCAATCCCTAGTCTGTTATAATAGTGTATTTTAATGCACCTCGCTTGTCATGACAACGGCACTAATACCCCTCGCTTCGACATATTAGCGGCATTGAATAACCTCGCGCAAATGCGACATGCGGCAATACCCTCGCTTCAACATTTGGCGGCAAATGCCTTTCCCATCTCCCATAAATCATCATTATCAAAATTATCATCAAATTCATCATTTATATCGATAGCGTAACTAGAATGCTCGTGAGTTTTAATGGGTTCATAGATATTAAATTTTACAATTTCACCATTAGACTCCATTGTTAACATGCCGCTATTCACATCGATAACAGATTTTGATGTTTTCAAGAATGGTCTCCTTAAAAGAATGGGGCTAGATGGATCACCATTTTCCATGTCTAAGACATAGAAATCGACGGGAAAAACCAAATTCTCTATATGAACAAGTACGTCCTCTATTATCCCCCTAGGAATAACCGTGGACCTATCAACTAATTGAATCACAGTGTTGTCTCGTTTTAAAGGTCCAGGTTTTAGTTGAGTGTAGATTGAGTAAGGCATGACATTAATGGAAGATCCTAAATCTAGCATTGCCTTCTCAATTCTAGTGGTTCCAATCACACAAGGGATAGAAAACATACCATGGTCCTTACACTTTGTGGGAATGCTTCTTTGGATGTCCGCGGAAACATTCTCACCTAACTCAATCTTGGGGCACCCTTTGCCTTCCTTCTTTACCCACTTTTCATACCTCCTTCAAAAATCTAGCATATCGAGGCACTTTCATCATGGTATCTTGTAGTGGGGCATTTTCCTCCCAGCGTCGGAAAGTATCATAGAGTCCCTTAAGTCCAGCTTCTCTCCTATTATCCTTCAATGCAAGGGGGAATGGATGTTCAATTTTATATTCACGGAATGGAGGGGACTTACCTCGTGGTTCCTCTTCTTGCATGGGCTCTTCAACGCCCTTCTCTTCCTTCATCTCTCCGTTCTTTGGTGGCGTCAGTACCACCTTTTCCTTATCTTCATCTTCATTCATCTTCAAAGTGATTGCTCTCACATTCTCCCTTGGGTTCACAATTGGCTGTGACGGTAGTCCATTTGACATGCTCGTTTCAAGCTTGTTGAGCGAAGTCGTCAATTGTCCCATTTGCATAGTCAAACTCTGGATGCTCGCCCTCGTCTCCTGTTGAAATTGTAAGCTATTTTCAGCAATAACTTTAATAATATTTTCTAACCTGTCAGAAGGAGGGTGCACTGGAGGTGGTGGAGGTCTCTGATATGGCGGTCTATAGGGTGGAGGTTGATGCATCTGTGGGTTCCCATATCCTTGGTTTGGATGGTCCCTCCAACCTTGATTGTAGTTGTTTGGTGGATGATCATAACTCCTTTGTGGTAGCCCTGGGAATCCTCCCGCTGCATTCACGTGCTCAGTGGATGTCTCTTGTAGTGATGGACATGCATCAGTGGATGGTTTTCATCTAGACAGATTCCGCACGGCTTCATCTTCCCCACATTGCCACCTACTAGATTACGCACAAGAAAAGTTAAATCAATAAGTTGTTGTTCCAAATTGGATACATTTACCTTTTTTCTTGGTGGGTGTCCATGGCGAACATGTCCAAATTGTTGGGAGTTGGCCGCCATGTTAGCTATTAAGTTCCTTGCCTACTCCGCTGTCTTGTCAATGAAAGCTCCTCCGCTCGCCGCATCCATCCTGTCACCAGAAAACAAACCTTCATAGAAATATTGAATTAACAAGTGTTCACTTATCTGATGTTGTGGGCAGCTTGCACACAACTTCTTAAATCGTTCCCAGTATTCGTGCAGCGACTCCTCTTGGTATTGCTTCACCCCATAGATCTCATTCCTTATGTTAGTTGCCCTTGAAGCTGGAAAGTAATTCTCTAGGAAGACTCTTTGCAAGTCCGTCCACGTGGTGATAGATCCGGAGGGTAAGTAAAATAGCCAATCTTTAGCAGCATCCTTTAGAGAGAATGGAAAGGCTCTCAGTTTGATTTGCTCCTCCGTTACTCCACTCGGCTTCATCGTAATGCATACCATGTGGAATTCCATTAAGTGTTTGTGTGGGTTCTCACCTGCAAGACCAATAAAAGAAGGCAATAAATGAATTAGTCCAGATTTAAGTTTGAAACTTACGTTATTCGCGAGAGCAGGGAAAGTGATGCAGAGAGGTTGTTGATCCAAGTTAGGATTCGCCAACTGCCTCAAACTTTGATTCGCAGCCATCATGATCATAGTAAAAATTCTCTTCATGATCAGAGGGTTCACCTGTACTCATCAACAAACCACAGTAGTATAAAACGAAATAACTAAAATAAAGTGACGCTAACACAAAATTAATTGCCTTCCCCGGCAACGGTTCCAAAATTTGGTAGCGTTTATCGCTTACGCCCAAATTAACCTTCTCAAGTTAATAACAGTTATAAATGTAGTAGCATGAGTGGGGATCGATCCCACAGGGAAGTGAATACTTTTGTGCTAACTAATATTAAAATGGGGGATTTTCAAATTTCTTTAACTAAAACTAAATTAAACAAAAGCAAGTAAATCACTAGTTTATCAAGATTAAAAAAAGCGATTCTTTGTTTTCGGTCAACTTTACCTTTATAAATCATTCACTTGATCATCAAATTACTAAACATAAGAATTCATTCAATTATTCATCAATTGAAAACTTAATTCCTTACTTATCTAAATCGTGGTCAAAAATAAAACAGCATTCAATTCAACTCTTATCAAATCTTTAATCAAAACTACAGTCGTTAAGATTTAATCAATGATCGTTTCAAAACTAGTAAGTTTGATGAATCTAATCAATAAAAACTACAGCCGTTAGAATCAATCTTCCAATCGTTTTTCCTAAGAATTTATGTAAGGACCCCATAGCCCTTAACCCTTGATTAGTGTATTAACCACTATGTGTGGCACATGCTTTCAATAAAGGTCAATCGGGAAACTCAGATGATGATTTACCATTGAATGGCAACCACAAAATTTTCTTTAATATGCCATGTTATAAAATCATCATCCTAACAACAAATAGACTCATAGAGTTCGCCCATTACCATCCCCTTTACACCACTTTTTACATTGTGGACTTTTATAAAAATTTGGGCAGAGTCTCCCCATAAATTGAGCTATCCCGAAAACAAAAGCACATCACATAATATAATTCCTGGCCAGGGAATACACAATACTCAACAGAATACAGAACACGAAGTAAATTCCCAGCCAGGGAAGACACCATACATAAGACGACAAAAGTGGGTTTCAACACCCACACAATACACCAACGACTCTCATATCATTAGCAATTCTACCCTTAATTGCATGCAACATATAATGAAAGAGAGAAAGGCTCATGACTTTATATACAACCCATATACAAGTATAACCGTGCTCACATGCGAGCATCATAAATGTGTATATAACCCTTGGGTGTATATAAGTACTCTATACGATACCGTGCTCCATCAAGCCCTGGTACCACGATCCTGGGAGTACATCCAATCAACAGCTCGAGCTCAACTCCAAAGCCATCGATGTACCTGTTCACCTGCCCCAACAGAGACAGCCCCCAACGGGGTGAGCATACCAATACACAAAATCCCATAGTCACAATAATGAAATTCATAATTTACAACAAAAGTAAATACTAATGAATTTTAAATGATACTCCCTGGATGGCAACGTCCTCATCCGGGATTCCGTGTACTGTCCCTGTTCTCACAATCATCAAACTCATCAAATCTCAAAAATCAGTAAATCAACACATTGATTTAACTCATTGCATGCCTAGTTCTCGAATATCAATAGATGGTGATTCCAAATATATTATACATGCAAATATGGATATCTCAATATCAAATACTGATTTCTCAACCTCGCTATCAATCACAGATAGCTCAAATGCCTAGCATTTATTTTACCAATTCTCCATTATACTTAGACATCTCACATGTCTTATAATGAACACATGATTCCACGATCATTCTCAGGCATCTCAAATGCCCTACAATAGTCATATAAACCCAGTACCCCATATATCTTATAAGGTCATACTACTCTAGTATCACGCAAGCTTGTGGCGGCGATGTCAAGATTGGGTCGTTCCATAACTATATCAACACATATATATAACCATACGCACAACCATCAATGCAATCAAAATACATTATGCATTTCACAAATGCTCTCATATAAAGTAATGCTCGTACGTCGCACGTACCTTAAATCTCCGAAGTCCGAGCCAAACCTTGCTCGAGTTCCATGCCCCGAGGAACGATGTTCTAACACGATAAATTAATTCACAATTATTTACGAACATGCAACCCATGCTCAAGCACACCCATAACCCTCAAAAATATTGTCAACACACGACAATTAACCATTATCGAAAATTGCTCAAGAACTCCCCACAAATTTTCGAACCTTCACAACACAAATCGAACCCAAACTAAGCACCATAATACATCTAAAACATGAATTAATCGATCAATAGCAAGAATCATCACCCCTTGCCAAAAACCCCCAAAATTCGAACATAAACCCCACGCAAACAGCATTCAAATTCGAACCATTAAGCAACAATATGTGACATCCCCGAAATGGTTAATTGCTATTTGGCTCTAATTGTGTTTACATGATTAATTATGTGGTAATTGATTATGTGTTGGGATTTATTTACCTTATGTGGAAATGCATGGTCATGTGGTTAGGATGACCCGGGATTGCATTTTAGGGTGCATGTGGTGCATGTTGGGTAAATATTATTGGAAGCATGATTATTTGCCTTGGTTAGCAATTTATTAGAAATTATGTGTTAATTGATATTATGGTGCATTTTGAGTAAATGCTTTGAAAAATATCATGTTTGGGTGTTTTATACACCATGGGATTATTTTGGTATCATTTTAAATAAACTCACCTTTTATACCCAACCCCACCCCATCCACTCTTACTCACTTTACCAAATCATTTCCAACACCCAAACCCTTCCCCTCTTCACATTTTCGTTTTTAAGGCCAAGGGTGAAGAGAAGTTCTTGCAAAACTTGGATTTGTGGAGTTTGTTGGGTGATTTGAGATCCCCAAGAGGTATGGGTACCTCATTGTTAATTTTGTAAAGATTTGTTTTAGTTTGGGTTGGTTTTGAAGGGTTTAAAATGGGTTTGTGTTGGGTGTTGTGATTTTGGTAGTGTTTTGGTTGGATGTTGTTTATATTGAGTTTATGTTGATGTTTAGTGTTGGTTTTGAGTTTTTGGTATTGGTTGATGTTGGTGTATGTGGGTTTTTAAGAGTTGGGGTTGAAGATGGGTGAATAGTGCCCAAACCCCGCTTGACCACAGCTCGGCGATCGATCGGCGTTTTTCTCGCGATCGATCGCGAGCATCAGGGCTGAGGCAGTAAGCCTCAGCGATCGATCGCGAGCTTAGCGCGATCGATCGGCGAGGCCGCGATCGATCGGCGCTAGCTCCGCGATCGATCGCGGATTGTTGAAAATTGTTGGGTGAGGCAGTGTGTTCTCGCGATCGATCGGGGCTTGATGGCGATCGATCGCGAGACACCAAAAAGGGTGTTTTTGGTTATTTTTGTGGGATTTTTGGTATTGGACTATTATTGGGTTCTAATATTGGTATTTGTGAATATGTAGAACCAACCCAGGTGGCAACACAGCCGAGGAATTGAAGTCCTACCATATTCCACTTTTGGAAAGGTACGTAGTGGACGTACGGGCACCCAACGGTAACATGTATTTTATATACTCATTGTTTATGCATTGTGGATGCGAGTATATATGTGGTATTGCATTGTGGATGCATATACATGTTGATTTATGCCATATGAGGTATTGCATTGTGGATGCATATACATGGTAATTTATGCATATTGATGATAGATGCATATTATGATTATTGGATGCACATCCCATGAGTCGTGGTCATCCTTTGATGATTTTAATGCTTGCCGCTTTTTGTATTGGTTCCGCTAAATGTGAAGCGAGGGGTGGGAGCGCCGCATGTCACATTTGAGCGTGGTTGTCATATGGGGCGAGGAAAGGGTATTTGCCGCTCTCTGTGAAGCGAGGGGTGGGAGCGCCGCATGTCCATTGTAGCGAGGTTATCCTATGCCGCCCATATGAATATAAGCGAGGGGCATTAAAATACATTGTGATGGACAGACTAGGGAATGGTGACCAATATGTGGTACAGTTGAGATGGTATATGATGTCATGACATGTTTTGGCCATTAAAAATAATCTGTTGATTATACTCATGAGTTATGGTACAGGGACAACCAAACGGGAAGCGTTTGAAATGCACGGGGAAACAGGAAGTGTTTCATTTTGATTATGCATTTACGCTTTATCTTCATATTGTGTTGAATATGAATGATTATTATTGCTCATGTTTGGGGGTTGTCCTTGTAGGTACCTTTTTGGCATGATAGATGGGCCTGAACGGGTTGAGGTGGTGAGCTTATGAAGCATTCTTTTGAGGCAGAAAGGACAGGATTATTTTGATAGTATCTACTCTAGGAGTAGTATAAAACTATATTTGAACATTCATTGTTTGGAATGTAATTAATCCTTTTGGTAGTCCTTATTTTGGCATGTAAAGGCTTAAGCTCATAGACTCAACATGTTTATTCTACTCTGATCATATTATTAGCCCTAATTATGCCTTGATTCCGCACTTAAGGATTAGGGTCCTTACACAATATTTCGAACTATAAAGCAAGAAATATTTGACCCAAATAACAGCACAAAACGCCCCAAAAACACCTGAAGAAAAGCCCCAAAAACATACCAAAAATCGAGCCCCAAATCGGACAAAATTTCAGTTTCGAACCCTAGCGCTTTTCTGGCAAATCCGAACGCGATTCTCGACGAAACTTCAAATTGTTGGTGCGGGAAGCTGCGCCTCGGAGAGACGAAGCTGACGGTGGGTCGGACGCGCCGAACGGCGGCCGGACGGCGGCGGGCGCAGCGCGTTTGTGCGCGGGGGTCATGGGAGATCGGGAAATCGCGCGGGTGCGGGGAGAGAGAAGCAAGGTGAGGAAAAATGGTTCCGATAATTAAAATCTCGGGTTCAACTTGTATTTATAGCAAAAATACCCCGAAATACTAATAGCCCCACAAATACATCAAGATTCATTAAAAATCATCTGTTTCCAAAAACTCTCTCTCTAACTCCAAAACCTCCTACCGGTGCCCACACAAAGCACCCGAGATTCCGAGACACTTCAACAACCCAACTCTTAGGTTTTACACCGGAATGAGAACACAATCTCAACCTCGGGATCCAACGATCCCAACTACCCAAATAAACGAGCCTAGAAGGCCCAACACCGCGATTAAACTCCAAGTCACCACGTAAAACAACTTTAGGGGTTATTAACACTCCGGGATTAACATCCATAATCTCTGGTCATCACAATATCCCCCACTAAAAGAATTTTGTCCTCGAAATTAGCACCGGTGTATCACGTAACACCCGGGCTACACAACAACATGAAGCGATAACCTCGATTCTTGACCATATCAGATTCGTCTTAATAAACGCGAGGATACTTACCTCACATCAAACTCTGAAACAGAGCGACCTACCAACACCAACTTATCACCCAAGAGGCAAAACGTATCTCGATGCGGTTCATCCCAAAAGTCAGTCCCTCATGACTGCAAAACAACCAATACTTACGACTGTAGATCAGACAGTCATCCTTAGTTCTAATACAACTAGTAAGAATGCATCATGAATGACACCTCAACCGTGAGAACGTTGACCTCGTGTCAATCTCTGGAGTGGAATAGACTTCCAAATCCATCATAACGTCAAAGAGCGTCAGCACCACTCAACGCTAATAATCCAAAAGCAGTTAGTCAGCTGGAACTGCAAGGATTCGAATTGCTCCCGATTCCATCGTAGATATCATTCAAAGACATCTCTATCATGACTCACGATGTCTAACATACATCGTTACGGGGGAAACATTAGTATACCACGGTGTACACATACCAAACCTGGTTCCTGCTACACAGACCACCTTCATCGAAGGAGCAGTTGCACCCTCTGCAACTCGGATCGGGCAACTCACGGCCACCGATCCACACTCGAACACATCTCACAAGATGTCCACCTCCGGATATTCCAAGGATCACATCCTGATCATAATTAAACCATCGAGACTCCACAGAGTTTCAAATTCTGAAAGGACATGCAATAAACCCATTGCATCCTCAACGCTTGTGTCGACAGCGACACCCAATAAATCCGAATTTCTGCCATCACTTGATAATCCTAGGATTTAACAATCCAAACTTGGGAAGGCTATCGCATAACTCGAAGGAAAACACCAACAATGAAACATCTCAACCCACACAAGATAATCCCTCCTCAAAGGGTGTCAACTAACTTCACGATTGTTTCTCATAATTATCGTGCCATGGAGATTCCCAATCTCAAGGTGTTCCATATCTCTCATCAGAGATTTAACCATCCAAAAATAGTATAACTCTATGCTTGACAAAAAAAGGAAATCAATAACTGGCATCCGTATACTCACCGGTATACCTGCCTAAGCACTGACATTACATGCATACTCAATGCACTTGGTTCGGGTATCTACAACATACCCCTAAGCCCCAAACACAACTGTCAATTCTGAGTCATTCCCATCCAGTGGAGAATGATAATCGACGATCAATAACACGGCGTGATTCCCAAAATCAACACCACACGTACCAACTTACCGAATCTTTCAAGGATTCCCAAATAGGTATAATACTACCTCCTTCCCCACAAGGAAAGTGCTATCGAACTCGAGATCCACTAGTCTCGAACCACCGTTCGGAAAAACTGGATACAATAACACCCATTGCATCCCAAGTACACGGATTCCCCTGATCGAGTCAACGATGACTTGATGACTCTCTTGTTGGTACTCCAACATTATGAGCTGTCCCAGACAAGTCTCTCAAAACAATAGACGTATAAACGTTCTCATGGGGTGTCACATGCCTCAAACATCATGCTAGGGACAATCAAAAGCCTGCCAAAAGTCTTCATCGTATCATCATACGATTCACCAAACTCGGTTCCAACGTGCAGTATAATGGCTCCAACAATCACACTATATCATTACCACGATATCTGGCTAGCAAAACGCTGTCTCCATAGGCTCATATCAAGCCCACCAACAAGCCATATGTTCCATCTCGGTATGTCATACCGTACAAACCATTAGAGTAATGGGTCATCGCCCAACATATCTCTAAAATACCAAGCACAATGGACAACCCGGTGTCCTTGCTCACTTATGATACAATCATAATCCAATAAGATTTATCCCACACCCTCAGGGTGGGTGTAACCATGTCTACCTTACATCACAACACAAGCGAGTAGTTTCCTCAATGGCTACTCTTACCACCAATCACTTGGCCCTAGCCAAAGCAATGAGCATACCCAAGGGTATCATTGCTCGACAAATATTTACCTCTATAACATGATGTGGTACATTTACCGGTACAATACATCCAATGCTCCACCGAGCAAACCTGCTCGGCAAAAAGGTCTCGTCAACTAGTGACCCAGACTCTACCATGTGCTCACCATCGGCACTCAAACCGTACAACCAAATACATAACATAAATGTATTAACCATCAAAACGACGCTACACGTCTACATAGAACATCCACTATGTCATTGTCATCCCGTGACGGTATCTGTCAACATATGACTTTGAAATAATATTGTCGACTCGTGACGGTAAATGTCGATACACGACGTCTATAGTCTCATCGTCAAACACATGACAACATAAGTAAATCAACACATGATATCCACAATAGTGCTAAATAAACAGTAATATGCCGTACCTCATTGCTAACAATATAGCGGCATACCTTTCTCCGTCATCCAACAGTGGTACACAATCAGCATCCGTCGCTCGTAGGTGGCGTAATCCAGCGTCATGTACATAGCGGCATAACTCGTCGCTATAGAATCAGGGGCATAATCCCTCGTCATAGAGTCAGCGGCATAAAACATCACTATAGACATCTGGCGGCAGGCAGAATGTACCATCGCTATGAACACCCGACGGCATAAGTCATCGCCAATCAATATAGCGGAATGAGACATCGCTATCAATACCCGGCGGCATAAACCATCACCAATAGAATAGCGGAATGAGACATCGTTATCAATATATCCGGCGGCAAGAATCGTCGCCAATCAAAATAGCGGAATGAACCATCGCTATCAATATATCCGGCGGCAAGAACCATCGCCAATCAATACATCTGGCAGAATGAACCATCGCCAATCAATATAGCGGAATGAACCATCGCCAATCAATATAGCGGAATGAACCATCGCTATCAATACATCTGGTGGAATGAACCATCGCCAATCAATATAGCGGAATGAACCATCGCTATCAATATCGATAATGTGGTTGTTCCGGTCTTGTTATAGCAGCGGAATTTTAGGACACCTCGCTTCGACATATAGCAGCATCATATGATATCCCTCGCTTCGACAATGACAGCGGCATGTTACCTCGCTTAGACATGACAGCGGCAAATATCATACTACCATCGCTTCATATGACAGCGGCAAGTACCTCCCTCGCTCGAATATAACAACTACCGGAACTTCCACTAGCTCCATGTACCTGCATCCAGGTTAATACAACAGTTCACAATATAATGATCGATATCACGTTCCAGTTATAACCACAATATTCCACATTAATCACTAGAATTGTGACTGTTCCGGTCCCAATACAAGAGCGGAATTTTAGGACCCCTCGCTTCGACAATGACAGCGGTATGTTACCTCGCTTAGTCATGACAGCGGCAAGTACCTCCCTCGCTCGGAGATAAAGGCTACCGGAACATTCATCAATTCTACCACAATAATCAAGCACAACAGTTGATTCCATTATCACAATATATATCACTATCATTTCACATATACCATCATATGTAAGGGTTCACTATCCATGATATACATAATCAAAGGTGTAACACGTTTTACCGTCCGAAGCCCGTACATCTCACCTTTCCTGATTTTCCTACAAAATCAGATCCCTTAACACATAATACATGAAGGGCTAGACATCACCATTAATGCCATCCCATCACATTCTACACGATTCCTGCAACCACAATGATTAGCAGCACCACTTTTCATATCATAAAAACACATAAACAACTAGTTGTGTCATACAACATTAATGCCATCATGCATAAGTGCTATCAATAACTTCCTAGGCCCTTAACAGCCCCAAAGAGCTAACCACTACTCTGATACCACTAATGTAAGGACCCCATAACCCTTAACCCTTGATTAGTGTATTAACCACTATGTGTGGCACATGCTTTCAATAAAGGTCAATCGGGAAACTCAGATGATGATTTACCATTGAATGGCAATCACAACATTTTCTTTAATATGCCATGTTATAAGATCATCATCCTAACAACAAATAGACTCATAGAGTTCGCCCATTACCATCCCCTTTACACCACTTTTTACATTGTGGACTTTTATAAAAATTTGGGCAGAGTCTCCCCATAAATTGAGCTATCCCGAAAACAAAAGCACATCACATAATATAATTCCTGGCCAGGGAATACACAATACTCAACAGAATACAGAACACGAAGTAAATTCCCAGCCAGGGAAGACACCATACATAAGACGACAAAAGTGGGTTTCAACACCCACACAATACACCAACGACTCTCATATCATTAGCAATTCTACCCTTAATTGCATGCAACATATAATGAAAGAGAGAAAGACTCATGACTTTATATACAACCCATATACAAGTATAACCGTGCTCACATGCGAGCATCATAAATGTGTATATAACCCTTGGGTGTATATAAGTACTCTGTACGATACCGTGCTCCATCAAGCCCTGGTACCACGATCCTGGGAGTACATCCAATCAACAGCTCGAGCTCAACTCCAAAGCCATCGATGTACCTGTTCACCTGCCCCAACAGAGACAGCCCCCAACGGGGTGAGCATACCAATACACAAAATCCCATAGTCACAATAATGAAATTCATAATTTACAACAAAAGTAAATACTAATAAATTTTAAATGATACTCCCTGGATGGCAACGTCCTCATCCGGGATTCCGTGTACTGTCCCTGTTCTCACAATCATCAAACTCATCAAATCTCAAAAATCAGTAAATCAACACATTGATTTAACTCATTGCATGCCTAGTTCTCGAATATCAATAGATGGTGATTCCAAATATATTATACATGCAAATATGGATATCTCAATATCAAATACTGATTTCTCAACCTCGCTATCAATCACAGATAGCTCAAATGCCTAGCATTTATTTTACCAATTCTCCATTATACTTAGACATCTCACATGTCTTATAATGAACACATGATTCCACGATCATTCTCAGGCATCTCAAATGCCCTACAATAGTCATATAAACCCAGTACCCCATATATCTTATAAGGTCATACTACTCTAGTATCACGCAAGCTTGTGGCGGCGATGTCAAGATTGGGTCGTTCCATAACTATATCAACACATATATATAACCATACGCACAACCATCAATGCAATCAAAATACATTATGCATTTCACAAATGCTCTCATATAAAGTAATGCTCGTACGTCGCACGTACCTTAAATCTCCGAAGTCCGAGCCATACCTTGCTCGAGTTCCATGCCCCGAGGAACGATGTTCTAACACGATAAATTAATTCACAATTATTTACGAACATGCAATCCTAAAAATTTTATTCCGCTGCGTTGTATGCTCTAAGGATTACTTACACAGAGTACGAGGCTCTACAGTAAGATCGATCTGAGATCGGGGTATCACCAGATTCGAGTTTGAGAGGATGATGTACAGAAGACAGCTTCCAGGACTAGATATGGACACTACGGATTCTTAGTCATGCCTTTTTGGGTGACGAACGCCCTAGCTATTTTATGAGCCTGATGAACAGGGTGTTCCAACCATATTTGGATCAGTTCGTCATAGTTTTCATTGAGGATATGCTTATTTACTCTCGAACTGAAGAGGAACACGTGAGGCACTTGAGAACAGTACTCCAGATCCTTAAGGATTGCCAGACCCCTGACACAGTTGACTCAGAAAGGAGTGTCGTTCTATTGGTCCGAAGCTTGTGAGGAAAGCTTCCAAGAATTGAAGCGTCGTTTGACTACGACACCTATATTGGTGATTCCTTCTGAGAATAAGAGGTTTGCCTTGTACACGAATGCATCACTGCAGGGTTTGGGCTGTGTGTTGACGCAAAATAAGCATGTGGTGGCTTATGCATCGAGGCGGTTGAAACCCCATGAGGCTTGGTACCCAGTCCATGATTTGGAGCTGGCAGCCATTATTTTACCTTGAAGATTTGGAGGCATTATTGGCATGGTACGTCGTTTACCATCTACACGGACCATAAGAGCCTGAAGTTTCTATTCACACAGGCTGAGTTGAATATGCGCCAAAGAAGACGGATGGGATTACTCAAAGATTATGACTGTGAGATTGAGTACCATCCTGTTAAAGCAAATTTGATAACAGACGCCTTAAGTAGGAAAGTGAAGAGTACTGCTGAGGATGTCATGAGTCTATCAGCTATGATGACTTCTTGTTGCCATCTGGGCTATGATTTTGATGTGGACACGTCGCCGGTGCGAGTGCGGACCTTATTGGCTGAGCCAGACATATTTGAGGCCATTACGAAAGCTCAGAGGTCGGACGATGAAATTCGAAGATGGTCATCGATAGTACTCCAAGGGCAACCATCAAAGTTTAGAGTGGCTGAGGATGATTCCTTAAGACTCGGCAACCGCTGGGTAGTCCCAAATATGCCGGAGTTGCGTACAGGAATCTTGGAGCAAGCTCACAGTAGCCGGTTCAGTATCCACCCAGGAAGAAGAAAGTTGTATAAGGACCTAAGTGGCCAGTTCTGGTGGAGACGCATAAAGCGTGATGTTATGACCTTCGTCAAGAGATGTTTGATCTGCCAACAGGTGAAGGCAGAAAGACAGAGGCCTGGTGGCGAGCTGAAGAGCTCGGAAGTACCCCAATGGAAGTGGGAGCATATATCTATGGACTTCGTAACCCACTTGCCAAGGACGGCCTCTGGATTTGATGCGATCTGGGTGATCGTGGATAGGCTAACGAAGGTAGCTCACTTCATCCCTTGTCATGTGTCTTTCACATACCTAAAGATGACCCAGTTATATGTGCGGGATGTGGTGAGGTTGCATGAGGTTCCAGTCTCGATTGTGTCTGACAGAGACCCAAGGGTTACTCCACATTTCTGGGAGGGTCTTCGGACAGCTTTGGGCACAGATGTGAGACTGAGTACAGCTTATCACCCTCAGTAAGATGGCCAGACAGAGCGTACCATTCCGACGCTCGAAGATATGTTGAGGGCATGTGTTTTGGAGTTTGATGCTCCATGGCAGGATGCAGTGCCATGGGTGGAGTTCTCCTATAATAACAGCTATCAGGCGAGCATTCAAATGGCCCTTTTGAAGCTCTTTACGGATGATGATGTAGGTCACCGCTGTATCGGGAGGACTTGACTAGTAAAGCGGTCGGAGGACCGGATATGATTAAGGAAATGGAAGGAAAGATTAAGTTGATACGCCAAAAGATGAAAGCGGCCCAGGATAGGCAAGCAGCCTATGCCAATAAGCGACGACGACCGATAGAATTCCGAGTAGAAGACAAGGTCTTCTTGAAAATCTCACCCTTCAGGGGTGTAGTTCGTTTTGGTATGCGGGGAAAGTTACCCCGAGGTATGTTGGGCCATATGAAGTATTGCAGTGTATCGATATATTTTGACCTACCGTTTGGCTCTACCGCCGTCTTTATCTGGGATTCATGATGTTTTCCACGTTTCTATGCTACGGAAGTATGAGCCAGACCCGTCTCATGTTTTGCAGCCTACTGAAGTGCAGTTGGACTCAGATGTATCCTACGTTGAACGACCGGTCAGAATTCTGGATCATGAGGATCGCAGATTACGAAGCAAGATTGTACCAATGGTCAAAGTTCAGTGGGATCGTCGGGGTGTCGAGGAGGCTACGTGGGAGACGGAGCGGCATATTGTACAGCACTACCCGGAACTATTCTCTGGTATGTGATTTATGTTTAGTCTCTTTTGGGGTAAGTGCATGCGATTTAGAGGATGAAATCTTATAAGTAGGGGAGTAATGTGATGTCTCCGAAATGATTAATTGCAATTAAAGCATTAATTATGTTTATGTGATGAATTATGTGGTAATTGATTCATGTGTGGGGTAATAAGATGTTAACATGATTTAATTGTGTTGATTATTAAATATGAGGAAGATGTGAATTTAGAGGAAGCATGTTGCATTTTACTAAATGCTTGTAAAATGCCATGATGAAGTATTTTATGAATCATGTTAAGTTTGGGGTATGATTTTAAATTAATCCACAACCCCTTTTTAACCCTTCACCCATCACTTAAACCCCACTTTACCTTTACTCTTTTAAAAACACCCCAAATCATCCTCAACCCTAAACCATTCCTCATTTTCGAAATTCTTCAAAGGAGGAAGGAGGAAGCTCCACAAAAACTTGAGTTTGTGTGATTTTTATCAAAATTTGGAGTCTTCAAGAGGTATGGAACTCTTCCTAAAGTTTTGATGATGTTTGGTTTTGAAATGGGATGATTTTGAAGTGATTTATGTGGGTTTGGTTGGGTATGTGTTGTATGTTGTTGGAGTATGATTTTTGAAGTGTTTTATGTGGGTTTTAGTGAGTTATGATGATGTTGGTGTTGTTGGAAAGTTTGGATTTGTGTGGTATGAGATTGAGCTTTGAAAATGTGCAAAAATGGCAAAAAATCGCGCACCAGCAGGTGGCGATCGATCGCCTGAAATGAGGCGATCGATCGCCGATGGCCAGTAGCCATTTCACGTAGCAGGTGATCGATCGCCTAAAATTAAGCGATCGATCGCCGCAGGGCAAAAAAGTGAGGCGATCGATCGCCTCGTGCAGCGACCGATCGCCGCTGTGTAAAACATGGCAAATGATGTTTTTGTTGAATTTTTGTTATTTGGCTATTGTTTAGCTTCTAATATCGATTTGTATGGTTGTGTGGAACCATCCCAGGTTCCAACAACATCGAGAAGATAGAGTCCTTCAATTTCTCCACTTTTGGAATTAAGGTACGTAAGAAGCGTACGGGCATCGGACGGTAACACACTCCTAACTCTGACTATGCATTGATTGCATAAGTATTTATGATGATGATTGACCGCTTTATTTTTAAACAAAAGATATTTCAAAGAATGGTTTGAAGCGATTCTACCGCAAGTGCACGGTTGTCAAGTTTTAGTATAGTGAAAATTAAGTACAGGTTGTCGAATCCACAGGGACTAACGTATAAGTACCAAAAAGATTAATAAAATTATATTTAGCCTACGATAAAAGAAGTTTGATTAACTAAAGCTAAATTAAACTAAAGAATAAAGATTAAACTAGAAATAATGAAAAGAATGGTTCCGGAAATGCAAAGGTAAGTTACTCGAGAAAATTACCGAGTTCGCCGTTCAATTATGTTATCTCTAATGATTCAATGGAATTCTCAGTTTATCAACCAATTGATTTTAAAGGTGAAAGGTTTTCACTATTAATCGATACACTCTCTCGAGCTGTAACGAAACTAACAATAAATTAGAACAAGTCACTCTCGTGCACCTATTTACTAATTCAAAGTTGCATAAATTATCAAAACCTTATAACTCTAAATCTCTCGATTCCAAGTTCTCACATATGCGATATCATCTCTCGATCTCAATCGTGACATACATCATAAATTAATGGAGCGTGTTACAACGTTATCTCTCGATCTCGGCTGTAACCCTCAAATTCAATCAAAGCTAGCTAGACTTTGATTTACACATGCAATTAATTTATGAACAATAACAATCAATGCACTCAAATACCAATGAATCAAAAATCAAACACAATGAAACTAAAACTCAATAATATAAACTAAATTTAATTCAAATCAAATACATAAGAGTTTTATTGTCTCTCGACCTCTAAAACATCAAATGAAATTGAAAATCAAATAAATTAAAGTTCAGAAATACGATAAACGATGGATGAATCCGTGCGTTGCACCGTGATTTCTTCTCTTGTTCCTTCCTTGCACTCCGGAATAGATTGGCTCGACCTTGGACGAAGAACGGAGATTGGATCTCCTTTTCCGGCGTTGGGCGGCGGCTCTCCTTGACATAAAAATCGTCTGCCATTGGTCTGCTCTGATGTGTCTTTTTGAAATGAATCAAGATTCCCGCTTAAAACCCCCAAAATCACGATAAAAAAGGAAAATAAAATCTTCAGGATTTTGCGTCTCGATCGATCGGAAGGTTTTCTCGATCGATCGGCGCACTGTTCATGCCAGCTTTTGAAAATCACTGTCTCGCTCGATCGATCGAGATTTTCCACCGATCGATCGAGACTTTGATAAAATTTGCTCTGGAGTTACTGCCTCGCTCGATCGATCGGAAATTTGTACCGATCGATCGAGACTTGAATTTCTTTGATACTCAACTCTCTGCCTGGCTCGATCGATCGAGAGTAAATCTCGATCGATCGAGATTCCGAAAATTTCATTTCCTCACTTTTTGTTCTTTCACGCCTCGATTTCGCCCGTTATCTTCATAAAAGCTCATTTCTTCCACTTCCGATCTATTTTCCTGAAACAAACGAATAAATACCAAAAAGCATAATATCATCCAGGAAAAAGAACGGAAAGTAGGAAGAATTTACAGTTAAAAACACTCAAAATCTAAGCCTATCAATGATTGTGATAAATAAGTTTAAGATGATGATGTTTGTGAAGATGATATGATAAGTAAGTTTATAATGATGTTATACGATGTTTATAAAAGGGTAAGATGCCCATATGGTAAGAGGCCATACGATATTGTTATGTGGTAAGATGCCACGGGGTAAGATGCCCATATGATGAGATGTTATTATGTGGTAAGATGCCACGGGGTAAGATGCCCACATGGTAAGAGGCCATGCGATGTTATTACGTGGTAAGATGCCACACGATATTATGATATGGTAAGATGCCATACGATAGGGTAAGATGCCCACGTGGTAAGATGCCACACGATGTTATGATATGGTAAGATGCCATACGATGGGGTAAGATGCCCATATGCACGAATGTGAATCAGGGTCAACAAAAAGAAACTGACGAATAACCAGCATGTTTACTTGACTATGATTTTGTACATTTACTGTTATATTTATAAGATGACGATGCTTATATGATGATGATGCTATATGATGATGATGTTATAAGATGATGATGATATAAGATGATGATGCTTATATGATGGTGATGCTATATGATGATGATGTTATAAGATGATGATGATGTTATAAGATGATGATGCTATAAGATGATGATGCTTATATGAAGATGATGTTATAAGATGATGATATTTATAAAATGATGATACTTATATGATGATGATGCTATATGATGATGATGTTATAAGATGATGATGATGTTATAAGATGATGATGCTATAAGATGATGATGCTTATATGATGATGATGTTATAAGATGATGATATTTATAAAATGATGATACTTATATGATGATGATGATATATGATGATGATGTTATAAGATGATGATGATGATGTTATAAGATGATGATGCTATAAGATGATGATGCTTATATGATGATGATGTTATAAGATGATGATATTTATAAAATGATGATGCTTATATGATGATGATGTTATAAGATGGTGATATTTATAAGATGATGATTTTAATCATTCATGTCAAGAATTAATGATTATATGCATGGCTATGAAACAAGGGAAACCAAAGAGGGTTAATGCGATTAACCAGGAAGTATACGTTACCAATTATTTTCATGCATTTATTTATATGCCATTGCCTTATGATGTTAAGTAACGATGTACATGCTCATGATGGGTTGTTCTTGTAGGTACACTTTTGGACCGAAGGGCTAAGGGTCGGGTTGAGGCAGTGAGCTGAAAGGAGCATGAAAGAAGATAGGATACAGGACTTTTGGATAGTCTCTACTCTAGGAGTAGTATAATTATATCACTTTAACATTCATTATTGAGAATGTAATGAGTTAAGTTTTGAAATTTCATTGTTGGCCTGAAATCTTATTAGCTCAAAGCTACAACCGGAACCCTAAGACGTTATTAATGCTTGTTTAGTCCATAAATTGTGTAATAAGATGATGTTAAAGTAGCAAGATGAGTTAAGTTTTGAAATTTCATTGTTGGCCTGAAATCTTATTAGCTCAAAGCTACAACCGGAACCCTAAGACGTTATTAATGCTTGTTTAGTCCATAAATTGTGTAATAAGATGATGTTAATGTAGCAAGACCCTACAGTATCCTCGCGGTTGGTGTGTCGTTCATGATATGTTCATGACTCGACGTTGTAGATCCGTTTGGATTGTGTGGTCTCGGCGGTACGAGAAGTACGCCGTGCAAATTTCGAGGACGAAATTTTTTAGTGGGGGATAATTGTGATGCCCGAGAATTAATTGTGTTAATCCCGGTGTGGTAATAATCCTTAATGGATTTTAATCGTGGCAATTATGAATTAATTGCGGTGTTGGAACACCCGAGGATGTTAAATCGGGTACTTTGGGATCTTTGAATCCAAAGGTTGAGATTGTATTCTCATCGTGGTGAAAAACCTTGGAATAGGGTTTTTGGTGGTGTTTGCGGTCCAGCGTACTTTGTACTGGGGCTAGTAATGGAAATTGAGTTGGAGAGATAATTATTGAAAACAGATGATTTTTAATGAGTCATGATGTATTTGTGGAGAATTGGTATTTTGGAATTTTGGTACTATAAATACCAAGTGGACTCGGTGTTATGGGATAACACTTTCCCTCTCTCCCTCCTCTCATCCATGCCTCTCTCTTTCCCCCCAAATCCTCTTTTCTCCCTTGGAGGAGAAATCGCTAGTAACTTGGCTTGGGAGCTGGATTTCTCGAAGATAATCAGGTATTAATCTTCCCCTCATCCTTGTCTTCGATTTGATAGTAGTATGGTGGATTTTGGTTGAGTATTATTTTGGGTTTGGAAATTGGGGATTTTTGGTAAAAATCCAAAGTTATGTTTTTGGTGTTTATATTGGTTTTAAATTGAGTATTGGAGGTGTTGAAAGTGTTTGGGGTGTTGAAAGTGTTTGGGGTGTTGGTTTTGAGTTTGGGTGTGAAAAACACCATTGAAGCTTGAGTTTTTCGGAAAAACGCAGGTCGCATTCGATCGCGGCTTGCATGCCGATCGATCGTGACGAGGAGCGGAATTTTTTGAGGAAGACGCACAGTGCGGCGATCGATCGCTAAGTCTCAGCGATCGATCGCGGGGCGTTTGGCGATCGACCGCGGAGACTCGCGATCGATCACGATAGGCTCTGGTTGACCACTGGATAACGGGATCGATTGCGATGAAATCAGCGATCGATCGCGGCTCGTAGGAAGAGGTTTTTTTAAAATTTTTGGAAAATGTTGGGATTTTGGAATCGAGGTTTAATTGGCCAATTCTCGGGGCAATGTCTACATTCCAATGGGAATGCTATACTTTTAAAATGGAGTGGTTGGAGCCAAATTTTAAAGAAAATACGGAATACTCGGTCTAGTATTTGGTTAACCTTTGAACTTATAAAATGGAATATTTTGGGTATTGTGCATGCTTAGCCAGAGTCTTTTAAAATGGTTAATCGTCATAGATTGACGATGGGTTTAGAGGTTGTGAACGTGCTTTGGCACGTGGTTGCATGCTTATGTTTGATTTTGAGTTATTTATGTGTTAGCACATAATTCTTCGGGTCGTGGGACTCAGGCAAGGTTGGACTCGAACTATGGAATTATAAGGTACGTATGACGTATGAGCATAGCCCTTTTATATAATTGCAATTGTTGAATGCATGGTACATTATATTACAATAAATGGATAGATATTGGGAATTATGTGGTGCCGCTCTTGAGCGAGCAATGATGGATGTCGCTATTGAGCGAACATCGATTATGACGCCGCTGTTGTTGAGCGTGCGTGGGGTTAAAATGCCGCTATTGTGGAGCGAGCTATGAAATAGAACTATGGAATCATTGGTTAGATATATGTGATATCTGTGGTACATCATTTAATGATTTAATCATATTTGATTCTGGAACTGGTATGGTAGGAATGGTTTTAGTTAATCAATGTCGTGATTAACTGGCTTTGGAATTTGATGGTTTTGGTTATTTTGAGAACAGGGACAGTACGAGAAATCCTACGTGGTAACGATACTATACAGGGAGTATCTTTTTACATTACAGTTTTATATTCTGTAAATTACGTACTGTGATTATTGGAATGTTGGTATTGGTATGCTCACCCGTGTGGGGGCTGTCTCTGTTGGGACAGGTGAACAGGTACATCAATGGCTTTGGAGTTGAGCTCGGAACTGTTGATTGGGATACTTCCAGGCTCGAAGTACTATAGCTGGTTGATCAGGTACAATAGTAGATCCGGAGTTGAGATCGAGCTATGATGGGAGGTGCTTCCAGGATCGAAGTACCAGTAACGGTATTTGATAGAGTACCTTATGCATTAAATACACATTCATTCATTGGGTGCTCGCATGTGAGCACGCTTATATGTGTAAATGTAATGTATAAAGGGGCATGGCTTTTCTCTCTTCATTTATTGTTACACGCAATTAAGTATGTGATTGCAAAATGAATTGAGATCATGTTAGTGTATTATAAGCTGCATACATTGTAGTGAATGGCATGGGGGAAATTGGGCATTAAGTGGTTAATGCAAGAAATTTTATTACTGGTAAATTATGTTGTGTCAACATGTAGTTATTTCCCCATGATAAAATGATTGTATGCACTAATGACATGTATTAATACACTAATAATGGGTTAAGGGCACGGAGGTCCTTACAAGTGATAAGTGGTCTTGCTATTGTGATGATGATATTAGGAAAGCACGAGTTGTGAAAGAAAAATTGTTGGATGGTGCATGGTGGGATGATAAGTGTGATTTTTACACTTAATTTGATATAAGATTAGGGGCGTTTTTGTAGTGATTCTTGGAAAATATTACGCTTTTTGGTATATATTTGTATATTTCAGGAATCCATGTCCAAATGCATAAAAGTGGAGGAAATAGGCTTAAAATGATGAAAAAGGACCAATCGAGCATACACGGAAATTGAGGGACGAAAGTGCAAAATGTTGAAAATCGGTTGCAGCGATCGATCGGTAATATCAGGCGATCGATCACCACAGAACATTGCACATTAGCGATCGATCGGTAAAGATTAGCGATCGATCGCCGCTTCGGAAATTTTGAAAAAAAAATCATAATGGTTTGGCGATCGATCGGCACATTGTCA
Organism: Haberlea rhodopensis; assembly: GCA_907163345.1. Taxonomy (NCBI): domain Eukaryota; kingdom Viridiplantae; phylum Streptophyta; class Magnoliopsida; order Lamiales; family Gesneriaceae; genus Haberlea; species Haberlea rhodopensis. The sequence continues at coordinate 538,136 of CAJQUN010000242.1, forward strand.
CGATCGATCGCTAAACCCGAAAAACTCGAGATTTCTTTCCTTATCAAGCTATTTTGTGTCAAAATAATGCAATACTCCTCCAATACAATTTATAGAAGATTTCTGAAGAAAATAGGGACTATTGGCTCATAATAAACCCTACAAACTCAGCCACCATCACTCTCATTCATCCCCAACCATCCATACACTATAACCATTGAAGAGAAGACGCATAGGAAGAGCCGGGATGACGGAGCAATGCAAGGAGTAAACACATCTTGTTATTTCCGTATTTCTAACTCTAGTTCTATATTTTCATTAGATTTTAATGTTTAGATTATTGCAAAACAAGCGGAATGGTTAAATGGTTAATTGTCATGGATTGACGATAGGTTTGGAGGTTGTGAACGTGCTTGGGCACGTGGTTGCATGCTTATATTTGATTGTGAATTATCTTATGTGGTAGCACGTAATTCATCGGGTCACGGGACCAAGGCAAGTTTAAGTTGGATTACGGAATCCTAAGGTACGTATAACGTACGAGCATAGCTTTAAAAATATTATTGCAATTGTTGTGCATGAATAATACATGGTTGTTGCAATCACTTGATATGCATTGGGAATTATTTGGTGCCGCTTTTGAGCGAGCAAGAATTGGGAGGTTGTCGCTGTTGAGCGAAAATCGATTATGACACCGCTATTGTAGAGCGAGCAATGGAATAGAAAGTGAAATATATTTGGAATATCTGTAATCATTGTTAAGGATTTGATATTATTGATTATGGTATATGTATATGGGAAACGGATTAGTTAACCAATGTAATGGTTAACTGGCATTTGGAAATTTGATGGTTCGGTTATTTTGAGAACAGGAACAGCACAGGGGATTCCGGATGAGGATGATGCCATCCATGGAGTGTCTTTTAATATTCATAGACTTTACATTGTGTAAATTATGAATTGTAATATGTGCTTATCGGATTTGGGATATTGGTATGCTCACCCGTGTGGGGGCTACCTCTGTTAAGGCAGGTGAATAGGTACATCGATGGCTTTGAAGTTGAGCTCAAGCTATGGATTGGAGGTGCTTCTAGGATCGAAGTACCGGGGACGGTATTGAGCACATTGTTTTATACATTTGATATACATATACTTATTTGATGCTTGCATGTGGGCACTATTATGTGTATATGAGTTGTATAAAAAGGCAAGGGCCTTCCTCTTGTCATTAATTGGTCGCATGCAATTGGTTATTGAATTGCTAAATGAATTGAGAGCATGTTAGTGTATTGCAAGGGTGCATGATATGTTAAATGGACTTGGTTGGGGGAAATTGGACATTATATGAAATAATATAAATAATTTTATTATTGGCTTGTGTCATATGATAGCAAGTGGCTTTCCCCTACATATATGATTGTATGCACTAAATGTATGGGTTAATACACTAATAATGGGTTAAGGGCACGGGGTCCTTACATTATTGGTATCAGAGGCAGGTTGCTCTTTGGGGCTGTTGAGGGCCTAGGAACATGTTAATGGAAATGGGTAGCACATACTTATGCGTGACACTAGTTAGTGCTGTGTGACAAAACTATGTTGCTAATGTGCGTTTATGATAAGTATTCATAATTGGAATATGTTGTTGCTAACCATGGTGGTTGCAGGGTCATATGGATATGGATTATGTGAGACCCCGTTATCTAATCAACAATATAAGGTGCAATTAAGAGAACTAATCATTCATAAACAGAGTATTAGGCCGTGTTGATATCCTGAGCTTATAGAGATTACAGTACCAAAAGAATTTCAAAAGGGATTAGTTACATTTCTTAGTAACAGCGTGTAAGACTATAGTCCTACTACACTCCTTGTAGAAACTATACAAAATGAAACTCTGTTCTGCTAATCCTGTAGCACTCCTTAAAGCTCAACGTGTCAACCCCGACCCTTGTTCTCTGTATTAAATGCACCTACAAAGACAACCCCCAACACATGAGCACATCATAATTCATATTCAACATAATATGAATGTAAAGCATAATGCACAATCATAGATATAAAATACTTCATGTATTTCCAATGCATTTAAAACACCCATTGGTTGTCCCTGTACCATAACTCATAATCAAATCATTATATGAAATTATGGCTTCTTTAAATAAATGTCATGACATAACTCCTCTTCTTAAATCTTAAATCTTTCTTAGTCAGTTTATCATCAGTGTATTTTAATGCCCCTCGCTTCGTAATTTTCTTAACAAGCGGTACTTCTTCCTCGCTTCTTCATACAAGCGGTATCCCTTCCTCGCTTCGTATGGCATACCTCGCCTCCATGTGCAAGCGAGCCTCCCCCCTCCCGCTCCACGTTTTTAGCGGTATAAGCGGTAAGCATTAAAATTATCACAGTGATAACCCTGACTCGTGGAATACACACTCTTTATTCCACAATATACATATGCAACAACAATGCATAACAACATGTATCATACTCATAATGCACAACTTTGCATCTAACATGTGTCAAATAGACAAACATAAAATACATGTTACCGTTGGGATGCCCGTACGTCACTTACGTACCTTTCCAAAATATGGTGTGTTGTAGGACTCTATCCCCTGCGTTGTGTAGCTATCTGTGAAGGCTCTACACCAGTGTACAACACAATATTAGATGCCAATTTATAGACTAAAATCAAAAATTCCAACAAAAAATATCATTTCCATTGTTCTGCCTCTGGCGATCGATCGCTACTCCGAGGCGATCGATCGCCAGACTTCACTAGCTTGAGGCGATCGATCGCCTGCCTTTGGTTTTGACCACTGGCCTTCGGCGATCGATCGCTGCCTTTGTAGCGATCGATCGCCACATACTCTGTGCGCGATTTTCCAGATTCCCGAACACTCATAATCATACCATCAAATCCAGCATATATGACACACAACATACTTGAACAAATATGCTAGGAGTTACTATGTACTACCATGAATGTATTCATATCAAATTTATACCCAACCTTAAACCCATATGCATGAAAATCGCCCAACCAAATCAGTACTCACCCAAGTTCTTCTGAAAACAGGGTATCATTTTCCTTACCCAGATTTTCAAACACATACTTTCAAATCAATAAATCTACCACATAACACATATAACATGCTCAAGTAAACATGCTAGGAACTTCATAAAAACACCATAAATGTACATGAATCGATGGTTTATCAAAACTTAAGCTAGCATGCCATTTTTACACCAAGTAAAAACATGAACTTAAACAAAACTTAAACCAAAACAGAACATGGTTTCTCACCCTCTTTTGCTCCGATTTTTGGAAGGTTTCTTGCAAGGAATTTTGAAGTTTCTTCCTTCCTATGTGTTTAGCAACTGATGGATGATTTTTGGGAGAGAAAGGGAAGAGTTTCAGCAATAGGGAGGTGGAGTGGGAGAAGGGGAAAGAGGCATGGGCAATCAGCCACTTGCAGCATGGGTTGGGGGGGGGGGGGGGGGGGGGTGGTGGTTGAGTGTTGGGTGGTATGATGTGTTATGTTTTGGTCCCGGTATTTAGCACGATGTATTAAAATATCCTCACATGATATTTTATAGTATTTAATCAATAAAATATTTCAAATCCCATTTAAACATGCTTCACCAAAACAAATAATACTCACCCCAAATTAATCATGCCACAACCCCAAATTCCCAACATATAAGACACGCACCATGAAATAACTTTCCCCAATATAATTAATTCAATCCAATGAATTAATACCATAATCCTCATAACATAATTAATGTTTAAAACTACATATTCATTTCGGGGATATCACAGATTATGCGTTGTGGCTGCATATATATTGAGTGATGATTTTAATGCTTTGCCGCTAAATGTTGAAGCGATGGTGAATTCCGCATGTCACATTTGAAGCGAGGTGCATTAAAATACACTCATAACGATGTATATTGGGATATGGATTAGGCATTGTGGTTGCATACATGGTTTAGCGATGTGAATACTTGACACCTTCATGTCGAAGCGATGATAGAATACTTGCCGCTGTCATATTATAGCGATGAAGAATATTTGCCGCAAATATGTATAAGCGAAGGATAATTCCGCTGTCATATTACTATTGCGAGGGATATTATGCCGCTAATATGTCGAAGCGAGGGGTATTAATGCCGCTGACATGTTAACGCGCGAGGTATTTCTGCTGTCATGATAAAACGACGAGTAGTGGCGCCGTTGTCATACCATCGCGATGAAGAATATTTCCCGCTTAAGCGAGGGATATTATACCGCAAATATGGTGTAGCGATGAGCTTTCCACTATCATATGATAGTGATGAAGAATATTCACCGCTTAAGTGAGGGATATTATGCCGCTGGTATCTCGAAGCGAAGTAGAAAAGAGGGATATTTGCCGCTGTATAGCGAGGGATATCATGACGCTAGTTTATTGGCGATAGTTTATGCCGCCGGGTACTATATAGCGATGGTTCATTCCGCTGGTTTATTGGCGATGGTTTATGCCACAAGGTACTATGTAGCGATGGTTCATTCCGCTAGTCTATTGGCGATGGTTTATGCCACCGGGTACTATATATCGATGGTTCATTCCGCTAGTCTATTGGCGATGGTTCATACCACCGGGTATTATATAGCGATGGTACATTCCGCTACATCTATTGGCGACGGTTCATACCGCCAGTATTATATAGCGATGGTACATTCCACTACCTCTATTGGCGATGGTTCATGCCGCCAGGTATTATATAGCGATGGGTCATTCCGCTACATCTATTGGCGATGGTTCATACCACCAGGTATTATATAGCGATGGTTCAATCCGCTACATCTATTGGCGATGGTTCATGCCGCCATGTATTATATAACGATGGTACATTCCGCTACATCTATTGGCGATGGTTCATACTGCCATGTATTATATATCAATGGTACATTCCGCTACATCTATTGTCGATGGTTCATGCCGCCAGGTATTATATAGCGATGGGTCATTCCGCTACAGCTATTGGCGAAGGTTCATGTCGCCAGGTATTATATAGCGATGGGTCATTCCGCTACATCTATTATGATGCCCGGGGATTATTGGTGTTAATCCCGGTGTAGTAATAAGCCTTAATGGATTTTAGTGGTGGCAATTATGAATTATTTGCGGTTTGGGACTCTCGGGGATTTTAAATCCAATTTTTGGAGTCGTTGGATCCAAGGGATGATATTGTATTCTCGTCGTGGTGATAACCATGGAATTTGGTCTTTGGTGGGATTTGGGGTCCGGAGAACTTTGTACTGGGGATGGTAATGGAATTTGAGATGGGGAGGTAATTATTGAAAACATATGATTTTTAATAAGTCATGATGTATTTGTGGAAGGATTAGTATTTTCAAGTTTTGGTAATATATATACCAAGTAGACTCGGTATTCCATTATTTGGCACGGAACCCTTCCCTCTCTTCCCTCTCTCTTCGCTCAAAGCCCTTCCCCCATTTCCCTCTTCTTCCCTTGGAAGAAAAATCGTTGGTAGCTTGGCCCGGGAGCCGGATTTCTCGAAGATAATCAGGTATTAATCTCCCCCTCACCATTGTCTTCGTTTTGGTAGTGGTATTGTTGAGTTTGGTAGAGTTTTGAGTTGGTTATGGAGATTGGGAGTTTTTGATAAAAATCCAAAGTTGAGTTTTTGGAGCTTTGATAGGTTTTAAATGGTGTATTTGAGGTGTTGAAGGTGTATGTGGTGTTGGTTTTGAGTTTGGGTGTGAAAAATACCATTAAAGCTCGAATTTTTTGGAAACCCGCAGGTCGTGATCGATCGCGGCTTGGCGCCGATCGATCGCGACATGTTACTGATTTGGGAAGGCGATGAGAAGTAGCGACGATCGATCGTGAAAAGTGAGTGATCGATCGCGGGGGTCTCGGCGATCGATCGCAAGATGTGGCGATCGATCGCAAGATGTGGCGATCGATCGCGGCTTGTTTATTTTCGGGCAGTGGGATGTGGCGATCGATCGCGGCTTGGCGCCGATCGATCGCGGCACTGTTCCCCTTTGATTTTTTCAAAATTTTGGAAAAATGTCAGGATTTTGGAATCGAGGTTTGAGTGCCCCGCTTCCGGGGCAATGTCTACATTCTAATGGGAATGCTATACTTTAAAATGGATTGGTTGGAGCCAAAGTTAATAAAACTGAATTTTTTGTTGGGTTTTTGGCTATCTTTTAAACTTTTAAAATGGAATATTTTGGGTATTATACATGCTTAGCCGGGGGGCTTTTATTTTAGTAATCGTCATGGATGGACGATATGTTTGGAAATTGTGAACGTGCTTGGGCACGTGATTGCATGCCTATGTTTAATTGTGAGTTATTTATGTGTTAGCACATAATTCATCGGGTCGTGGGACTCAGGCGAGGTCGGACTCGAACTATGAGATTATAAGGTACGTATGACGTACGAGCATAGCCCTTTATTATAATTGCAATTGTTGAATGCTTGGTACATTGTATTGCAATGAATGTACATTGAAATGCATGGTTTATGGTATTTGCTACAAATGGATATATAAGCATTGGGAATCATATGGTGCCGCTTTTGAGCGAGCAATGATTGGGATGTGGTCGCCTTTGAGCGAACATCGGTTATGACGCCTTTGTTGTTGAGCATGCGTGAGAATGAAATGCCGCTATTGTAGAGCGAGCCATGGAATAGAACTATGGAACCATAAGTGAGGTATTTGGAATATCTGTAATCGTTGTTTAATGATTTGGTTTTATTGATTATGATATCGGTATTTAGCAAACAGTTTTTTAATCAATGTAATGATTAGCTGGCATTTGGGAATTTGATGGTTTCAGTTGTTTTGAGAACATGGACAGTACAGGGAATCCCGGATGAGGATGATACCATCCAGGGAGCATATTTTGTATTTCATAGCATTTACATTGTTGTAAATTATGAATAGTATTATTGTGATTATTGGATTTGGGATCTTTGTATGCTCACCCCGTGAGGGCTATCTCTGTTGGGGCAGGTAATTAGGTACATCGATGGCTTTGGAGATGAGCCCGAGTTATGGATTGGTGGTGCCACCAGGGATCGAAATACCAGTGATGGTATTGAGCACCATATTTTATACATTTTATACACACTTACCTATTTGATGCTCGTATGTGAGCACTATTATGTGTATATGGCATGTATAAAAAGGCAAGGCCTTTCTCTCTTCATTTATGAGTCGCATGCAATTATTTATTGAATTGCTAAATGAACTGAGAACATGTTAGTGTATTATATTGGTGCATGAGATGTATGTGGACTTGGTTGGGGAAAACTAGACATTATATGGAATAATGTAAAGAATTTTTATTATATGCATGATTGGCTATGATGATAAGTGGTTTTCCCTTATATGTATGATTGTATGCACTAATGGCATGGATTAATACACTAATATCGGGTTAAGGGCACAGGGGTCCTTAAAATAGTGGTATCAGAGCAGTGGTTTGCTCTTTGGGGCTGTTGAGGGCCTAGGAACATGTTAATGAGAATGAGAAGCACATACTTATGCATGATGATAGTTAGTGTTGTGTGGCACAACTATATTGCTTATGTGCGTTTATGATTTATGCTCATAATTGGAATATGTTGTTGCTAACCATGGTGGCTGCAGGGTCATATGAGACATGGATTATGCAATATGGTTGCATATATATCGGAGTGATGATTTTAATGCTTTGCAGCTAAATGTTGAAGTGATGGTAAAATTCTGCATGTCACATTTGAAGCGAGGTGCATTAAAATACACTCATGGCGATGTTTATTGGAATACGGGTTATGCATTACGGTTGCATGCATGGCGTTGCGATGTGAATACTTGCCGCTGTCATATTATAGCGATGAAGAATATTTGCCGTAAATATGTCAAAGCGAAGAATAATTCCGCTGTCATATTACTATTGCGAGGGATATTATGCCGCTAATATGTCGAAGCGAGGGGTATTTCCGCTGTCATGATAAAACGAGGAGTAGTGGCGCCGATGTCATACCACCGCGATGAAGAATATTTGTCGCTTAAGCGAGGGATATTATACCGCTAATATGGCATAGCGACGCTGTCATATGATAGCGACAGAGGATATTTGCCGCTTAAGCGAGGGATATTATGCCGCTGGTATGTCGAATTGAAGTAGCGAAGAGGGATATTTGCCGCTTCTTAGCGAGGGATATCATGACGCTATTTTATTGGCGATGGTTCATGCCGCCAGATATCTATATAGCGATGGTTCATTCCGCTAGTTTATTGGCGATGGTTCATGCCGCCGGGTATCTATATAGTGATGGTTCATTCCGCTAGTTTATTGGCGATGGTTCATGCCGCCGGATATCTATATAGCGATGGTTCATTCCGCTAGTTTATTGGCGATGGTTTATGCCGCCAAGTATTCATAGCGATGGTTTATTCCGCTATTTTATTGGTGGTGGTTTATGCCACCGGGTATTCATAGCGATGGTTTATTCTGCTATTCTATTGGCGATGGTTTATGCCGTCGGGTATTCATAGCGATGGTTTATTCCGCTATTCTATTGGCGATGGTTTATGCCGCCGGGTATTCATAGCGATGGTTTATTCCGCTATTCTATTGGTAATGTTTCATGCCGCCGGGTATTATGTAGCGACGGGTCATTCCGCTGCATCTATTGGCGATGGTCTATGCCGCCAGGTATTATATAGCGATGGTACATTCCGCTACATCTATGGCGATGGTTCATACCGTCGGATATCTATAGCGATGTTTTATGCCGCTGACTCTATGGCGAGGGATCATGCCGCTGATTCTGTAACGATGGGTTATACCGCTATGTACGTGACACTGGATTATGCCACCTACAAGCGATGGGTGCTGATTGCGTATCACGGTTGGACGATGGAGACATGTATGCCTCTATTTTGTTAGCGATGTGGTATGGCATATTACTGTTTTATTCGCACTATTGTGGATGACGTGCGTTGATATACATATACTGTCATATGTTTGACGATGAGACTATGGATGTCGTGTATTGACATATACCGTCACGAGTTGACGACGTTATTTTGAATGTCATATGTTGACAGGTACCGTCACGGGATGACGATGACATAGTGGATGCCTATGTAGACGTGTAGCGTCGTTTCGGTGAAAAATACATTTATGTATATGTATTTAGCCGTATGGTTGGAGTGCCGATGGTGGGCACAGAGTAGTGTCTGGGTCACTAGTTGACGAGACCATTATGCCGAGCAGGTTTTCTCGATGGACTATTGGATGCATTGTACCGGTGAGTGTACCGCATCATGCAATAGGGGTAAATATTTCGAGTAGTGATACCTTTGGGTATACTCACTGGAATGGCTAAGGCCAAGTGATTGGTGGTAAGAGTAGTCATAGAGGAAACTACTCGCTTGTCGTTGTAATGTGTGGTAAACAAGGTTACACCCACCCTGAGGGTGTGAAATAAGTCCTAATGGATTAGGATTGCACCGTGGTTGAGTAAGGATACTGGGATGTCCATTATGCTTAGATGTTTTAGAGATATATTGGGTGATGACCCACAACTCTAATGGTTTGTAAAGTATGGTATACCGGGATGGAACGTGTGTCACGTTGATGGGTTGGTATGAACCTATGAGAGCAGCGAATCGCTAGCCAGGTATTGTTTCAGTATTATAGTGTGCTTGTTGGAGCCATTATACTACTCGTTGGATTCGAGTTGGGTGAATCGTATGGTGATACGATGAGGGTAATGGTAGACTCTTGTAGTCTCCTTGTGGCTTGATGATTGAGGCAGAGAATACCTCACGAAGATGTTTCTACGTCAATTGTTTTGAGGGACTTGTACCTGGGACAACTCAATTTGGTTGGGAGTGCCAACACGAATATCAACAAGTCGTTTTTAGCTCTGGTTGAGCATCTTTGCATATGGAATGCAACGGGAGTCACAATTGGATTGTGAGATATAGTTAGTAGAGTGACACTACTATATTGTTTTTATCTCTTTGAGAGATTTGGATTGTACTATCATGGAGACAGCTAATTTTTGGTTGAGGGTTGATTGTGAATCAACCAGGGTAAGCACTGCTAGTGTTGGGCTAGGTGATGGCTTTATATTACCGGCGAGACGTTCGACGAGGCGTCTCTGGGAGAGATGCTCAAGGTTTGTGGAATACTAATGCATTAGTACAGGCATCGTTAAATGTGTATATGTTATGTATACGGGTTTCGATTTGGTAATAGTGGCTTTGATGCACTATTCTGAACCAGTTGCGTATTTTTGGTTCCGAGATATGTTTTGGAAAATATATACAGGTTTTCCGAATAATGGTTCGAGGTTGGAAGGTCATGGATTCATGACACTTTCCTTGTGAGGAAGGCGGTATTGATATACCTAGCAGTTGAATCTTTTGGGAGATTCGTTGTCCTTGTGAGGAAGGCGGTATTGATATACCTAGCAGTTGAATCTTTTAGGAGATTCGTTGTTTTGGTTTGTGTGGTGTTGATGTTGGAATCACACCCTTTTTGGTTTGTCAACCATCATTCTCCGTGGAGTGAGAATAATTGAGGATTGACAGTTGGTTTGGGATTTTGGGTATGATTGGAGATACCCGAATCTATTCCATTGAGTGTGAATGTTGTGTTGGTGCTTATGCATGTATGTCGGTGCGGGTATACGAATGCCAGCATTTTCTTGGTACTCATCAAGCATCGGGTCAGTATGCTTAGATGAATGAATCTCCGGTTTGAGATTGTGGCACTTTGCGATTGGTAATCTTGATGGCACGATGTGTTCTGATGAACGATCGTGAGGGTTGGTTGACTTCCCCTGAGGAGGGATTGTCGTACCTTAGGCCATGGTAATCCATTTATGAGAATTTGATAACGTCCCTTTGTTAAGATTTTTGAATCCTAGGGTAAACGAGGGATGGCCAGGATTCGGATTTGTTTAGTGCCGTGGTTGAGACGTGTAGCGGGAATGCAATTGATTGTTCTTGCATGTCCTTTCGAGAACTTGAGACCTTGTGGAGTCTCGATAGTGTGTTTGGACCAAGATGTGATTTCTTGGAACTTACGGATGTAGACATCTTTAGAGATGTGCTTTGTGTTGATCGGTAGCGATGGATGCCCGATCCGTGTTGCAAGGTGGTGCAACTGCTCCTTTGATGGGGGTGGGATTGGAGAACGGGAACCGGATTTGGTATAAGTACACTGTAGTGTACTGGTGGTTTCCTTGGTAACGATGTATGGTTAACATCGTAGGCTAAATCGTAGAGATATCATCAAGGCGATATCCATTTTGGAATCGCGAATGATTCATTTGGTTTGCAGTTAAGTTTGGCTGACTGCTCTTGGGATGGTTAGCATTGAGGTATGCTGACGTTCTGTTGCGGTTGTAATGGTTTGGGAGGTTTATCCCATTCCAGGTTTTGGTGCGAGGTCGTTATCATCACGGTTGGCGTGTCGTTCATGATATGTTCGTGATTCGACGGTGTAGATCCGTTTTGATTATGTGGTTTGGGATGTAAATGGAGTACGCCTGTGCAAATTTCGAGGATGAAATTTTATTAGTGAGGGATAATTGTGATGCCCGGGTATTAATGGTGTTAATCCCGGTGAAGTAATAAGCCTTAATGGATTTTAGTGGTGGCAATTATGAATTAATTGTGGTTTTGGGACTCACGGGGATTTTTAATCCAATTTTTGGAGTCGTTGGATCCAAGGGATGAGATTGTATTCTCGTCGTGGTGATAACCTTGGAATTTGGTCTTTGGTGGGATTTGGGGTCCGGAGTACTTTGTACTGGGGCTGGTAATGGAATTTGAGATGGGGAGGTAATTATTGAAAACAGATGATTTTTAATGAGTCATGATGTATTTGTGGAAGGATTAGTATTTTTGAGTTTTGGTACTATATATACCAAGCAGACTAGGTATTCCGTCATTTGGCACGAAACCCTTCCCTCTCTCTTCGCTCAAAGCCCTTCCCCCATTTCCCCTCTTCTTCCCTTGGAAGAAAAATCGTTGGTAGCATGGCCCGGGAGCCGGATTTCTCGAGATAATCAGGTATTAATCTTCCCCTCACCATTGTCTTCGTTTTGGTAGTGGTATTGTTGAGTTTGGTAGAGTTTTGAGTTGGTTATGGAGATAGGGGTTTTTGATAAAAATCCAAAGTTGAGTTTTTGGAGCTTTGATAGGTTTTAAATGGTTGATTTGAGGTGTTGAAGGTGTATGGGGAGTTGGTTTTGAGTTTGGTTGTGAAAAACACCATTAAAGCTCGAAATTTTCTGAAACCCGCAGGTCGCGATCGATCGCGGCTTGGCGCCGATCGGATCGTGACATGTTACTGATTTGGGAAGGCGATGAACAGTAGCGGCGATCGATCGCGAAAAGTGAGCGATCGATCACGGGGGTCTCGGCGATCGATCGCGAGATGTGGCTATCGATCGTGAGATGGGGCGATCGATCGCGGCTTGTTTATTTTCGGGCAGTGGGATGTGGCGATCGATTGCGGCTTGGCGCCGATCGATCATGGCACTATTCCCCTTTGATTTTTTTGAAACTTTTGGAAAAATGTCGGGATTTTGGAATCGAGGTTTAAATGCCCCGCTTCCGGGACAATGCCTACATTCCAATGGGAATGCTATACTTTTAAAATGGATTGGTTGGAGCCAAAGTTAATAAAACGGAATTCTTGGTTGGGTTTTTGGCTCTCTTTTAAACTTTTGAAATGTAATATTTTGGGTATTATGCATGTTTAGCCGGGGGGCTTTTATTTTAGTAATCGTCATGGATGGACGATATGTTTTGAAATTGTGAACGTGCTTGGGCACGTGATTGCATGCCTATGTATAATTGTGAGTTATTTATGTGTTAGCACATAATTCATCGGGTCGTGGGACTCAGGCGAGGTCGACTCGAACTACGTGATTATAAGGTATGTATGACGTACGAGCAAGCCCTTTATTATAATTGCAATTGTTGTGCTTGGTACATTGTATTGCAATGCATGTACATTGAAATGCATGGTTTATGGTATTTGGTACAAATGGATATATACGCATTGGGAATCATATGGGGCCGCTTTTGAGCGAGCAATGATTGGGATGTGGTCGCCTTCGAGCTAACATCGGTTATGATGCCACTGTTGTTGAGCATGCGTGAGAATGAAATGCCTCTATTGTAGAGCGAGCATTGGAATAGAACTATGGAACCATAAGTGAGGTATTTGGAATATCTGTAATCGTTGTTTAATGATTTGGTATTTGTAAGGACCCTAGTTCCTTAAGTGCGGATTAAAGCCATAATTAGAGCTAACATATATTATCAGAGTAAAATGATCGTGTTGAGACTATGAGCTTTAAGAATTACATGCCAAAAATAAGGACTATCAATGGATTAATTACATTCCCAATCCAATGAATGTTATCAACTATAGTTTTACACTACTCATAGAGTAGACACTATACAAAAGTAATCTGTCCTTCAATTCCCAAAAGTGTTCTTCACAAGCTCACTGTCTCAACCCGCCTTAGCCCCTTTTTCATGCCAAAAACGTACCTACAAGGACAACCCCCAAAAATGAGCATATAATAATTCATATACAACACAATATGAATTTAAGGCATAAATGCATAAACCGTAATAAACACTTCCTGTTTTTCCCATGCATTTTAAACGCTCCCTTTTTTGTTGTCCCTGTACCATAACTCATGAGTATAATCAAATAGATTATTTAATGGTCCACACATGTCATGACATAACACCATTCCATATTCGTCAATTACCAATCCCTAGTCTGTTCATCACAATGTATTTTAATGCCCCTCGCTTTTCATATAGGCGGCATAGAATAACCTCGCTTCAATGGACATGCGGCGCTCCCACCCCTCGCTTCACATTGAGCTGCAAATATTCTTTTCTTGCCTCATACGATAACCACGCTCAAATGTGACATGCGGCGCTCCCACCCCTCGTTTCACATTTAGCGGCAACAAATCAAATAGCGGCAAGCATTAAAATCATCAAGGGATGACCGCGACTCATGGGATGTGCACCAATAACCATCATATGCATATACAATAATCATGCATAATTCAACATGTATTTGCATCCACAATGTATAATTCCATATATACTCGCATCCACAATGCATAAACAATGAGTATATTAGATACATTTACCGTTGGGTGCCCGTACGTCTTCTACGTACCTTTCCAAAAGTGGAATTTGATATGGCTTCACTTCCTCGGTTGCGTCGCCACCTGGGATGGTTCTACACAATCACACAACCCCATATTAGAAGCCAAATAATAATCAAATACCAAAAAATCGTCAAAAAAAAATCCAATTTCCAAAATTCCACTGCTGGCGATCGATCGCTTCGCTGAGGTGATCGATCGCCTCAATTTTTTGCTTCGCGGCGATCGATCGCGCCATACATGGCGATCGATCACCTACCTTATATTTTGGACACTGCCCCTCGGCGATCGATCGCGCCATTTCAGGAGATCGATCGCCTACTCTGCGATTTTGGTACTGCCTGTTGGCGATCGGTCGCCTCATTTCAGGCGGTCGATCGCCTCGCACAGACTCGCGATTTTTCCACCATTAATGCACACCAAAACCAGCCCAACTCATACCAATACTCCTCCCACCAACCCAACAACAATATAACACAATAAATCAACAAAATACACCTCAAGCAACACAAAAATCCAACACCCAAACAAAAATGATACCAACCCAAAGTAACCCATTTCAAAACCCTTCAAAACTATTTCAAATCCAATCCAAACACAACAAAAACAATAGGGAGGTATCTATACCTCTTGGGGACTCCAAATCTCCCAACAAACTCCACAAATCAAACTTTTGGAAGGACTTCTCTCCACCTTTTTGCACAAAATCGAAAATGAAGGGGGAAAGGGTTTGGGTGGTTGATTTGGGGAAGGTTAAAAGTGGTGGTATGGTGGGGGGTTTGGGGGGTATAAAGTGGGTCATTAAAATCAATTGCACTCCACAATTACCATGGTGTATAAAACACCCCAACATGATATTTTAAAAGCATTATACCAAAATGCAACAAAATACCAATTAATCTCATGCTTGACCAAATAATTATCGATTACCATAAACAACCATGATAATCCTTAAACTCCCAACATGCACAACATGCATCCCGAAATGCATCTCCGGTCACACCTATCATGTGACTAAGCATTTCAATATGATAATTAAATCCAGCACATAATTAATTATCACCATAATTCATCATATAAACATAATTAATGCCCAAATTGCAATTAATTATTTCGGGGATATCACAGTATTATTGAATATGATATCGGTATATAGCAAACGAATTTGTTAATCAATGTAATGATTAGCTGGCATTTGGGTATTTGATGGTTTCAGTTGTTTTGAGAATAGGGACAGTACAGGGAATCCCGGATGAGGACATACCATCCAGGGAGCATATTTTGTATTTCATAGCATTTACATTGTTGTAAATTATGAATAGTATTATTGTGATTATTGGATTTGGGATCTTGGTATGCTCACCCCGTGTGGGGGCTGTCTCTGTTGGGGCAGGTAATTAGGTACATCGATGGCTTTGGAGATGAGCTCGAGCTATGGATTGAGGTGTTACCATGGATCGAAATACCAGTGACGGTATTGAGCACCGTATTTTATACATTTGATACACTTACCTATTTGATGCTCGTATGTGAGCACTATTATGTGTATATGTCATGTATAAAAAGGCAAGGCATTTCTCTCTTCATTTATGAGTAGCATGCAATTATTTATTGAATTGCTAAATGAACTGAGAACATGTTAGTGTATTATATTGGTGCATGAGATATATGTGGACTTGGTTGGGGAAAACTAGACATTGTATGGAATAATGTAAAGAATTTTTATTATATGCATGATTGGCTATGATGATAAGTGGTTTTCCCTTACATGTATGATTGTATGCACTAATGGCATGGATTAATACACTAATATCGGGTTAAGGGCATGGAGGTCCTTACATCTATGGCGATGGTTCACACCGCCGGGTATTATACAGAGATGGGTCATTCCGCTACATCTATGGCAATGATTCATACCACTGGATATCTATAGCGATGAATTATGCCGCTGATTCTATAGCGATGGGTTTTGCCGCTATCTACGTAGCACCGGATTGTGCCGCCCACGAGCTATGGGTGTTGATTATGTACCGCAATGGGACGATGGAGACATGTATGCCGCTATCTTATTAGCGATGAGTTATGGTGTATTGGTATTTTATTAGCGTTATTGTGGATATCATGCGTTGATATATATATATATATATACCGTCACGAGTTGACGATGTGATTATGGATGTCGTGTATTGACATATACCGTCACGAGTTGACGATGTGATTATGGATGTCGTGTATCGACATATACCGTCACGGGTTGATGATGATATTGTGGATTTCCTGTGTTGACATGTACCGTCACATGGTGACGATGACATAGAGGATGATCTATGTGGACGGATACCATCATTATGATGGATGATACATTTATGTATATGTATTTAGTCGTATGGTTTGAGTGCCAATGGTGAGCATAGGGTAGTGTCTGAGTCGCTGGTTGACGAGACCATTATACCGAGCAGGTTGCTCGATGAATTATTGGGTGCGCCGTACAGGAAGTGTACCGCAACACACATTTGAGGTAAATATTTTACTCGTTGGGATCTGTGGCCAGGTGATTGGTGTTGGGAGTAGTTATTGAGGAAACTACTTGCTTATACCGATGTGGCGTATGGTAGACATGGCCACACCCACACGTGAAGGTGTGAAATAAATCCTAATGGATTAGGGTTGCATTGTGGTTGAGTCGGGACACCGAGATATCCATTGTGCTTGGGCGTTTTAGAGAAATTTTGGGTGATGACCCACTACTCTATTGGATGATACGGTATGGTATGCCAGGTGGGACGTATGATACGTTGGTAGGTTAGGTATAAACCTAAGGAGGCAGCGATTTCCTAGCCAGGTATTGTTGCAGTGATATAGTGTGCTTTTTGTAGCCATTATACTGCTCGTTGGAACCGAGTTTGGTGATCGTATGATGATACGATGAGGGTTATAGTAGACTCTTGTAGTCACTATGTCGCATGAGGTTGAGGCAGGGAATACCTCACGGGGACGTTTATACGTCAATGTTTTGAGGGACTTGTACTGGGACAGCTCAGTTCTGTTGGGAGTACCAACGTCAGTGTCGACAAGTCATTTTTGGCTCTGGTTGAGCATCCTTGTATATGGACTGCAATGGGGAAACGCAAATTTAATTGTGAGATATCGTTAGTGGGGTGACAATACTATATTGTTTGTATCTCTTGAAGAGATTTGGATCATCTGTCATGGAGACAGCTGGTATCGGTCATGTGTTGATTGTGAATCAGCCATGGTAAGTATTAGTGGTGTTGGACTGAGTAATGGCGTTTTATTTTCCGAGAGACGTACAAGGAGACGTCTCCGGAGAAATGCTCGAGATTGTGGAGTACTATGGCATTAGTATAGAGCATTGTTAGAATGAGTATACGTGGTGTATACGGGTTTCGATTTGGTAATAGTGGCATTGATGCACTATTCTGAAACAATTGTGTATTTTTTGGTTCCGAGATATATTTTGGTATAAGTGTATCTAAATTTTCCGAACGGTGGTTCGAGATTGGAGGGTCATGGTTCATGACATTTTCCTTACGAGGAAGGCGGTATTGATATACCTAATGGGAGTCTTGAAGAGATCTGATGAGTCGGTTTGTAAGGTGTTGATGTTGGAATCACACCATTGATCGTTGGCCCGTCAATCATTATTCTCCGCGGGGTAAGAATAGCTGGGGATTGACAGTTGTAATTGGGACTTTTGGGTATGTTTGGTGATACCTGAGTCGATTGCATTGAGTATGCATGTGGGGTTGGTGCTTAGGCATGTATACCGGGGCGTGTATACGAATGCCTTTTGGTACTTGTCGAGCGTCGGATTAGGATGCTTGGATGAATGAATCTCTGGTGAGAGATTGTGGTATCTTGAGATTGGTAATCTCGGTGGCACGATGAATTCTGAAGAATGATGGTGAGGTCTGGTTGACTTCCTCTAAGGAGGGATTGTCGTATTGGGTTTATGGTAATTCATTACCGGATGATTCGATAGCCTCCCTGTGTTAGGATTGTTGAATCCTAGGGTAAACGAGGGATGACTAGGATTCGAATTTGTTAAGTGTCGTGGTTGACACGTGTGGCGGGAATGCAATTGATCATTCTTGCATGCCCTTTCGAGAACTTGAAACCTTGTGGAGTCTCGACGGTGTGTTTGGACCAAGATGTGATTTCTTGGAACACAAGGATGTAGACATCTTTGGAGATGTGTTTTGTGTTGATCGGTGGTCGTGAGTTGCCCGATCCGTGTTGCAAAGTGGTGCAACTACTCCTTTGATGGAGATGGAATTGGAGAGTGGAATTAGAGCTAACATACATCTATAGAGTATAAAGTTCGTGTTGATGCCTTGAGTTGTTAAGATTACAGTGCCAAAATAAAGTTCCAAAAGGGATTAATTACATTCCCAACCAATTAAATGTTAATCCTATAGCTTTACACTACTCCTAGAGTAGAGACTATACAAAAGAATTGTGCCTGCTACACCAAAAGCACTCCTCACTAGCTCACCGCATCAACCCGCCTTAGCCCATCCGCCCAAAAGTACCTATATGAACAACCCCAAAACCTTGAGCATGTATATAAAACATATTCACAATAATATGATTGTAATTCAAATGCATAAACCGTAAATACGAATCACTTCCTGTATTTAATACATTTAAAAACTCCCTTTGGTTGTCCCTGTACCACAATCATAATCAATGGATTATAATACCAATAATGTATGTCATGACATGCATCGATTCCATGTATACCAATGGCCATTTCCAGTCTTATTACACTTTTGGCATAATACCCCTCGCTTCGACATATTAGCGGCATAATATCCCTCGCAATAGTAATATGACAGCGGAATGATCCTTCGCTTCGACATATTTGCGGCAAATATTCTTCATCGCTATAATATGACAGCGGCAAGTATTCTATCATCGCTTCGAAATGAAGGCGGCAAGTGTGATGACCAGGGATTATAAATGTTAATCCCGTAGTGTTAATAACCCCTAAAGTTGTTTTACGTGGCGACTTGGAGTTTAATCGCGGTGTTGGGCCTTCTGGGCTCGTTTATTTGGGTATTTGGGATCGTTGGATCCCGAGGTTGAGATTGTGTTCTCATTCCGGTGAAAAATCTAAGAGTTGGGTTTTTAGTGGGACTCGGAATCTCGGGTGCTTTGTGTGGGCACCGGTAGGGGGTTTTGGAGTTAGAGAGAGAATTTTTGGAAACAGATGATTTTTAATGAATCATGATGTATTTGTGGGGCTATTAGTATTTCGGGGTATTTTTGCTATAAATACCAGTTGAACCCGAGATTTTAATTATCGGAACCATTTTTCCTCACCTTGTTTATCTCTCCCCGCACCCGCGCGATTTCCCGATCCCCCCCTTTGACCCCCGCCGCTTCCAGGCGTGCGCCCGCCGCCGTCCGGCAGCCGTTTGGCGCGTCCGACCCGCCGCCGGCTTTGTCTCTTCCAGGCGCACCTCTCCATACCATCAATTCAAAGTTTGGTCGCGATTTGAGTTCGGATTTCTGCAGAAAGCGCTAGGGTTTGAAACTGGAATTTGTCCGATTTGGGGCTCAATTTTTGGTACGATTTTGGGGCTTTTATTCAGGTGTTTTTGGGGCGTTTTGTGCTTTGATTTGGGTCGAAAATTTCTTACTTCGTAGTTCAAAAAAATTGTTGCTTAATGGTTCGAATTTCATGCTGTTTGCGTGGGTTATGTTCGAATTTTGGGGGTTTTTGGCAAGGGGTGTTGATTCTTGCTATTGATCGATTAATTCATGTTTTAGATGTATTATGGTGCTTAGTTTGGGTTCGATTTGTGTTGTGAAGGTTCGAAAATTGTGGGGAGTTCTTGAGAAATTTTCGAAAATGGTTAATTGTCGTGTGTTGACAATATTTTTGAGGGTTATGGGTGTGCTTGAGCATGGGTTGCATGTTCGTAAATAATTGTGAATTAATTTATCGTGTTAGCACATCGTTCCTCGGGGCATGGAACTCGAGCAAGGTTTGGCTCGGACTTTGGAGATTTAAGGTACGTGCGACGTACGAGCATTACTATATATTAGGGCATTTGTGAAATGCGTAATGTATTTTGATTGCATTGAATAATTGTGCATGAGGTTATATATATATGTGTTGAGAAGCTATGAAGTGACCTAATCTTAATATCGCCGCCACGAGCGTGCGTGACACTAGAGTAGTATGACTCTTACAAGATACATGGGGTACTGGATGTATATGACCATTGTAGGGCATTGAGATGCCTGAGAACGATTGTGGAATCATGTATTCATTATAAGACATGTGAGATGTCTAAGTATAATGGAGAATTGGTAAAATAAATGCTAGGCATTTGAGCTATCTGTGATTGGTAGCAAAAATCGAAAGTCAGTGTTAAATATTGAGATATCTATATTTGTATGTATAATGGATTTGGAATCATTAATTGTTGATATTTGAGAATTAGGCATGCGATGAGTTAAATCAATGTGTTGATTTACTGATTTTTGAGATTTGATGAGTTTGATGATTGTGAGAACAGGGACAGTACACGGAATCCCGGATGAGGACGTTGTCATCCAGGGAGTATCATTTAAAATTCATTAGTATTTACTTTTGTTGTAAATTATGAATTTCATTATTGTGATTATGGGATTTTGTGTATTGGTATGCTCACCCCGTTGGGGGCTGTCTCTGTTGGGGCAGGTGAACAGGTACATCGATGGTTGTGGAGCTGAGCTCGAGCTGTTGATTGGATGTACTCCCAGGATCGTGGTACCAGGGCTTGATGGAGCACGGTATCGTATAGAGTACTTATATACACCCGAAGGTTATATACATATTTATGATGCTCGCATGTGAGCACGGTTATGCTTGTATATGGGTTGTATATAAAGGCATGAGCCTTTCTCTCTTTCATTCTATGTTGCATGCAATTAAGAGTAGAATTGCTAATGATATGAGAGGCATGGGTGTATTATGTGGGTGTTGAAACCCATTTATGTTGTCTTATGTGTGGTGTCTTCCCTGGCTGGGAATTTACTTAGCGTTGTTGTGTTATGTTGAGTATGTGTTTTCCCTGGCCGGGAACTATATATTGTGATGCGCTTTTATTTCGGGATGGCTCTATTTATGGGGAGACTCTGCCCAAATTTTTATAAAAGTCTACCATGTGAAAAGTGGTGTAATGGGGATGGAAATGGGCGGAATCTATGAGTCTAATTGTGGGTAGAGATGATCTTAATGTTGAATATTAAAGAAATTTTGTAGTTGCCATTCAATGGTAAAGTACCATCTGTGTTTCCCGATTGATTTTATTGAAAGCATGTGCCACACATAGTGGTCTAATACACTAATCAAGGGTTAAGGGCTGGGGGTCCTTACATTAGTGGTATCAGAGCAGTGGTTGCTCTTTGGGGCTGTTAAGGGCCTAGGGAGTTATTGAAGCACTTATGCATGATGGCATTAATGTTGTATGACACAACTAGTTGTTTATGTGTTTTTATGATATGAAAAGTGGTGCTGCTAATCATTGTGGTTGCAGGAATCGTGTAGAATGTGATGGGATGGCATTAATGGTGATGTCTAGCCCTTCATGTATTATGTGTTAAGGGATCTGATTTTGTAGGAAAATCAGGAAAGGTGAGACGTACGGGCTTTGGGCGGTAAAACGTGTTACACCTTTGATTATGTATATCATGGGTAGTGAACCCTTACATGTGATGGTATATGTGAAATGATAGTGATATATATTGTGATAATGGAATCAACTGTTGTGCTTGATTATTGTGGTAGAATTGATGAATGTTCCGGTAGCCTTTATCTCCGAGCGAGGGAGGTACTTGCCGCTGTCATGACTAAGCGAGGTAACATGCCGCTGTCATTGTCAAAGCGAGGGGTCCTAAAATTCCGCTGTTGTATTGGGACCGAAACAGTCACAATTCTAGTGATTAATGTGGAATATTGTGGTTATAACTGGAACGTGATATCGATCATTATATTGTGAACTGTGGTATTAACCTGGATGCAGGTACAGGGAGCTAGTGGAAGTTCCGGTAGTTGTTATATTCGAGCGAGGGAGGTACTTGCCGCTGTCATATGAAGCGATGGTAATATGATATTTGCCGCTGTCATGTCTAAGCGAGGTAACATGCTGCTGTCATTGTCGAAGCGAGGGATATCATATGATGCCGCTATATGTGGAAGCGAGGGGTCCTAAAATTCCGCTGCTATAACAGGACCGGAACAACCACATTATCGATATTGATAGCGACGTCTCATTCCGCTATGTTGGTTGGCGATGGTTCATGCCGCCAAGTGTATTGATAGCGACGTCTCATTCCGCTATGTTGGTTGGCGATGGTTCATGCCGCCAAGTGTATTGATAGCAATGTCTCATTCCGCTATATTGATTGGCGATGATTCTTGCCGGCGGATATATTGATAGCGATGGTTCATTCCGCTATATTGATTGGCGATGATTCTTGCCGCCGGATATATTCATAGCAATGGTTCGTTCCGCTATTCCATTGGCGATGACTTATGCCGCCGGGGTGTTCATAGCGATGGTACATTCCGCTACATCTATGGCGATGGTTCATGCCGCCAGATGTCTATAGCGATGTGTTATGCCGCTGACTCTATGACGAGGAATTATGCCACTGATTCTATAGCGACGGGTTATGCCGCTATGTACATGACGCTGGATTACGCCACCTACGAACGATGGGTGCTGATTGCGTACTACTGTTGGATGACGGAGACAGGTACGCCGCTATATTGTTAGCAATGAGGTATGGCATATTACTGTTTATTTAGCACTATTGTGGATATCATGTGTTGATTTACTTATGCTGTCATGTGTTTGACGATGAGATTATAGACGTCGTGTATCGACATATACTGTCACGAGTCGACAATATTATTATATTATTTCAAAGTCATATGTTGACAGGTACCGTCACGGGATGACAATGACATAGTGGATGTTCTATGTAGACGTGTAGCTTCGTTTTGATGATTAATACATTTATGTTATGTATTAGGTTGTATGGTTTGAGTGCCGATGATGAGCACATGGTAGAGTCTGGGTCACTAGTTGACGAGACCTTTTGCCGAGCAGGTTTGCTCGGTGGAGTATTGGATGTATTGTACCGGTAAATGTACCACATCATGTTATAGAGTTAAATAATTGTCGAGCGATGATACCCTTGGGTATGCTCGTTGGTTTGGCTAGGGCCAAGTGATTGGTGGTAAGAGTAGTCATTGAGGAAACTACTCGCTTGTGTTGTGACGTAGGGTAGACATGGTTGCACCCACCCTGAGGGTTTGGGATAAATCATATTGGATTATGATTACATCTTAAGTGAGCAAGGACACCGGGTTGTCCATTGTGCTTGGTATTTTAGAGATATGTTGGGCGATGACCCATTACTCTAATGGTTTGTACGGTATGGCATACCGAGATGGAACATATGGTTTGTCGGTGGGCTTGATATGAGCCTATGTAGACAGCGCTCTGCTAGCCAGATATTGGGGGAATGATATAGTGTGCTTGTTGGGGCCATGATACTGCTCGTTGGAACCAAGTTTGGCAAATCGTAAGGTGATACGATGTGGATTATGGTGGACTTTAGTAGTCACCACGTCATTTGAGGTTGAGGTTGTGCATGCCTCACTGAAACGTGTATACGTTTATGTTTAATCTTGGTGAGACTAGTCTGGAACCGCTCATGATGTTGGAGTACCAACAAGAGAGTCATCAGGTCGTTATTGACTCGATCTGAGGGAACCCGTGTATTTGGGATACAATGGGTGTTATTGTATCCAGTTTTTCCGAACGGTGGTTCGAGACTTGTGGATCTCAAGTTCGATGGCTCTTCCCTTGTGAGGAAGGAGGTAGTATTATACCTATTTGGGAATCTTTGAAAGATTCGGTAAGTTGGTACGTGTGGTGTTGATTTTGGGAATCACGCCGTGTTGTTGATCGTCGATTATCAGCCTCCTCTGGATGGGAATGACTCAGAATTGACAGTTGTGTTTGGGGCTTAGGGGTATGTTGTAGATACCCGAGCCAAGTGCATTGAGTATGCATGTGATGTCAGTGCTTAGGCAGGTATACCGGTGAGTGTACGGATGCCAGTTATTGATTCCCTTTTTGTCAAGCATATAGTATGCTATTTTTGGATGGTTAAATCTCTGATGAGAGATATGGAACACCTTGAGATTGGGAATCTCCATGGCACGATAATTATGAGAAACAATCGTGAAGTTAGTTGACTCCCTTTGAGGAGGGATTATCTTGTGTGGGTTGAGGTGTTTCCTTGTTGGTGTTTTCCTCCGAGTTGTGCGATGGCCTTCCCAAGTTTGGATTGTTAAATCCTAGGATTATCAAGGGATGGCAGGAATTCGGATTGGTTGGGTGTCGCTGTCGACACAAGCGTTGAGGATGCATTGAATTTATTGCATGTCCTTTCAGAATTTTAAACTCTGTGGAGCCTCGGTTGTTTATTTATGATCAGGATGTGATCCTTGGAATATCCGGAGGTGGACATCTTGTGAGATGTCTTTTGTGTGAATCTGTGGCCGTGAATTGCCCAAATTGAGTTGCAATGATGCGACTGCTCATTTGATGGAGGAGGTTTGGAAGTGGAGACCAGGTTTGGTATGTGTACATCGTGGTATACTAGTGTTTTCCTCGTAATGATGTGTATTAGACATCGTGAGTCATAATAAAGATGTCATTGGATGATATCTACGATAGAATCGGGAGCGATTCGAATCCTTGCAGTTTCAGTTGACTAACTGCTTTTGGACTGTTAGCGTTGAGTTGTGCTGACGCTCTTTGACGTTATGATGGATTTGGAAGTCTATTCCACTCCAGAGTTTGACACGAGGTCAACGTTCTCACGGTTGAGGTGTCATTCAGGATGCGTTCTTACTTGTTGTATTAGAACTAAGGATGACTGTCCGATCTACGGTCGTAAGTATTGGTTGTTTTGCAATCATGAGGGACTGACTTTTGGGATGAACCGCATCGAGGTACGTTTTGCCTCTTGGGTGATATGTTGGTTTTGGTATGTCGCTCTGTTTCAGAGTTTGATGTGAGGTAAGTATCCTCGCGTTTATTAAGACGATTCTGATATGGTCAAGAATCGAGGTTATGGCTTCATGTTGTTGTGTAGCCTGGGTGTTACGTGATACACCGGTGCTAATTTCGAGGACGAAATTATTTTAGTGGGGGATATTGTGATGACCAGGGATTATAAATGTTAATCCCATAGTGTTAATAACCCCTAAAGTTGTTTTACGTGGCGACTTGGAGTTTAATCGCGGTGTTGGGCCTTCTGGGCTCGTTTATTTGGGTTGTTGGGATCGTTGGATCCCGAGGTTGAGATTGTGTTCTCATTCCGGTGAAAAATCTAAGAGTTGGGTTTTTAGTGTGACTCGGAATCTCGGGTGCTTTGTGTGGGCACCGGTAGGGGGTTTTGGAGTTAGAGAGAGAATTTTTGGAAACAGATGATTTTTAATGAATCATGATGTATTTGTGGGGCTATTAGTATTTCGGGGTATTTTTGCTATAAATACCAGTTGAACCCGAGATTTTAATTATCGGAACCATTTTTCCTCACCTTGTTTCTCTCTCCCCGCACCCGCGCGATTTCCCGATCCCCTTTGACCCCCGCCGCTTCCAGGCGTGCGCCCACCGGCGTCGGCCGCCGTTCGGCGCGTCCGACCCGCCGCCGGCTTCGTCTCTTCTAGGCGCACCTCTCCATACCATCAATTCGAAGTTTGGTCGCGATTTGAGTTCGGATTTCTGCAGAAAGCGCTAGGGTTCGAAACTGGAATTTGTCCGATTTGGGGCTCGATTTTTGGTACGATTTTGGGGCTTTTATTCAGGTGTTTTTGGGGCGTTTTGTGCTTTGATTTGGGTCGAAAATTTCTTACTTTGTAGTTCAAAAAAATTGTTGCTTAATGGTTCGAATTTCATGCTGTTTGCGTGGGTTATGTTCGAATTTTGGGGGTTTTTGGCAAGGGGTGTTGATTCTTGCTATTGATCGATTAATTCATGTTTTAGATGTATTATGGTGCTTAGTTTGGGTTCGATTTGTGTTGTGAAGGTTCGAAAATTGTGGGGAGTTCTTGAGCAATTTTCGAAAATGGTTAATTGTTGTGTGTTGACAATATTTTTGAGGGTTATGGGTGTGCTTGAGCATGGGTTGCATGTTCGTAAATAATTGTGAATTAATTTATCGTGTTAGCACATCGTTCCTCGGGGCATGGAACTCGAGCAAGGTTTGGCTCGGACTTCGGAGATTTAAGATACGTGCGACGTACGAGCATTACTATATATTAGAGCATTTGTGAAATGCGTAATGTATTTTGATTGCATTGAATAATTGTGCATGAGGTTATATATATATGTGTTGAGAAGCTATGAAGTGACCTAATCTTAATATCGCCGCCACGAGCGTGTGTGACACTAGAGTAGTATGACTCTTACAAGATACATGGGGTACTGGATGTATATGACCATTGTAGGGCATTGAGATGCCTGAGAACGATTGTGGAATCATGTATTCATTATAAGACATGTGAGATGTCTAAGTATAATGGAGAATTGGTAAAATAAATGCTAGGCATTTGAGCTATCTGTGATTGGTAGCAAAAATCGAAAGTCAGTGTTAAATATTGAGATATCTATATTTGTATGTATAATGGATTTGGAATCATTAATTGTTGATATTTGAGAATCAGGCATGCGATGAGTTAAATCAATGTGTTGATTTAGTGATTTTTGAGATTTGATGAGTTTGATGATTGTGAGAACAGGGACAGTACACGGAATCCCGGATGAGGACGTTGCCATCCAGGGAGTATCATTTAAAATTCATTAGTATTTACTTTTGTTGTAAATTATGAATTTCATTATTGTGATTATGGGATTTTGTGTATTGGTATGCTCACCCCGTTGGGGGCTGTCTCTGTTGGGGCAGGTGAACAGGTACATCGATGGCTGTGGAGCTGAGCTCGAGCTGTTGATTGGATGTACTCCCAGGATCGTGGTACCAGGGCTTGATGGAGCACGGTATCGTATAGAGTACTTATGTACACCCGAAGGTTATATACATATTTATGATGTTCGCATGTGAGCACGGTTATGCTTGTATATGGGTTGTATATAAAGGCATGAGCCTTTCTCTCTTTCATTCTATGTTGCATGCAATTAAGAGTAGAATTGCTAATGATATGAGAGTCATGGGTGTATTATGTGGGTGTTGAAACCCATTTATGTTGTCTTATGTGTGGTGTCTTCCCTGGCTGGGAATTTACTTAGCGTTGCTGTGTTCTGTTGAGTATGTGTTTTCCCTGGCCGGGAACTATATATTGTGATGCGCTTTTATTTCGGGATGGCTCTATTTATGGGGAGACTCTGCCCAATTTTTTATAAAAGTCTACCATGTGAAAAGTGGTGTAATGATGGGGATGGAAATGGGCGGAATCTATGAGTCTAATTGTGGGTAGAGATGATCTTAATGTTGAATATTAAAGAAATTTTGTAATTGCCATTCAATGGTAAAGTATCATCTGTGTTTCCCGATTGATTTTATTGAAAGCATGTGCCACACATAGTGGTCTAATACACTAATCAAGGGTTAAGGGCTGGGGGTCCTTACAACAAGTATTCTTCATCACTGAAATATAATCTCGACTCACAATCACAGGCACCAATGCATCCAATATACACATGCAACCATAATGCATATCCAAACCATGTATGCAACCATGATGCATAACTAAGACCATGTATGCAACCGTAATGCATAGCCAAATCCAATGCGTAAAATATGTTTTACCGTCCGATGCCCGTACGTCTCACTACGTACCTTAGTTCCAAAATGGAGATGTCGATGGACTTTATCTCCTTGGCTGTGTTGCCACCTGGGATGGTTCTACACATTCACACAAACCAATATTAGGAGCCAATAATAGTCCAATACCAAAAATCCCACAAAAATAACCAAAATCACATTTTTTGGTGACTCACGATCCACATTTGGCGCGATCGATCGCAAGCCCCACCAATCGATCGCCCAAACATGCGATCGATTGTGAAGCGCCTCTGGAGCACACTGCCTCTCGGCGATCGATCGCGCCATTTGCAGTGATCGATCGCCACAGCCTGTACACACGATTTCCACCATTTTTACACCATATTTCTTCCCCAACTACACCAACACATATACCATCAAACCAACAACATAAAAACACCATAAACCTTCAATATACACCTTAAAGCAACCAAAAATCTAACACCCAACCAAAAACAACACCAACCCAAAAAAAACCTATTTCAAAACTCAAAATACCATTTTAAAACCAAACCAAACTCCATAAAAACATCAAGGAGGGATCCATACCTCTTATGGACTCTAATCTCACCAAAAATCTCACGAATGGAGTTTTTGCAAAGATTTGCCCTCCCACTTTTTGCCAAACTCGAAAATGGGGTTTGGGGTTTAGGGTTGGGAGAGTAATTGGTGATAGGATAAGAGTGATGGGAGTGAGGGGTAGTGGGGTATAAAGGTTTTAAATTAAACATGTACCCCAATAAATAACATGATGTATAAAATATCCAACATGATATTTTAAAAGCATTTTCCCAAAATGCACCAAAATCTCAATTAAATACATGATTTACCAAATAATTATCAACCATCACATTTAAACCATGATAACACCTAATTTCCCAACATGCATATAATACACCCTGAAACGCACCACCGGGTCACGCCTACCATGTGACTAAGCATTTCACCAAGATAATTAATTCCAACACATAATTTAATTATCACCATAAATAATCACATAAATATAATTAATGCCCAATTTGCATATAATTATTTCGGGGATATCATACAAACACAACCAAAGAACTTCTTACTACCATGATAAAGGAAAGAAAGGTTATTCTCCTTACCAAGTAAATCACTTCCTCTTAGTCTACAAAGGTCTTTGCAAGTGTAAATCCAAGACAAACCTTCAAGAGAGTCCAACGAAAGTGTAGAGATTTGTAGGTGTTTATGGTGTAAGTATGTTTTTTAAAATCTGATTTTAGATATATATTGTAACCTCCAAATGCAACCCAAATTCAGAAGCACATCCCCTCAAATTCATGTCAAATGTATGACACATTAGTATCCAACTATGTGATGCATTTCAAGTCTCTTTTCTACTATAACACAATAATGTTAAGTCTCTAACACATGTCTATGTTATTAACTCACCATCTTTGCTTTCTCACAGATACATATTCATTCATTACTTTCCAACTAGATTTCATTCATGCATGCCATTACTCATGCTCGGTTCAACCCGAACCCGAGGAAACACCATTACCGTAATTAATCATAATTACACCATAATCATATCACACATGTATACGTCATATCGAGGCATTACATTTCTCCTCTACTTATTGAATTTCGTCCTCGAAATTGTATATACATAAAAACGTAAAGTCATACCAGAAAATAACTCAGGATACCGTTGTATCATATGCTACTCCGTCTCCCACATTGCCTCATCGACACCCCGCCGATCCCACTGTACCTTTACCATTGGTATTACTTTATTTCGTAATATCCGCTCAACTCTATCCAGAATCTTCACAGGTCGTTCTACATAAGACAAGTCTGTATCCAACTGTACTTCAGATGGTTACAATACATGACTCGCATCTGGTTCATATTCCCTCAACAGTGAAACATGAAACACATCGTGGATACTACTCAATGCTGGCGGTAATGCCAATCGATAGGCCAACGTACCAACACGTTGCAATACCTTATAAGGAACAACATATCGCGGAGACAAATTTCCACGCTTACCAAATCGTACCACACCGTTAAAAGGTGAGATTTTCAAGAATACTCGGTCACCAACTTGGAATTCAAGTTGTCTACGTCGTCTATTGGCATAAGCAACTTGTCGATCATGAGCAGCTTTTAATTTCAATCTAATCAGTTTCACTTTCTCTTCCATTTCATGTATCATATCCGGTCCATTTAGTGAAGACTGATCCACATCATCCCAATATAATGTCGATCTACATCGTCGCCCATACAGTGCCTCAAATGGTGCCATTTGTATACTGGTTTGATAACTATTATTGTATGAAAATTCCACCAATGGCAACGACTCTTGCCAAGATTTATCAAACTCTAATACACATGCCCGTAACATATCCTCAAGCGTCTGTATTGTACGCTCTGTCTGTCCATCTGTTTGAGGATGATACGCTGTACTCAGTTGTACTTCCATTCCCAATGCTGACTGTAATCCTTCCCAAAAATGAGAAGCAAATCTCGGATCTCTGTCCGATACAATGGAAACTGGTATTCCATGTAGTCTCACTACATGTTGAATATAGAACTGAGCCATCTTCAAATAGGTAAACGCCATACTGTATGTTATGAAGTGAGCTACTTTCGTTAGTCTGTCAACAATTACCCAAATCACATCAAAGCCAGAAGAAGTCCATGGCAAATGGGTAACAAAATACATTGTAATATGCTCCCATTTCCATTGAGGAACCTCTAAACTCATCAATTCACCTCCTGGTCTTTGTCGTTCTGCTTTTACTTGTTGACAGATCAAACAACATTTCACAAAGTCTAATACATCCTGTTTCATGCGTTTCCACCAGAATTGTGTACGGAAATCTTTGTACATTTTCTTTCCTCCGGGATGTATACTATACCTACTACAATGAGCACGTTGTAGTATTTCTTGGCGTAGTCCTAAAGAAGCAGGTACTACCCAACAGTTCGATGTTTCAAACTTCCATCATTTGTTATCACAAACTGAGATGTTTGTCCTTGACGTATCATTTCTTTCCAGTGTTGTACCTCATCATCAGTAGTTTGTGATGTTATGATTTTCTCAAAGATATCGGGTTCAACCAACAATGTTGATACCCTCGCTGACGCTGTTTCTACATCAAACTCATATCCCAATGTACAACAAGAAGTTATCAAGGCTGACAGATGAGTCATATCATCAACAGTATTGTGTACCTTGCGACTTAAGGCATCTGCTGTCAGATTCGCCTTTCCTGGATGATATTCGATATCACAATCATAATCTTTTACGAGATCCATCCATCTCATTTGCCTCATATTCAAATCTGTTTGAGCGAATAGCAACTTTAACGTTTGTGATCAGTGTAAGGACCCTAGTTCCTTAAGTGCGGATTAAAGGCATAATTAGAGCTAATCATATATTATCAGAGTAAAATGATCGTTTTGAGAGTATGAGCTTTAAGAATTACATGCCAAAAATAAGGACTATCAATGGATTAATTACATTCCCAAACCAATGAATGTTATCAACTATAGTTTTACACTACTCCTAGAGTAGACACTATACAAAAGTAATCCGTCCTTCAATTCCCAAAAGTGTTCTTCACAAGCTCACTGCCTCAACCCGCCTTAGCCCCTTTTTCATGCCAAAAACGTACCTACAAGGACAACCCCCAAACATGAGCATATAATAATTCATATACAACACAATATGAATTTAAGGCGTAAATGCATAAACCGTAATAAACACTTCCTGTTTTTCCCATGCATTTTAAACGCTCCCTTTTTGGTTGTCCCTGTACCATAACTCATGAGTATAATCAAATAGATTATTTAATGGTCCACACATGTCATGACATATTACCATTCCATTATCACCAATTACCAATCAACAATCCCTAGTCTGTTCATCACAATGTATTTTAATGCCCCTCGCTTTTCATATCGGCGGCATAGAATAACCTCGCTTCAATGGACATGCAGCGCTCCCACCCCTCGCTTCACATTGAGCGGCAAATATTCTTTCCTCGCCTCATATGATAACCACGCTTAAATGTGACATGCGGCGCTCCCACTCCTCGCTTCACATTTAGCGGCAACAAAACAAATAGCGGCAAGCATTAAAATCATCAAGGGATGACCACGACTCGTGGGATGTGCACCAATAACCATCATATGCATATACAATCATCATGCATAATTCAACATGTATTTGCATCCACAATGCATAATTCCATATATACTCGCATCCACAATGCATAAACAATGAGTATATTAGATACATGTACCATTGGGTGCCCGTACGTCTTCTACGTACCTTTCCAAAAGTAGGATGTGGTAGGACTTCACTTCCTTGGCTGTGTTGCCACCTGGGATGGTTCTACATATTCACACAAATCAATATTAGAACCCAATAATAGTCCAATACCAAAAATCCTACAAAAATAACCAAAAACATCACATTTTGTGACTCGCGATCGATCGCTGCAAAGGGCCGATCGATCGCGAGATCACACTGCCTGAATCTCAAATTTGTTCTTTCGGCGATCGATCGCCACACTTGGCGCGATCGATCGCCAACCTCACCGATCGATCGCCCAAGTGTGGCGATCGATCGCCAAAAGCTTCGGGAGCACACTGCCAGCGCGCGATCGATCGCCAAAAACGGGCGATCGATCGCCGAGTCCTGTACTTCAAAAAATCGCCATTTTTGCTCCAAAACTCATTTCCAATCCATACCAACTCCCCTACCATCAAACCAACAACATCAAACACAATAAAACCTTCCAAATACACTTTAAACATCTCAAAAATCCAACATTCAACCAAAATAATACCAATCCAAAATAACCCATTTCAAAACCCTTCAAAACCATTTCAAACTCAAATCAATCACTACAAAAACAACAAGGAGGTATCCATACCTCTTGGGGACTCCAAATCTCCCAACAAATTCCACAAATCAAGGTTTCGGAAGGATTTCTCTCCCACTTTTTAGCCAAAAACGAAAATAGGGGAGAAAGGGTTTGAGGGATGATTTTGGGGGATTTAGTAAAGTGATTTGGTAAAGGTGGGGGTAGAGGGTTTTAAAGTAAGTAAATTTGTATCCCCACAACCAACATGATGTATTAAACATCCCAACATGATATTAAAAAGGCATGTCACCAAAATGCACCAAAATCACAATTAAACTCATGCTTTCCATTTAATTGATAACCATAACAAATAAATCATGTTAATATTCAATTCTCCCAACATGTACAACATGCACCCTGAAATGCACTCTCGGGTCACTCTTTCCATGTGACCATGCATTTCCATATGATAATTAATTCCAACACATATATTAATTATCACCATAAAAATCACATAACATAATTAATGCCCAACTTGCATATAATTATTTCGGGGATATCACAATACTTCCCTACTTATAAGATTTCGTCCTCGAAATCAGATGCACTTACCCCAGCATGAAACAAAACATAAATAACATACCAGAAAATAGTTCCGGGTAGTGCTGCACCATATGCCGCTCCGTCTCCCACGTAGCCTCCTCGACACCCCTGCGATCCCACTGAACCTTGATCATTGGTATCACTTTGTTCCGAAGTCTGCGGTCTGCTCGATCCAAAATTCTAACAGGCCGTTCCACATAAGACACATCGGATTCTAACTGAACCTCAGAAGGCTGCAACACATGAGAATGATCCGGCTCATACTTCCGCAGCATAGATAAATG
Organism: Haberlea rhodopensis; assembly: GCA_907163345.1. Taxonomy (NCBI): domain Eukaryota; kingdom Viridiplantae; phylum Streptophyta; class Magnoliopsida; order Lamiales; family Gesneriaceae; genus Haberlea; species Haberlea rhodopensis. The sequence goes on from CAJQUN010000242.1 coordinate 571,977, forward strand.
AAACACATTATGTATACCAGACAAAGAAGGTGGCAGAGCTAGTCGGTAAGCCAAAGTGCCAATGCGCTGTAAGATCTCGTACGGCCCAACATACCTCGGAGATAGTTTCCCGCGCATCCCAAATCGCACAACACCTCTAAAAGGCGAGATCTTCAAGAAGACCTTATCTCCCAACTGAAATTCCAACGGTCTCCGCCGTTTATTCGCATACGCTGCCTGTCTGTCCTGGGCTGCTTTCATTTTCTGTCTTATCATCTTTATTTTCTCTTCCATTTCCCGAATCAATTCCGGTCCTCCGACCGATTTGCGGTCCAATTCATCCCAACACAAGGGTGATCTACACCGTCTGCCATAAAGAGCCTCAAAAGGAGCCACCTGAATGCTCGCTTGGTAGCTATTATTATAAGAGAACTCTACCAAGGCTACTGAATCTTGCCAAGAAACATCGAACTCCAATACACAAGCCCTCAACATGTCCTCGAGCGTTTGGATTGTACGCTCGGTCTGGCCATCCGTCTGAGGATGATAAGTAGTGCTCAATCTAACTTCAGTTCCCAAGGCTGACTGAAGACCCTCCCAAAAATGAGATGTGAATCGTGGATCTCGATCCGACACTATGGAAATGGGGATCCCATGCAATCTCACTACATCTCGAATATACAACTGCACCATCCTCAAAAAGGTGAAAGTCATGCTATAGGGGATGAAATGAGCTACCTTAGTCAATCGATCCACAACCACCCAAATAGCATCAAAACCCAAAGCACTCTCGGCAGGTGAGTCACGAAGTCCATGGAAATGTGTTCCCACTTCCACTTCGGTATCTCCAAGCTTTTCAACGCGCCACCAGGTCTCTGTCTCTTTGCCTTAACTTGCTGGCAGATCAAGCACCTCTTAACAAAAGTGATGACGTCACACTTCATTCTTTTCCACCAAAACTGACCACGCAGATCTTTATACATCTTGTTCCCGCCTGGGTGGATGCTAAGTTTGCTACTATGAGCTCGCTCCAAGATCCCTCTACGCAACTCCGGCGTACTCGGAACTACCCAACGGCTACCCAATCTCAAAGATCCATCCTCAGCCACTCTGAACTTCGATGGTTGACCAAGATGCAATAAAGATAACCATCTCTGAACCTCATCATCTGACTTCTGAGCTCTTCTAATATTCTCATAGATATCTGGCTCAGCTAATAAGGTGGCCACGTACACTGGTGATGCATCTATGTCAAAATCATAGCCCAGATGGCAATAAGAGGTCATCATAGCCGATAAATGGATGACGTCCTCAGCAGTACTCCTCACTTTCCGGCTCAAAGCGTCTGCTGTCAAATTAGCCTTTCCAGGATGGTACTCAATCTCACAATCATAGTCCTTGAGTAAGTCCATCCACCTTCTCTGCCTCATGTTTAGCTCCGCCTGAGTGAATAAAAACTTGAGGCTCTTGTGATCCGTGTAAATGGTAAACGAAGTACCATACAAATAATGTCTCCAAATCTTCAGGGCGAAGATGATAACCGCCAATTCCAAGTCATGGACTGGGTATCTAGTCTCATGCGGCTTCAACTGCCTCGACGCATAAGCCACCACATGCTTATCTTGCATCAGTACACACCCAAGGCCCTGAAGTGATGCATCGGTATACAAAACAAACCTGGAGTTTTCCGTAGGAATCACTAATACCGGCGCCGTCGTCAACCGGTGTTTCAACTCCTGGAAGCTCTCCTCACAAACTTCTGACAAAAAGAATGGTACTCCCTTCTGGGTCAACTGTGTCAACGGCTTGGCAATCTTCGAAAACCCTTCGACAAAGCGTCGATAATAACCGGCCAAGCCAAGGAAGCTCCGTATCTCAGGTACAGAAGTGGGTGCAGCCCACTCCATCACAGCTTCAATCTTCCTGGGATCCACAGATATCCCGCTGCTAGATATGACATGCCCCAGAAACACTACACTGCTCAACCAAAATTCACATTTGCTGAGCATGGCATACAACTGATGATCTCTGAGAATCTGGAGCACTGTCCTCAAGTGTTTCACGTGCTCTTCCTCGCTCCGGGAGTAGACGAGAATGTCGTCAATAAATACAATGACGAACTGATCAAGATAGGGTTGGAACACCCGATTCATCAAGCTCATAAAGACAGCCGGGGCGTTCGTCACACCGAACGGCATCAATAAGAACTCGTAGTGTCCATACCGAGTCCGAAATGCTGTCTTCTGTACATCCTCCTCCCTGACTCGAATCTGGTGGTACCCGGATCTCAAATCAATCTTGCTATAAAGTCTGGTACCTTGCAACTGGTCAAACAAATCATCAATCCTTGGGAGAGGATACTTATTCTTCACTGTGGCTTTATTCAGTTGTCGGTAATCGATGCACAAACGCATCGAGCCATCCTTCTTTTTCACAAAGAGAACCGGTGCGCCCCATGGCGATACGCTCGGGCGTATATATCCCTTATCAAGGAGATCCTGCAACTGCTCCTTCAATTCTCTCAACTCCGCCGGTGCCATCCTGTAAGGTGCACCAGAGATAGCGGATGTTCCCGGTAATAACTCGATTCCAAATTCGACTTCTCTAGCCGGTGAGAAACCTGGGATCTCCTCTGGAATACATCAGCAAACTCTGCTACCACTGGTACATCCTCAACTTTCAATTCTTTATTCTTCCCAGACGTGTCCACGGCATAGATGAGGTAGCCCGTGTGGCCACGTTCCAACAATTGAGTCATCTTGATTGCTGAAATCAACGGAATCTTCGCACGAGAACCGTTGCCATAAAAAGTCCACTGTATTCCCAAATCAGATCTGAACCTCACTGTTCTCTGCCGACAATTCACCACTGCCTGGTATCTGTTCAGAATGTCAATACCCACAATGCACTCGAAGTCTGACATGCCTAACACAATCAAGTCTGTCTTCAACTCATCGCCCTCAAAATAAATGAGGCAATCTGCCAGAAACCGATCGGAAACAACATTTCTTCCAGTGGGTGTCGAGACCATGAGAGGCGTGGGTAAAGAAGACGTGCGCATATGGTGTCTCTCCACAAAGCCAACAGATACAAAAGAGTGGGAGGCACCTGTATCTATCAATATAAAAGCAGGGTACGTAAATAAATGGCACGTACCGACGATCACCTCCTCCGGGGCTGCCTGAGCCTGCTCTCTGGTCAGTGCATACACCTGTCCCTGGGGCGGTCCCACTGTCTGACCTCCCGATGGTCGAGGCACAAACTGCTGCCTCTGGTGCACTGTCCTGTCCTCAAATCTCGGCCTATTTCCTTGAATCTGACTGTCCTCCCCGAGTGGGGCAATACCGAGAGATGTGGCCCATCTTGCCACAACTATAACAAGCAGGACAATTATTCGAAGAATGCGGTCCTCCACAATTGTCGCACCTTGACTCCCCGGGTCTATTTCCTTGAATAGGCCCTCGGTTGGTCGACCAATTGTTCTTTTTGCTCTCTTGCTTCCGACCAAATGATTTCTTTCCACTGAACCGTGAGGACGAAGAGGCACCACGAGGTTTAAATGACTCCCCTCGGGGCCTCAAGCTATCAGTAGCTTGCCTCTATTGTGGCACCTGTGGGGGTACAGCACTAGGATAGGCCCCAACTCCAATCTCCGCAAGCTCTGCTCTCGTGAGAGCATCATCAAAGGAAGTGGGGTTATTGGTGATAACCCGGTCAAAAAGCTCCGGTCGCAACCCCTTCATGAAGTTTCTCATCTTTGCATGTCCATTGGTGGCAATGTGTGGGACATACCTCAGCAACGAAGAGTAGTGCATAGCATAGTCTGACACTGACATGCTCCCTTGTTTCAAGCTTGCAAACTCATCTTCCTTCATCTGTCTCGCCGCCGCAGAGAAGTTGTAAGGACCCCAAGCCCTTAAAACCTTGATTAGTGTATTAACCACTATGTATGGTACATGCTTTCTATAAAATGTCAATCGGGAAGCTCTGATGATACTTAATCATTGCCTGTCAATAAAAGACTCATATGTTTGCCCTTTACCAACCCCTTGGTGCCACTTTTCACATTGTAAACTTTTACAAAAATTTGGGCAGAGTCTCCCCATAAATAGAGCTATCCCAAAACAGAGTACAACACATAACAAAATTCCCGGCCAGGGAACACATAATACTCAACAGAAAGCAGTAATACAAGTAGATTCCCAGCCAGGGAAGACACCACACATATGTCAACAAAAGTGGGTTCCAACACCCACATAATACACCAATGACTCTCATATCATTCTAGCAATTCAACCTAATTGCATGCAACCTTAAATGAAAGAGAGAAAGGCTCATGCCTTTATATACAATCCATATACAAGTATAATCGTGCCCACATGCGAGCATCATGAATATGAATATGTATAAATCCTCAGGTGTATATATAGGTACTCTATACGATACCGTGCTCCATCAAGCCCTGGTACCACGATCCTGGGAGTACCTCAAATCAACAGCTCGAGCTCAGCTCCATAGCCATCGATGTACCTGTCCACCTGTCCCAACAGAGACAGCCCCCAACGGGGTGAGCATACCAATACACAAAATCCCATAATCATAATAATGAAATTCATAATTTACAACAAAGGTAAATGCTAATGAATTTAAATGATACTCCCTGGATGGCAACATCCTCATCCGGGATTCCGTGTACTGTCCCTGTTCTCACAACATCAAACTCATCAAATCTCATAAATCAGTAAATCAACACATTGATTTACACATCGCATGCCTGATTCTCAAATATCAAGAATGAATGATTCCAAGTTCATATACATGCAAAAATAGATATATCAATATCAAATATTGATTTCATAACCTTGCTTTCCATTATACTTAGACATCTCATATGTCTTATAATGAAAACATGAGTCTATGAACCTAGACATCTCAAATGTCTCATAATGAATACACGATTCTACGAACCTAGACATCTCAAATGTCTTACGAAGAATGCATGATTCTACAAACCTAGACATCTCAAATGTCTCATAATATAGTCATATAAACCCAGTAACCCATATATCATGTAAGAGTCATCCTACTCTAGTGTCACGCACGCTACAAGCGGCGATATCAAGATTTGGGTCATTCCTTGGCTATATCAACATATATGTATAACCATACGCAAAACATTCAATGCAATCAAAAACACCTTATGCATTTCACATATATATAGTAATGCTCGTACGTCGCACGTACCTTAAATCTCCGAAGTCCGAGCCAAGCCTTGCTCGAGTTCCATGCCCCGAGGAATGATGTGCTAACACGATAAACAATTCACCATTATTTACGAACATGTAACCTATGCTCAAGCACACCCATATCCCTCACAACATTGTCAATACACGACAATTATCCTCTTAAAAGGCCCGGGGCAGGGTACATGCAGGGAAGGAAATAAATGAGACAATCGAAATTTGTTCAAGAATGCCCTACAAAAATCGAACCTTAATCTCACAATTTCGAACCCAATAAAATACCATAATTCATCTAAAATGTCAATTAATCAATCCATAGCATGAATAATCATCCCACATGCCAATCCCCCAAATTCGAAATCCAAAGCCCTAAATTCGAACTCAATACCTTAAATTCGAACACAATTAAGCATCAACAATACATCTAAAACATGTAATAAATTACCCATAACAAGAATCGTCACAACCCTTCCAAAACCCCCAAAATCGAACCCATTTCATGCACCCATCCAAAAAATCGAACCCAAGCCAACGAAAATCGAAATCATTCGAGCCAATAAATCACAATTTGGCAGGGAATCACATCACAAGCATGGAAAAAGGGGTTAGGAAGGTTACCCAAACGAAATCGGAAGAAAAATCGACCAAAATCGATAAACCCTAGAATTTGGGGATCGCCGCTCTTTCTCAAAATCCGACTTCCACACGCGATGAAACTTCGAATTGATGGAGGGGAAAGGAGCGCCTCGTCGAGACGAAGCCGGCGGCGGGTCGCACGCGCCCAACGGCGGCCGGACGGCGGCGGGCGGAGCGCTTTTGCGCGCGGCAGCGCTGTAGCAGCGGGAAAATCGCACGCGGGAGAGAGGGAAGGAATTGGGGCTGAAATTGAAATTATGTCTAAAATTTTGGGTTTAAATGGTATTTATAGCAAAAATACCCCGAAAAATTAATAGCCCCACAAATACATCATGATTCCTTAAAAATCATCTGTTTTCAAAAACTCTCTCTCTAACTCCAAAATCCCCTACCGGTGCTCACACAGCACCCGAGATTCCGAGACACATCAAAAACCCAACTCTTAGGTTTTACACCGTAATGTGAATACAATCTCAACCTCTGGATCCAACGATCCCAACTACCCAAATAAACGAGCCCAGAAGGCCCAACACCTCGATTAAATCCCAAATCGCCACGTAAAACCACTTTAGGGATTATTAATACTCCGGGATTAACACCTATAATCCCTGGTCATCACAATATCCCCCACTAAAAGAATTTCGTCCTCGAAATTAGCACTGGTGTATCACGTAACACCCAGGCTACACAACAACATGAAGCCAGAACCTCGATTCTTGACCATATCAGAATCGTATTAATAAACGCGAGGATACTTACCTCTCATCTAACTCTGAAACAGAGCGACATACCAAAACCAACATATCACCCAAGAGGTAAAACGTACCTCGATGCGGGTCATCCCAAAAGTCAGTCCCTCATGACTGCGAAACAACTGATACTTACGACTGTAGATCAGACAGTCATCCTTCGTTTCTAATACAACAGTACGAACACATCCTGAATGACACCTCAACCGTAAGAACGTTGACCTCGTGTCAAACTCTGGAGTGGAATAGACTTCCAAATCCATCATAACGTCAAAGAGCGTCAGCACAACTCAACGCTAACAGTCCAAAAGCAGTTAGTCAACTGAAACTGCAAGGATTCGAATCGCTCTTGATTCTATCGTAGATATCATCCAATGACATCTTTACCAAGACTCACGATGTCTAACATACATCGTTACGAGGGAAACACTAGTACAACCACGGTGTACACATATCAAACCTGGTTTCCACTTTCAAACTTCCTCCATCGAAGGAGTAGTCGCCTCATTGCAACTTAATTTGGGCAACTCACGGCCACAAATTCAAACAAAAGACATCTCACAAGATGTCCACCTCCGGATGTTCCAAGAATCACGTTCTGATCATAAATAACAACCGAGACTCCGCAGAGTTTAAAATTCTTAAGGGGCATGCAATAAACCCATTGCATCCTCAACGCTTGTGTCGTCAGCGACACTCAACCAATCCGAAATCCTGCCATCCCTTGAAAATCCTCGGATTTAACAATCCAAACTTGGGAAGGCTGTCGCATAACTCGAAGGAAAACACCAATAAGGGAAATACCTTAACCCTCACAAGAAAATCCCTCCTCAAGGGAGTCAACTAACTTCACGATCATTCCTCATAATCATCGTGCCATGGAGATTCCCAATCTCAAGGTGTTCCATATCTCACATCAGAGATTTAACCATCCAAAAATAGCATAACTCTATGCTTAACAGAGAGGAAATCAATAACTGGCATCCGTATACTCACCGGTATACCTGCCTAAGCACTGATGTCGCATGCATACTCAATGCACTCGGCTCGGGTATCTACCACATATCCCTAAGCCCCAAACACAACCGTCAATTCCGAGTCATTCCTTACTCAGTGGAGGATGAAAATCGACGATTAACAATACACGGTGTGATTCCCAAAATCAACACCACTTGTACCAACTTACCGAATCTTTCAAAGATTCCCAAATAGGTATAATACTACCTCCTTCCTCGCAAGGGAAGTGCCATCGAACTCGAGATCCACAAGTCTCGAACCATCGTTCGGAAAAACTGGATACAATAACACCCATTGTATCCCAATACACGGGTTCCTTTAGATTGAGTCAATAACAACCTGATGACTCTCTTGTTGGTACTCCAACATCCTGAGCTGTCCCAGACAAGTCTCCAAGATTAAACATAAACGTATACACGTTTCAGTGAGGCATGAACAACCTTAACCTCAATGACATGGTGACTACTAGAGTCCACCACAATCCTCATCGTATCACCTTACGATTTGCCAAACTTGGTTCCAACGAGCAGTGTAACGGCTCTAGCAAGCCCATCATGGTGCTACACACACGCGGCAGACAACCTAGTCTCTGCCTCTTTAGGTTTACCTCAAACCTACCAATAAGACGGACGTTTCCACATGGTATAACATACTATGGGAGAAAAACTCAATAGAGTAATGGGTCTTTATCCAACATTCCTCAATGCCGATACACCCTGGACAACCCAATGTCCCTATGTACTTAACATAACCTGATCCTACTCCCTTAGGACCCATCCTACACCCTCAAGGGTGGTGTGATCATGTCTACCACATGTCACATCGACAGAAAGCGAGTAATTTCCTCCACGATTACTCCTATCGTCAAAAACATGGCCAAAAGCCATTCCAACGAGCATACCTCTAGGGTATCACCACTCGTAATATGATCGCCCCAATCGTAAGCTGCGGTACAATCCCATGTACAGCGCATCCATCCATTCCTCGAGCAACCCGCTCGGTATAAGGGTCACGTCAATCGGTGTCGCACACACCACCTTGTGCTCGGTACTGGCACCCAAGGCATACCACAGAATACGTATACTCAACGCATCGATCATCGTAACGATGATGCATGTCTAATAAGACATCTCCTACACCATCGTCATCGTCATCCCGTGACGACACATGCCAACTCATGGCATCTAAAACATTGCCCACTAGTGACGATACATGTACATCAGCGTATGTCATCCACTATCATGCTAGTAAAATAGGCATAATAAAACATGTATATCAATGCATGCCAGCTACAATAAAGCTAATAAAATAGCAATATCTCATACCTCATCGCTAGTGATATAGCGTCATACCTGTCTCCGTCGCTCAATAATAGTGCGTAATCAGCACCCATCGCTCGAAGGCGGCAAAATCCTGTGCTGAGTACATAGCGGCAAAATCCCTCGCTATAGAATCGACGGCATGACACCTCGTCATATAATAAGTGGCATGAAACCTCGCTATATACCTGAGTATGAATCATCGTCCACATAGTAGCGGAAAGAGGCATCGCTATCAATACACCTGGCGGAATGAACCATCGCCAATAGATATAGCGGAATGAACCATCGCTATAAATACACCTGGCGGAATGAACCATCGCCTATAAATATAGCGGAATGAACCATCGCTATAAATACACCTGGCGGAATGAACCATCGCCAATAGATATAGCGGAATGAACCATCGCTATCAATACACCTGGCGGAATGAACCATCGCCAATAAATATAGCGGAATGAACCATCGCTATAAATACACCTGGCGGAATGAACCATCGCCAATAGATATAGCGGAATGAACCATCGCTATCAATACACCTGGCGGAATGAACCATCGCCAATAGATATAGCGGAATGAACCATCGCTATAAATACACCTGGCGGAATGAACCATCGCCAATAGATATAGCGGAATGAACCGTCGCTATAAACCGTGTCCTCATAGAGAAATGAATATAAATCGACACAGCGGGACACATCACCGCTATCATCCGTGTCATCACAAAGGAATGAATCATCATCCTAACAAGCGGCATCTCATCCTCGCTTCTTCATACAAGCGGTATCTCATCCTCGCTTCGTATGGCATACCCCGCCTCCATGTGCAAGCGAGCATCCCCGCCCGCTCCACATTTTTAGCGGTCAAGCATAAGTATAAAAATTCTCACTGTCATAAGCAGGACTCCTGGAATGTATAATCATCATTCCTTTTTATACTCCATATTTCCTGTAACCTGCAACCATCAGGGTTAACAACAATAGCCATATACGCTATGCATCCACATTCAATTCATAATAAAAACACATTATGAGAATGTATGGTTTCACAAATAAATGTCATGATAGCCTTCTTTAAATCCTTATTTCATCCTGAGCCCTTATCATTAGTACATTTTAATGCTTCTTGCTACTCCAGGAAAGCGGAATTCTTCCTCGCTTCCACTGGACTTTAGCGTTGCTACTCCATGTAAGCGGAACTCTTCATCGCTTCCAATGGACTTTAGCGTTGCTACTCCATATAAGCGGGACTCTTCATCGCTTCATATGGACTTTAGCATAAGCCATTAAAATCCTTACTAAGATAACTTTGACTCAAGACATGCATATGCAAAAACAATGCACAATAACATATATCATAACCTCAATGCACCACTTTGCATTCATCATGTGTCAACAAGACAACGTAAAATACATGTTACCTCGGAAATATCCCTTTATCTGATTTTCTTAAAACCAGCTTCCTTGGCACATAACACACGGAGTGCCAGACATCCCCATAAATGTCATCCTATCGTGTTCCACACGATTCCTGCAACCACAATGGTTAGCAATACCACTTTTCATATCATAAGAGCACATAAACAATGTGTTATGTCATACAACATTAATGCCATCATGCATAAATATGTGCTATCAATAACTTCCTAGGCCCTTAACAGCCCCAATGAGCAACCACTGCTCTGATACCACTAATGTAAGGACCCCAAGCCCTTAAAACCTTGATTAGTGTATTAACCACTATGTATGGTACATGCTTTCTATAAAATGTCAATCGGGAAGCTCTGATGATACTTAATCATTGCCTGTCAATAAAAGACTCATATGTTTGCCCTTTACCAACCCCTTGGTGCCACTTTTCACATTGTAAACTTTTACAAAAATTTGGGCAGAGTCTCCCCATAAATAGAGCTATCCCAAAACAGAGTACAACACATAACAAAATTCCCGGCCAGGGAACACATAATACTCAACAGAAAGCAGTAATACAAGTAGATTCCCAGCCAGGGAAGACACCACACATATGTCAACAAAAGTGGGTTCCAACACCCACATAATACACCAATGACTCTCATATCATTCTAGCAATTCAACCTAATTGCATGCAACCTTAAATGAAAGAGAGAAAGGCTCATGCCTTTATATACAATCCATATACAAGTATAATCGTGCCCACATGCGAGCATCATGAATATGAATATGTATAAATCCTCAGGTGTATATATAGGTACTCTATACGATACCGTGCTCCATCAAGCCCTGGTACCACGATCCTGGGAGTACCTCAAATCAACAGCTCGAGCTCAGCTCCATAGCCATCGATGTACCTGTCCACCTGTCCCAACAGAGACAGCCCCCAACGGGGTGAGCATACCAATACACAAAATCCCATAATCATAATAATGAAATTCATAATTTACAACAAAGGTAAATGCTAATGAATTTAAATGATACTCCCTGGATGGCAACATCCTCATCCGGGATTCCGTGTACTGTCCCTGTTCTCACAACATCAAACTCATCAAATCTCATAAATCAGTAAATCAACACATTGATTTACACATCGCATGCCTGATTCTCAAATATCAAGAATGAATGATTCCAAGTTCATATACATGCAAAAATAGATATATCAATATCAAATATTGATTTCATAACCTTGCTTTCCATTATACTTAGACATCTCATATGTCTTATAATGAAAACATGAGTCTATGAACCTAGACATCTCAAATGTCTCATAATGAATACACGATTCTACGAACCTAGACATCTCAAATGTCTTACGAAGAATGCATGATTCTACAAACCTAGACATCTCAAATGTCTCATAATATAGTCATATAAACCCAGTAACCCATATATCATGTAAGAGTCATCCTACTCTAGTGTCACGCACGCTACAAGCGGCGATATCAAGATTTGGGTCATTCCTTGGCTATATCAACATATATGTATAACCATACGCAAAACATTCAATGCAATCAAAAACACCTTATGCATTTCACATATATATAGTAATGCTCGTACGTCGCACGTACCTTAAATCTCCGAAGTCCGAGCCAAGCCTTGCTCGAGTTCCATGCCCCGAGGAATGATGTGCTAACACGATAAACAATTCACCATTATTTACGAACATGTAACCTATGCTCAAGCACACCCATATCCCTCACAACATTGTCAATACACGACAATTATCCTCTTAAAAGGCCCGGGGCAGGGTACATGCAGGGAAGGAAATAAATGAGACAATCGAAATTTGTTCAAGAATGCCCTACAAAAATCGAACCTTAATCTCACAATTTCGAACCCAATAAAATACCATAATTCATCTAAAATGTCAATTAATCAATCCATAGCATGAATAATCATCCCACATGCCAATCCCCCAAATTCGAAATCCAAAGCCCTAAATTCGAACTCAATACCTTAAATTCGAACACAATTAAGCATCAACAATACATCTAAAACATGTAATAAATTACCCATAACAAGAATCGTCACAACCCTTCCAAAACCCCCAAAATCGAACCCATTTCATGCACCCATCCAAAAAATCGAACCCAAGCCAACGAAAATCGAAATCATTCGAGCCAATAAATCACAATTTGGCAGGGAATCACATCACAAGCATGGAAAAAGGGGTTAGGAAGGTTACCCAAACGAAATCGGAAGAAAAATCGACCAAAATCGATAAACCCTAGAATTTGGGGATCGCCGCTCTTTCTCAAAATCCGACTTCCACACGCGATGAAACTTCGAATTGATGGAGGGGAAAGGAGCGCCTCGTCGAGACGAAGCCGGCGGCGGGTCGCACGCGCCCAACGGCGGCCGGACGGCGGCGGGCGGAGCGCTTTTGCGCGCGGCAGCGCTGTAGCAGCGGGAAAATCGCACGCGGGAGAGAGGGAAGGAATTGGGGCTGAAATTGAAATTATGTCTAAAATTTTGGGTTTAAATGGTATTTATAGCAAAAATACCCCGAAAAATTAATAGCCCCACAAATACATCATGATTCCTTAAAAATCATCTGTTTTCAAAAACTCTCTCTCTAACTCCAAAATCCCCTACCGGTGCTCACACAGCACCCGAGATTCCGAGACACATCAAAAACCCAACTCTTAGGTTTTACACCGTAATGTGAATACAATCTCAACCTCTGGATCCAACGATCCCAACTACCCAAATAAACGAGCCCAGAAGGCCCAACACCTCGATTAAATCCCAAATCGCCACGTAAAACCACTTTAGGGATTATTAATACTCCGGGATTAACACCTATAATCCCTGGTCATCACAGAAGTACCGGTTCAGAAACCGGGTTCTGAAGAGCGTCCAATCAATCAATGCACCCTGTGCTTTCAGTTCCATTACCGTGCTCTTCCACCACATGGAAGGTTTCTTTGCCAGCTGGAACTCCGTCAGCCTCAGCCATGCTGTAACAGCACAAGGAGCGGATACAAATATCTGCTCAAGTCTCTCTAGCCACTCTTCGGCCTCCTCCCCTGATTCTGTCCCCTCAAATCGAGGCGGGTGGTAAGACAGAAACTGAGTCAAACTGATCTCACCAAGTAGTAATAACTGAGCCACTGGTTCCATGTATACAGCTGGTGGAGGTAAAGGGTTTACCTGACCAATGCTCGCATTAACACTGCCAACGTCACCCACCTCTTCATTGAGGTTTCCCAAGTTCATAGCCGCCATGCTGTAACACAAAGGTTAAAACAACTCCAAAACAAATATATATGTGTTATGCCGTTAGATAACAGGAATGATAATAAGCATGTTAGTATAACAGTATATACAACAATATGCACCACATGCATAAACATGCTCCAAATGTAAGCACCTAGCCAATCATGCTAAGGCTACCCTTCACTCGTTCCCGGGTACTCTAACCTGGCTCTGATACCACTAATGTAAGGACCCTAGTTCCTTAAGTGCGGATTAAAAGCATAATTAGAGCTAATCATATATTATCAGAGTAAAATGATCGTGTTGAGACTATGAGCTTTAAGAATTACATGCCAAAAATAAGGACTATCAATGGATTAATTACATTCCCAAACCAATGAATGTTATCAACTATAGTTTTACACTACTCCTAGAGTAGACACTATACAAAAGTAATCCATCCTTCAATTCCCAAAAGTGTTCTTCACAAGCTCACTGCCTCAACCCACCTTAGCCCCTTTTTCATGCCAAAAACGTACCTACAAGGACAACCCCCAAACATGAGCATATAATAATTCATATACAACACAATATGAATTTATGGCGTAAATGCATAAACCGTAATAAACACTTCCTGTTTTTCCCATGCATTTTAAACGCTCCCTTTTTGGTTGTCCCTGTACCATAACTCATGAGTATAATCAAATAGATTATTTAATGGTCCACACATGTCATGACTAATACCATTCCATTATCACCAATTACCAATCAACAATCCCTAGTATGTTCATCACAATGTATTTTAATGCCCCTCGCTTTTCATATCGGCGGCATAGAATAACCTCGCTTCAATGGACATGCGGCGCTCCCACCCCTCGCTTCACATTGAGCGGCAAATATTCTTTCCTCGCCTCATATGATAACCACACTTAAATGTGACATGCGGCGCTCCCACCCCTCGCTTCACATTTAGCGGCAACAAAACAAATAGCGGCAAGCATTAAAATCATCAAGGGATGACCACGACTCATGGGATGTGAGACCCCGTTATCTCAACAAGGTACTAAGGTGCAATTAAGAGAACTAAACATCATATATATAATCAGAGTAGTAATGTCGTGTTGATTAACCTGAGCTTAAGAGATTACAGTACCCAAAAGTTCAAAAAGGAAGTTCACATGTTCCTACAAAAGGTACTACATTATAGTCTTACTCTACTCTTGTAGAAGCTATACAAAAAGATTCTCTAACATAATAATCCTGTAGCACTCCTTACAGCTCAGCAAATCAACCCCGACCCTGGTTTTCATCGTCAAAAGCACCTACAAAGACAACCCTCGACACATGAGCATACTGTGATTCATATTCAACATAATATGAATGTAAAGCGTAAATGCACAAACATAAATACAAAGCACTTCCTGTATTTCCAAGCATTTACAACGCCCATTTGTTGTCCCTGTACCATAACTCATAATAACACGTTATATGAACATATGGTTTCATAAATAAATGTCATGACATATCTTTCCTTCATAAATCCTTAATTAAATCCCGAGTCCTTATCATTAGTAAATTTCAATGCTTCTTACTACTCCACGTAAGCGGAATTCTTCCTCGCTTCTTATGGACCTTAGCGTAAGCATTGAAATCCTTACTAAGATAACCTTGACTCGTGAAATACACCTCTTATATTTCACAACATACATATGCAAAAACAATGTATATCAACATGTATCACATAATAATGCACTATCTTATGCATATCTTGCTTTACCTTGTGTTAAATAAATAAACACATAATACATGTTACCGTTGGGATGCCGTACGTCCCTTACGTACTGATGTGACTAGAAATAGACACATCTATTACGCTTAATTGTCTACGATTTGGTATATTTTGATGGATAAATTGATACATATGCTACCTAATCGTATATTTATGTAAATGTAGGGAAAAGTGAAGAAATCAAGCTAAAATGATGAAAGAAGCAATAAAGTTGAAGAAAAGAGGAAAAAACCGGAATCAAAGACACATGTTGCTCCTTTCTCCTCAAATTTCTGTGTATTCCAGCCAAGTTTTGGGAATGTGGTCCATATAAAAGTTGTAGAACTTTGAGTTATCTTCGCGTGGACAGCTGACTCGTCGAATTCGGAGTTCGTGTGTGAAAGTTATGGCCAAAATACAAAACTCGCCAGAAAAATGGAGGACAGGCGTAATTACGCCATTCACAGGCGTAATTACGCCAACGCTACGGCATGTCTAGGCGTAGCTACGCCATTATACGCGTATTTACGCCTGAAGACTTTTGGAAAATTAAAAAACTTGATTTCTTTCCTTCCCACATGGATTTTACCCTACTCCATCAGCCTCCATACCTCATATACACGATTTTTACCTCATTTTAAGAATAATTTCATACTCTTAGAATATTTTAGGATTTTAGATTAATTTTCTTTCAAAGTTTTCTTCAAGAACGACGAAGAACGGAACCGGAATTGACAAGCCGGAATCGTGATTTATATTAGTAATTTCTTTTCCTTTATTTATTTAATGTTTTCCATTGAATTTTTATTGCTTTTAGATTTAATTATGCTAGGCTAAAACCCTTCGATTCTTGGTTGAAGGGATACCTACTTTTGGATTTAAATCTTTTATGAAAATTCGGTTTGATTGTTGAATTAATCTTCGATTTCAATTGGTTTCTCAGAATTCGAATTCCATGATTGTTGTGCTTGTGTATTAGACCGATCACCTAATATTCAATAACATAATCGATAGTTTGCTAAGAAACAACTAAGATTAATAATTAACCGGCTGTAGGTGTTATTGAATTCTTAGGAGAAACGCTTGAGTAATCAATTCTAACGGCTGTAGTTTTTATTGATTAGATTTGTCGAACTCATTAGTTTTGAAAACTATCATTGATTTAATCATTAACGGCTGTAGTGGTGATTAGAGATTTGGTAAGGGTTGAATTGAATGCTGTTTTCTCTTTGACTACGAATAAGATGAGTAGGAATTGAATTTCCAATCGATAGATAATTGAAAGAATTTGAATGTTTTGATTTGATGACTAAAAGATAATTTTCCAAAAGTACGGTTACCTGAAAACCAAGAATCGCTTTAATCCCATAAGTTTTAATCATTTTAGTTAGACTCGTTAATTAGTTTGATATTTGCTAAGTAGTAGTAATCCAGTCCAAACCCCCCATTGTTACTAGTTCTTTGATAATTGACACAAAATAAATTTACCTTCCCTGTGAGATCGATCCCTACTTCCACTACTACATATTTTTGTTATTAACTGAAGAAGGGTTAATTTGGGCGTACACGATAAACGCTACCAAATTTTGGCGCCGTTGCCGGGGAGGGCAACATTTATTTGTGTCGATTTTTTTTTATTTTTTTATCCCGCATTTCTACTTTGGTTTGTTAATGAGTACAGGTGGATCGTTCAATCACGAAGATAACTTTTACTACGATCCTGAGATTGAGAGGACGCTACATCAGAGAAGGAGAGAAGCAAGGCTGCTTGAAGAGGAAGAAAGGAACAACATGGCTGCAAATCAAAGCTTGAGGCAGCTCGCAAATCCTAACTTGGATCAACAACCGCTCTGCATCAGTTTCCCTGCTCTGGCCAATAACGTAAATTTTGAACTCAAATCTGGTTTAATTCACTTATTGCCATCTTTTCATGGTCTTGCAGGTGAAAACCCACATAAGCATCTGATGGAATTCCACGTGGTGTGCACTACCATGAAGCCGACCGGAATCACTGAGGATCAAATAAAGCTAAGAGCGTTCCCGTTTTCTCTAAAGGACGCTGCAAAAGACTGGCTCTTCTACTTACCATCCGGATCGATCACCACGTGGAATGACTTACAAAGAGTATTCCTAGAAAAGTACTTCCCAGCTTCACGGGCAACGAACTTGAGGAAAGAGATATATGGTGTGAAGCAGCTCTACGAGGAATCACTACACGAGTACTGGGAGAGATTCAAGAAGTTGTGCGCAAGTTGTCCACAACACCAGATAAGTGAACACCTTCTCATCCAATACTTTTATGAAGGTTTACTTTCTTCTGACAGGAACTTAGTGGATGCGGCAAGCGGAGGAGCATTTATAGACAAAACAGCGGAGGAAGCTAGAAGGTTGATAGCTAACATGGCGGCCAACTCCCAACAATTCGGATCTGTGCGCCATGGGCAACCGCAAAGAAAAGAGGTAAACGTATCAAACTTAGAACAACAACTGATAGACCTCACTTTTCTTGTGCGTGGTATGGCAGGTGGAAATGTAGGAAAGACAAAGCCGTGTGGAATCTGTCTGGCTGCGAACCATTCCACAGACGCATGCCCCTCACTACAAGAGACAACCACGGAGAACGTGAATGCTGCGGGAGGATTCCCAGGGCCACCACAAAGGAGTTATGACCATCCACAAAACAACTACAATCAAGGGTGGAGAGAACATTCAAACCAATGCTATGGTAACCAACAGATGAACCAACCTCCACCCTATAGACCGCCATATCAGCGACCTCCACCACCGCCAGTGCACCCTCCCTCTGACAGGTTAGAACATAGCATCCAAATTATTGCTGAAAATAACTTACAATTTCAACAGGAGACGAGGGCAATCATCCAGAGCTTGACGACGCAGATGGGACAATTGGCAACTTCAATCAGCAAGATCGAAGCAAGGATTTCAAATGGACTGCCATCACAACCAGAGATGAACCCCCGGGAAAATGTGAGTGCTATCACAATGAATGTGAATGAAGATGCAACCGAAGAGAAGGTGGTACTGACGCCACCCCAAAAAGAAGAGATGACGGAGACAGAGACAGATGTTGAAGAGCCAATGCAAGGGGAGGAACCACGAGGTAAGTACCACAAACTTTCTGAATATAAAGAACCACCCCCTTTCCCCCAAGCATTGAAGGACAATAGGAAAGGTGCCGGACTCAAAGGCGTCTACGAGATGAGTCCACGCTACAAAGAGCAAGCCCCATTGCATGAAACCGTGAATGAGGATCGAAACAAGGAACACAAGGGGCAGCCCAAGGTCGAGCTCAATGACAATGTTTCGGCTGATAACCAAAGAAGCATCCCCATTAAATGCAAGGACCCAGGTATGTTCTTTATCCCATGTGAGATTAGAGGTATTAAAATTGAGAAGGCTATGCTCGATTTAGGGTCGTCCATAAATGTCTTGCCTTACTCAATGTACTCTCAACTGAAGATGGGACCTTTAAAAAGAGATAGAGCAGCTATTCACTTAGCTGATAAATCCATGGTCATACCTAAGGGGATAATAGAGGACGTAGTTGTGCATGTAAAGAATTTGGTCTTCACAGCCGATTTCTATGTCTTAGACATGAGAAATGGTGATCCTTCTAGTCTAATTATTTTAGGAAGACCATTCTTGAAATCATCAAATTCAGTAATCAATATGAATAGCGGGTTGATAACCATGGAGTCTAATGGTGAAATTGAAAAATTCAACATGTATGAACCCATTAAACCTCTTGAGCATTCTAGTTACGCTATTGATGTACATGATGATTATGATTCTGATTTTGATAATGATGAGTTGTGGGAAATGGGAAAGGCTACTGATGGCCTTGACGAGAAGAGAGGTATGGATCCCCCTCCTGTGCATACTGTTCATACTATTGCTGCTTTATCTACTCATGATACTGCTGATCCTCTTATGTCTCACTTGCAGGATCGTACCGTTGGAAAGAAGCATCCTCCGGATCGACCATGTCAATCACGTGCCGAAAGAGTAAGGACTGGGCATAACCACTCAAAGACCAACAAACCGAACTATCGAGGAGTGAAAAAGATATTGAGGTGGTTAAGGAAGGATAGAGCAACACTGCATCAACCACCCTGATAGAGGATAGCGTCGGGCCACCGACGTTAAACAGAGGCGCTGCTTGGGAGGCAACCCAAGGGGAGTTAGTTTCTTTTCTCCCTTTTATTTTTTATTGCTTTATTAGTTAGACTTTTCTTTTCTCTTGTATTTTTGCCTTACATTGGGGACAATGTAAGATTTAAGTATGGGGGAGGGATTAGTGGTGTGTTATTGTTTTTCTTATTTCAAAATACAAAAAAAAAAAAAAAAAAAAAATCGAAAATTTGAAAATTTTGAGCTCATAGTTAGTAATGAATGCATGCTTATAATCACTAGCCCATGATGAAACCTAATTGATAGCATGCATGTTTTTGAACATAGGTGAATTGTTAACCTTGGAACACTTTGAACTCTAATGCAAAGTGTGCTTTAACTTAGTAGTTGAATATTTTGAGCACACTATTGTCATGACTTGTGAAGTGTGCATCACTTAGTGAAGATTGTGTAAATTTTGTGATAGTCTTAAGAAGTCTCTAATACATGCTAGAACTTAACTACATGCTCTTTGAGGCGTATGTCTAGACTACTTGCAAACATGAAAGTGATATAGGCAATCTTTGATGCGTTTGAGCCTTTCAAGCCTACCATGTAAACAAAATCATTCTCTAGTACCTATTTCGAGCCTTAAATGTAAAAGAATGGTAGTATGCTAAGCATACTAAAGACCCCCATTCAACATTTCTTGACTAGCTTATCATCCTACCCTTTAAGCCTAAATGTGATTTTAATCCATACCTTTTAAGGGAGTATGATGTATTTCATTCAAATGCACTTGGGAATCATTGAAGTATATTTGTGAGCTTATTTGTCAAAAGAATGGAATGCATGAAAGAAAAAGGAATGCCTTGAGAAAATAGATAAAAATATGACTCCAAGGGGAGCCAAGGCACAAAAGAAGAAAAGTGTTGAAATAAACCTTGTGAAAAAGAACGAAGTTGAAAAACTCATGCAAGAAGAGAAGTTTTAGTGTGCATTTCATCATACTCTCTTGTTTGATATATCCTTACCTTTCTTTCATAAGCCAATACCTAGGCCAAGCTACAAGCTAATAAAGACCTACTTGATTTATGTTTGCAAAGTAGCTAAGATAGTGGAGAAGAATGTGCAAGTGAGCTTATACTTGTGTTAGTGTATGACTTGAACTATTATGGCTTTGCATATTTTGAATCTATAATTTGTACACAACACTTGTTTATGACCACACACACACGTTCACTACTTTGTTGAGTATGAGATGTTTAGGGATTGAACTTGTTCCACTGTTAACTTTTCACCGCCTTTCATTACTATGCATGTTTTAAATTGTTGAGGCATAAAAGTGAGGACAAGTTAGTTTGTTATGATGCTATGAGCCAAGCAAAAAAATATTGTAGTTTTGATTATTTACTCGAGGTCGAGTAAAGAGTAAGTATGGGGGTGTTTGATGTGACTAGAAATAGACACATCTATTACGCTTAATTGTCTACGATTTGGTATATTTTGATGGATAAATTGATACATATGCTACCTAATCGTATATTTATGTAAATGTAGGGAAAAGTGAAGAAATCAAGCTAAAATGATGAAAGAAGCAATAAAGTTGAAGAAAAGAGGAAAAAACCGGAATCAAAGACACATGTTGCTCCTTTCTCCTCAAATTTCTATGTATTCCAGCCAAGTTTTGGGAATGTGGTCCATATAAAAGTTGTAGAACTTTGAGTTATCTTCGCGTGGACAGCTGACTCGTCGAATTCAGAGTTCGTGTGTGAAAGTTATGGCCAAAATACAAAACTCGCCAGAAAAATGGAGGACAGGCGTAATTACGCCATTCACAGGCGTAATTACGCCAACGCTACGGCATGTCTAGGCGTAGCTACGCCATTATACGCGTATTTACGCCTGAAGACTTTTGGAAAATTAAAAAACTTGATTTCTTTCCTTCCCACATGGATTTTACCCTACTCCATCAGCCTCCATACCTCATATACACGATTTTTACCTCATTTTAAGAATAATTTCATACTCTTAGAATATTTTAGGATTTTAGATTAATTTTCTTTCAAAGTTTTCTTCAAGAACGACGAAGAACGGAACCGGAATTGACAAGCCGGAATCGTGATTTATATTAGTAATTTCTTTTCCTTTATTTATTTAATGTTTTCCATTGAATTTTTATTGCTTTTAGATTTAATTATGCTAGGCTAAAACCCTTCGATTCTTGGTTGAAGGGATACCTACTTTTGGATTTAAATCTTTTATGAAAATTCGGTTTGATTGTTGAATTAATCTTCGATTTCAATTGGTTTCTCAGAATTCGAATTCCATGATTGTTGTGCTTGTGTATTAGACCGATCACCTAATATTCAATAACATAATCGATAGTTTGCTAAGAAACAACTAAGATTAATAATTAACCGGCTGTAGGTGTTATTGAATTCTTAGGAGAAACGCTTGAGTAATCAATTCTAACGGCTGTAGTTTTTATTGATTAGATTTGTCGAACTCATTAGTTTTGAAAACTATCATTGATTTAATCATTAACGGCTGTAGTGGTGATTAGAGATTTGGTAAGGGTTGAATTGAATGCTGTTTTCTCTTTGACTACGAATAAGATGAGTAGGAATTGAATTTCCAATCGATAGATAATTGAAAGAATTTGAATGTTTTGATTTGATGACTAAAAGATAATTTTCCAAAAGTATGGTTACCTGAAAACCAAGAATCGCTTTAATCCCATAAGTTTTAATCATTTTAGTTAGACTCGTTAATTAGTTTGATATTTGCTAAGTAGTAGTAATCCAGTCCAAACCCCCCATTGTTACTAGTTCTTTGATAATTGACACAAAATAAATTTACCTTCCCTGTGAGATCGATCCCTACTTCCACTACTACATATTTTTGTTATTAACTGAAGAAGGGTTAATTTGGGCGTACACGATAAACGCTACCACGTACCTTCCAAAAATAGAGAGTCAAACGACTTTATCTCCTCGGCTGTGCTGGCACCTGTGATGGTTCTACATAATCACACAACACAATATTAGGCACCTCATAATAATACATAATCAAAACTAAATGAAAATCACATTTTTCCCAACAATGTCATCTCGCGATCGATCGCGAGATGTTATTGCCTTGGAAACCAAAAAAATGCAATCAGCGATCGATCGCCCCAATATTGGTGATCGATCGCCAAAACCTACTGGAACGTCGCGATCGATCGCGCCTCCTTGGCGATCGATCGCCAACCCTGTTCCTTTGGCGATTTTCCAGAATTGCCGAACACCTCATTTCAAACACCTAAAACCATATCATAACACATATAATATGCACGAATAAAAATACTAGGGGCTTCAACAAACTCCCATGAAGTGTTTTAAACCAAAGTTTCAATAAACTCCTAGCCTAACATGCATCATAACAACCCCAAGAATTTGACACTCAACCACAATTTCATAAAAACAGGGCACTTGAACCTTGCCCAGAATTTTTGAACACAACTTTTCACTTGATTAAATCCTTCATATAATACATGAAACATGCTCAAGGAAATATACTGGTATCTTCAACAAACTTCCATACACGTATTCACATCAAAGGTTAAACCAAAACCTAAGCTAGCATGCTTCAAATATTCATTATAGAACCCTTACTAAACATGAAAACAGGGCACTTCCCCTGCTCGGGTGTTCGAGGAACCCTTTTCTCAACTACAAATCTAACACATAAAGCATGCAAGTCACTTAACAAAACATGCTAAGGGCTTCATAAACATCACGTAAAAGTACTCATAACAAGATTTCATTAAACCCTACACTAGCATGCCAAATCTGCTACAAGGAATACACATGCTAGAAATCTGAAAACTAGGAAAAACATGTGACTCCTCACCACTTTTGCTCCTCGATTTTTGCCAAGAAAGGATTAATGAAATCCGATCACTTTCTTCCTAGAAACAGAACAAGTTGCAGACGAAATGAAGAGAAAAAGAAGGAAGCTTTTTGGAAGAGATAAAGTGAAAATATCCAAGTCCAAAGATGCCTACTTAGTCAATCTGCTTTCCAGAAAAACAGGGGAGGGGCGTGGGTTTCAACAAGTGGGGGTGGGGTGGTTGCATGTAGGGTGATTTTGGGTGTTTAATTGTGTCCCGGTATTTCATACGATGTATAAAAATATCCCTCCTTGATATTTTATTATTCTACCACATAAACACAACAATTAAAAACACCTAACATGCTCCCTAAACCACATCATCAAAATAAATAAATCACTCCCACATAAAATACGCCTTTAGCACATAGGCTCACAATTAACAACCCTTAATTGTATGATTACCCACATAATCATTTCGGGGATATCACAATACTCCCATACTTATAAGATTTCGTCCCCGAAATCAAACATGCTGTCAACAAGAGATAACACAATACATAAACGCATACCAGAAAACAGCTCTGGATAGTGCTGCACCATGTGTCGCTCTGTCTCCCACGTGGCCTCCTCGACACCCCTACGATCCCACTGAACCTTGATCATAGGAATAACCTTGTTCCGAAGTCTGCGGTCTGCCCTATCCAAAATCCTGATAGGCCGCTCCACATAAGAAACATCGGACTCTATCTCAACCTCTGAAGGCTGCAACACATGTGAAGGATCCGGCTCATACTTCCTCAGCATAGACACATGAAATACGTCGTGTATACCAGACAGAGAGGGCGGTAAAGCCAAACGGTACGCCAGAGTACCAATACGCTGTAAGATCTCATATGGCCCTACATATCTCGGGGATAACTTTCCTCGCATCCCAAACCGTACTACACCTCTGAAAGGTGAGATCTTCAAAAAAACTCTGTCGCCTAACTGAAACTCCAACGGTCTACGCCGCTGATTGGCATATGCTGCCTGTCTGTCCTGAGCTGCCTTCATCTTTCTTCTGATAACCTTAACTTTCTCTTCCATTTCCTGAACCAACTCTGGTCCTCCAACCGACTTACGGTCCATGTCATCCCAACACAAGGGTGACCTACAACGCCTACCATAGAGGGCCTCGAAAGGAGCCATCTGTATACTTGCCTGGTAGCTATTGTTGTAAGAGAACTCCACCAAGGCTATCGAGTCCTGCCATGAAGTGTCGAACTCTAGTACACAAGCCCTCAACATATCTTCGAGCGTCTGTATCGTACGCTCTGTCCGTCCGTCTGGGGATGATAGGCTGTGCTCAGCCTCAACTCTGTACATAGAGCTGTCTGCAGACCCTCCCAAAAGTGAGATGTAAACCGCGGATCTCGATCAGACACAATCGAAACAGGGATCCCATGCAGTCTCACCACATCTCTGACATATATCTGTGCCATCCTCAAGTACGTGAAGGTCATACAGTAGGGAATGAAATGAGCACTCTTAGTCAATCTGTCGACGACTACCCATATGGCATCAAAACCGGAAACAGTCCTCGGTAAGTGGGTCACGAAATCCATAGATACGTGTTGCCACTTCCACTCAGGTATCTCCAAACTCCTTAATTCACCTCCAGTCCTTTGCCTCTCAGCCTTCACCTGCTGACAAATCAGACAGCGCTTGACGAATGAAGTAACATCCTGTTTCATTCGCCTCCACCAGAACTGACTGCGTAGATCCTTATACATCTTCTTCCCGCCCGGTGGATACTCATCCTGCTGCAATGAGCTCGTTGTAATATACCCTGGCGCAACTCGGGTGTATCTGGAACCACCCATCTATCGCCAAGTCTCAGAGAACCGTCCTCAGCCACTCTGAATCTCGATGGCTGACCTGTATGAACTACTGACATCCATTTCTAAACCTCTGCATCGGTCCCCTGAGCCTTCCTGATGTGCTCATAAATAACAGGCTCAGCTAACAACGTCAAAACCTGTACTGGTGAAGTAGACACATCATAATCAAATCCCAAATGGCAGTAGGAGCCCAACATAGATGATAAACACATGGCATCCTCTGCTGTGCTCCTCACCTTCCGACTCAAAGCGTCAGCTGTCAAGTTTGCTTTCCCCGGGTGATATTCGATTTCACAGTCGTAGTCCTTCAGCAGGTCCATCCATCTCCTCTGCCTCATGTTCAGCTCATCCTGTGTAAACAAGACCTTCAAGCTCTTGTGATCAGTGAAGATGGTGAATGAGGTACCGTACAAGTAGTGTCGCCATATCTTCAAGGCGAATACTATAGCCGCTAACTCCAAATCGTGGACTGGATACCTCGTCTCATGTGGCTTCAATTGTCTCGAAGCATAAGCCACTACATGTCTGTCCTGCATCAGTACGCACCCTAGGCCCTGTAACGATGCATCCGTATAGAGAACAAATCCTTTGTTCTCTCTGGGAATCACTAGAACTGGTGCAGTAGTCAGTCTGTACTTTAATTCCTGGAAACTCTGCTCACAAGCCTCTGACCAACAAAATGGGACTCCCTTCTGAGTCAGCTGCGTAAGTGTCTTGGCGATCTTAGAGAAACCCTCGACGAAACGTCGGTAATAGCCAGCCAGACCAAGAAAACTCCGAATCTCACTGACTGAAGTAGGGGCAGACCAATCCATAACTGCCTCTACCTTCCTCGGGTCTACTGATATCCCTTCTCGTGATATGATATGGCCCAAGAATGCTACACTGTTCAGGCAAAACTCACACTTGCTGAGTTTGGCGTACAACTGATGGTCTCTAATGATCTGGAGTACTATCCTCAGATGATCGGCATGATCCTCCTCACTCCTTGAATAGACCAGGATGTCATCAATGAATACGATCACAAACTGATCGAGGTACTCCTGAAATACTCTGTTCATCAGACTCATAAAGACTGCAGGTGCATTTGTCACACCGAAAGGCATCACCAAGAATTCATAGTGTCCATACCGAGTCCTAAAACCGTCTTTTGGACATCACCAGCTCTAACCCGTACCTGGTGATAGCCTGACCTCAAATCTATCTTGGAGTACACCTCTGTACCCTGAAGCTGGTCGAACAGATCATCAATCCTCGGAAGTGGATACCTGTTCTTCACTGTAGCCTTGTTCAATTGCCTGTAGTCAATGCACAGACGCATTGATCCATCCTTCTTTTTCACGAACAAGACTGGTGCACCCCAAGGCGATACACTAGGACGAATGTATCCCTTGTCAAGGAGCTCCTGTAACTGTACCTTCAGCTCCCTCAGCTCTACCGGTGCCATCCTATAAGGAGCACGGGATATAGCAGAAGTCCCTGGCAGCAGCTCAATGGCAAACTCAACATCCCTGACAGGCGGAAATCCCGGAATCTCATCTGGGAACACATCAATGAACTCCGTCACTACCGGAATGTCCTCGGCTCTCACCTCCTTTTCTTCTGAAGCATCCACGGCATAAATAAGATAGCCCGTGTGGCCGCGTTCTAATAACCGCGACATCTTAACCGCTGAGATCACCGGAATCTTTGGACGAGAGCCATCACCATAAAAATTCCATTGGAACCCCTGATCAGATAGAAAACGAACAATCCTCCTTTGGCAATCTACCATAGCTCGGTATCTGCTCAACACATCAATGCCGATAATGCAGTCAAAGTCTGCCATCTCTAACTGAATCAGATCGGCCCTCAGATCATTGCCCTCAAAATAAATGAGGCAATCAGATAACAGTCGGTCTGCAATCACATGCTTTCCCGTGGGTGTCGAGACCATGAGAGGTGTGGGTAACAGAGACGGGCACAAGTGGTGTCTCTCCACAAAAGCAGTAGATACAAAGGTATGGGAAGCACCTGTATCTATCAATATAAGTGCAGGGTGCGTAAATAAATGGCACGTACCAGCAATGACCTCCTCTGGGCTGCCTCAGCCTGCTCCCTAGTCAGTGCATACACCTGTCCCTGCGGCGGTCCTGCCGTCTGACCTCCCTGTGGTCGTGGTGCAAACTGCTGTTTCTGTGGTGCCCTCCCAGCATCAAACCTTGGCCTATTCGGCCCTGAGTCTGTCTGAACTGCCCGATTGGGGCAACGTCGAGCCATGTGGCCCATCTTGCCACAGACATAGCAACCCTGACAGTCACGTAACAAGTGCCATCCTCCATAGTTGGTACACCTGCTTCCCCCTGTCTTGATTCCCCGTGTGGGTCCCCGATTGTTCTGCTTCTGCCCATGTGACTTCTTCCCACTAAATCTGGAAGATGATGAGGCCCCACGAGCCTTGAACTGATCCCCTCGTGGCCTCAGACTATCAGCAGCAGGCCTCTGTGGTGGTACGAAAGGGGGTACAACATCCTTGTACGCGCCCACGGCAATCTCCGCCAACTCTGCCCGTGTCAGGGCGTCATCAAATGAGCTGGGGTTGTTGGAGATAACCCAATCAAACAGCTCTGGCCTCAGACCCTTCTGAAAATTCCTCATCTTGGCATGACTGCTGACAGCAATATGAGGTACATACCTCAGTAGTGAGGAATACAGCATAGCGTAATCTGACACTGACAGGCTGCCCTGCTTCAAAGTATTAAACTCATCTTCCT